>OZ005657.1:259303326-259738326 GCA_963930645.1 Salticus scenicus | reverse complement strand
GAACACGGCGAAAATGCAATTTTTAAATATTCTTAACCAACTGCTTCGGGTTCCTGCTGCCTTCGACAGCGTTTTCAGTACAAAGCTTGCAATCGATTTTTCTCTAATTTCCGGACTAGCTAGACATTTGAAACTTTCAGGATAGTTCAGAACACGGTAAAAATACACTTTTTTAATACCTTTAGCCAACTGTTTCGGGTTCCTGCTGCCTTCGTCAGCGTTATCAGTACAAAGCTTGCAATCGATTTTTCACTAACTTCCCGACTAGCTAGACATTTGAAACTTTCAGGATAGTTCAGAACACGGTGAAAATACATTTTTTTAATAACTTTAGCCAACTGTTTCGGGTTCCTGCTGCCTTCGGCAGCATTATCACTACAAAGCTTGCAATTGATTTTTCACTAACTTTCCGACTAGCTCGACATTTGAAACTTTCAGGCTAGCTCATAATACGGTGACAATACTTTTTTAAAAACTTTTAGTCAACTGCTTCAGGTCCCTACTGCCTTCGGCAGCGTTTATATGATTCAACAGAAATTTTATTTAACTAACTTCCTGACTAGCTAGACATTTGAAACTTTCACAATAGTTCAGAACACGGTGGAAATGCATTTTTTTAATACTTTTAGCCGTTCCGGGTTCCTGCTGCCTTCGGCAGCGTTACCAGTACAAAGCTTGCAATCGATTTTTCACTAACTTCCCGACTAGCTAGTTATTTGAAACTTTCAAGATAGCTCAGAACACGGGGGCAATACATTTTTTTTTAATACTTTTAGTCAACTGTTTCAGGTCCCTATTGTATTCGGCAACGTTCATATGATTCAACAGAAAATTTATTTAACTAACTTCCCGAGTAGCTAGACATTTGAAACTTTCGGAATAGTCCAGAATACGGTAAAAATGCTTTTTAAAAATATTTTTATCCAATTGCTTCGGGACCCTGCTGCCTTCGGCAGCGTTTCCAGTACAAAGCTTGCAATCAACGTTTAATCAACTTCCCGGCTAGATAGCCATTTGAAACTTTTATAATAGCTCAAAAGACGATAGCAAGGAATTTTTTTAATACTTTTATCCAATTGCTGGGGTTCCGGCTGCCTTCAGTAGCGTTTATATGATTCAACAGAAAATTTAAAAACATGGTTTATAAAAAATTCTTATCTTATAATTATTTAAAAATGTTATTAACTATAGATCTTAAACTACAGAACTACAAATAACTTAACTACAGAATTAAATCTACTTAATTTCTTTAGCTATTTCCCGATAGCTTAAACCACATTATTTAAAATTTAAAATTTTACCTTGTTCAACCAGGGATTTCTTATCACTTCATGTTTTCACGAACACTAAAATTTCCATATGCCGTCATTTGTGTGATTTCTTAGAGTAGCTTTGCAGACAGCAATCAAATACCGCAAATAATAAATAAAATGAGAAAAATCTATAAAAGTGAGCATGGCCTTATTTTATTTATTTATTTATTTATTTATTTATTTATTTTTTAGGTTGTAGCACGTTATAAAAACAATAATTAATTTTTAAAATGTTACTGCATTTGTGGTGTTATTTTTATACGTACAATTAAATCTGTTAACTATCCCAGGTCGCGCTCTTCGACCTAGCCGGTCGGAGTTTTCTATGATTTTCTCCAAAACTCACGTTAATGCGGGCTAGGATATTTTAGAAAGTTCCCAACGGAAGGCATCCTCCCTTAGGTCCAGGTCCCTAGTGCAGACAATTGTCCTTAACCCGAACACCAACACCAAAGCTGTTAACTTCTGCATTATGTTTAAGTCTGCATAAAATTCAAATAAGCAGTGGCGAAAATAATGACGTTTTTCATTTGGCCATAATGTTTTTCCCGGCATTGTACCACCTGCAAATAACAACGTCTAGAACGCCAAAAATAAATAACAGGAAAACAGACAGCTGTTTCGGGAGCCTTTAGCGTACCATCTTTCGGTGCATACGGTACGCTAAAGGTTACCGAAACAGCTGTCTGCTTTCCTGATATTCATTTTTGGCGTTCTAGCCGTTGTTATTTGCATTATTTATAATCCCACGCCAAGTCTTCCATCAATATACTGTACCATCTATTGAGATAAAAATTTATCTGAAGGACTATTGTAAATTTTATTTTTAAACGCTTAACTGTACAATAAAAATAAGACTTTTGTAGAGTATTTTTGTTTCGACGATATTTCATATACATGAATTCCTTTATAACGTTTTAAAATATATCCTTATAACGTTTAAATCTTTATAACGCCTTTCTTATGTTTTAAATGCTATATATTAAATATTCTACAGCTTAAAATTATTTTTCAAATACATGTATGACTAAAAAAGTATTGACTGTGTTATATTTCTTATGTTAAAAAAAGTGGAAATTTTCTAAAACACTACCATAAATCATTTTTTGAAATGAAAAAGTCTACATGTTAAATCTTTTTTCGTCGATACTTAAGGGATTGAAAATGTCTTTATGTAAAAGGGGATATCTTATCTGATGTGGGAAGGATACAGCAGTAGTTTTTCTTCTTCTTCTTTTTTTTTTTTATTCTTTCCATCAAAATGCATTCAAACAGTTACAAAAGTAAACTCAGTTATTTAACAGAAGTTATTTTCATTATTAGATTCATTTTCAAGATATTCATAAACGAAACAAGAAAACTACGATAGATATATTTGTGCAGTAGACTTCATTTTTAAACTTAGTAATAACTGAAAATATAATACAGATAAAATGCAATTATTGTACAAGAAAAATCTATATCATTTAATATACATCGTTTTTATTTCTTCTTTAGGTTATCTGTTATCATGTTTTCTGGCGTACAATGTAGGTCAGATAAATCTGTGTTATATAAAAATATTTATTCAACAGATAAACATGCAATTGTTCCAGGTACTAAAACATTCTATTCAATTCAATAAAATTTCTTTAATAAAACGGGTGTATCTGATAAACAGATTAAAAGTCAGGAAATGGCGGTTAATATATTTTACGCATCGTTTAAGTGTAATTGTGCAATTAAAGCAACCACAGCCTAGAATTATTTTCATTACATTTGAGCTTTTTTTTTTAATGAAATGTAATAAATAGATATTTCTAAACCTAAGCTGTAAAAGTAGTCAGATCAAAATTTATAAAAATCACTTTATAAATTTACTGTAAAATATCTGTACCTCTAAGTATAAAGGATTTAAGTCCAAAAATGACAATTTTGAGTTAAGTACATAGTCAGACTCAGAAAAAAATTCTCTATCGATTGGTATAAAGGATTTAAATCCATGTCATTTAGTTTTAGAGAAAATCAATTGGTAAAAAAAAAAAATATGAAATTTAGCATTATTCTTTGGAATAAAATATTTAATTCAATTTTTTTCCTTTATTAAATGAAGGTTGATAATCACTGAATGGTATAAAGGGTATAAATCAACACAATCCCTTTTTCCTAATCTATTCCACTGATTAGTTTTTAGTTAGTTTAACTTTATTTTTCGTCTCCTGAAAAATCAAGAATATGGACTTAAATCCTTTATACTTATCAGTACAGATATATAAGTTAGTTTTTCTACAATACGCATAATAAAAAACAAATGCTTTTTAAACTAAATCATATTTGTATATATACATATTCACTTCAAATTTTCAAAAAACGAAATGACTAAGTTACTGCTACATTTTAATGCATTTACCTAAATCACGTATATTTTACATGCATTTTGAACTGGAAATTGCTCAGTTTTCTAATTACTTATAATAAGTGCATCTGCTAAAGAACTTAATTTCTCACAGATGCTTAATTTCTCATTAGAGGACTTCTTAATATCAATTCGAATGTAGATAATTTCTTCGTTTCTAATAATTAATGCCCAAATTTCATTTTGAATTGTGAATTAATGAATATATTTGATTTATGTTAATGAATATGATTTTTGCTCTATAATTGCATCACTGTAGAAACAAGCTGGATAATTTTTAAACAAACTGTTGGCTTTAATTTCTTCTTCGGTTATAATGGCTTTACATTATTAGCAGCATCATTAAGAATAATCTAATCAGGAATTGTTCATTTGGATTTGATACTAAAGATAAGCAGGTGAAAACGCTTGAATCTTTTAATATCAATCCTTAATTTTTAAATGCAGAAATTCTTTTACCCTCTAGTTCAATTAAAATTTTATTTTAAAATTCTGTAATGAAGTAATTTTAACATGTTTTATTATTTATATGATACTGATTTTTTTTTTTTTCGTTACAAGTCATAATTTAATAATTATTATTAGATTTATTCAAAATCGATTTAGTAATGCAATAGGATTTTATCAAGCAATAAAAAAGTTTAACGTCCTTGTAAATATCAAAGTTAGAATAACTTTTTTTTTTCTTTACTTTATTGTAATTCAGGATGCTGGTTTTAGTCCAATCAAATTAAGGTGTTGGTGTGGTGTTGGGTTTAATACCGATTGTCTACTGCAGAGACCTAGGTCTGTGTGGCATACCCTTTGTGAGGATCTTCCTAAGGGCTCCTAGACTGTTTTCAGGAAAATTTCGGCAAAAGTCACGGAAAACACCAAATAACTTCCCCGACTAGTGTGAGTTGGTATCGAACCTGAATCCTCAGCATAACAGCTTTGAGAGCAGAACCTTTCGGCCACTGGTAGGGACTTCAATTAATATGTGTTGGTGTTGGAGTTTGGAATTAAGGCCAATTGACTAGAAGAGGGTCCTAGGCCCGTAATGTATCTCGCATAACTAAAAACGGTTGGACGTAGACCGTTGCAAATTGATATGTAGGTTTCTTATAACATTCTAGTTGTGCACCTCCCTTTTTGGACTTTTTATCATATTCCGTTCTGGAGATATTGAGGAAAATTATATTCATAATGACCAAAAATACAAATGTTTTGGCCATTATATATGATCTAGCATCTTAAAGATTTCAAAATAAGAAAAGGATAGAGCAAGTAATGATATTTTCATGAAAGTTGAAAAATTTTTTGCGTGTAGAAAGTTATGTTAAAAGACATAAGCAGGTTTTTGTCGACAAATGCACTTTATTTAATGAATATTCAGCCTGCATAGATAGAGCCCGTAATTTTATTAATGTGAAAGTTGTCGAAATCGTAGCGTGCATAAATTTATTCTTAAGGACAGAAGTAAGTTTCAGTTGACGAATGCATTTCCTTTAATGAATATTCAGCCCGTAGATAGAGCCTGTAATGATATTGATAAAAAATGTCGACATTTTAGCGTGCAGAAAGTAATTCTTTAAGAACTAAGCAAGTTATAGTCGACGAATGCACTTTATTTAATTAATATTCAGTAAACAATTGAATAAATCTCTTTTTTGTGCTACAAAAATTAATATTATTGAAACAATCCAATGAAATGGTCCTTTTTGCTACAGAAAACAAATAAATGTTGTTAAATGCACTGCAGAGCATAAATTTTTCTAAATCTGGAACAACCGAATATTTCGAAGTCTGAATGAAATTTGAATTCATCGAAATTATTGTGAGTGGTTTATGGAATTTTCGAGGTAGTTCTGCTTGAGAAACTAATGCGTCATTACAAAATGTCCAGAACAAAACTCCTATTGAGGTAAAGTTTCCAAATTTTGTAAATCCCTTACTAACATTTTTCGCCGCATTTGAATGCTTAATTTAACGCTAAGTCAAAGCCCATCTTCATGGAAATTAAAAAAGTTCCTCTGTTTTCATTTTTACTGTAATACTGTGTAGAATGCAACACGTAAAGATATAGGCAAGTTCTACTCTACAATCATCAACAATCACTCTTCTTCATATATATATAGTCTTGTGAGTCATTTATAGAAATTTCGAAGAATTTAGTTCTGTGGAATAAACCAATGAATTCTTCCAGAATATTCCAGAACTCTGTTATTATTGAAGTTAGAGCTTTCAAACTCTGTCAACCCTACACTACACATTTTTGCCAAATTCGTTCGTCAAGTTGCCAAATTCGACGCCGAATCGTCAAATTCGATGCCAAGACTTAAAATCTACGCTGGCTACTACTTTGCAGTATGGCGAGATTAGCGGTAAAATTTTGTGGTAAATATTGTTTCAGTATAGCCAGAAAACCTTTCTCATTTTTAAGTGAGTTAATTATTTTGGTAAAATTTATTGTTTCCCGCCACTAATTTTTGCCAAGGAGAACAAAACGGGGCCATCTATCCTCGAATGATTTTCATTGTACTCTAAGCTGTACATTTGCCAATGAGGTATTCTGTAATAAGCCCTTGAGTACTATTCCTGAAAAAACCAGTATATTTGTCTCGATGGCATATATAATTTTATTATCGTGACGTCTTTGGTTCGAATAGCAGTTTTTTTTTTTTTAAGGAATGTTCGTAGACAGGAACCTGACCGTTTATTTACGAATCAGTTATTTTACACAAAACTGTAAATGTTTTCATAAAAATATGTATATTCCAACGGTTGTATAAAGAAGTCAAAAGATAATATGATAGATCTAACAGGATAGATAATCAGATGATAGATATTGCGCAGCGCTAGTGTCACGCAAAATCCAACCAACCAACCTTTGCCAAAAAAAATTTCATCGCCTAACTATTGTTCTAGTAAAATATCAAACAATTCTGACCTGTAGCTTTAAAATTATAGCGTTTTGAAATCATAACTTTAATTATAATCAATCTGTATTATTCTGTGATAGGAAAAAAAATCAATATTTGATAGGAAAATTAAAAATGATGATATATATAAAGGATGGTTAATACTAATAATAAAAATTGTATCAATAACATCAACAACAGCAACAACAAACGAGCCTCGCTTTTGGGGCTTCCTTTAAAACTATAAATTATTTTTAAATATGATTTTGCGTTTTTCTGTTTACTTATTCGCGTTTTCTGTATTCTGTGGTAATTAATTACAGAATGAAAATTAATTGTATCTTCCTGTTTTTGTTCATGTATTGGAAGATCTAAAATATACAGAATATATAAATATATATATATATATATACCATTCTAAAAGTATTGACCATAGCACTATGCGGTTTTCACTGAAATGCACAGAAAAGCCTGGGATTTTATTACATATACAAGAAAAAATATTATTTACATATTTTACCAACAGATGGCACTGTGTATGCAGTATCCTCTCCCATTTATAACAGATTCGCTTCCTCAAAAGACACCCTATTGCGAATGCTAGTTAATCTACTGACTTTGAAGAGCTACATATCATTTGAGATGTCAGCGAATATTTAAATTAAACATTTAGGACTTATTACTACTGTTACTTCTAGAAAGAATATATTGTCAAGAGAGAAAGCACTGTTATTTAACTTTTAATAGGAGAATTCCCAATGCGCAACGTCTGACGGTCATTCTGATGAATGACAGCCTTCATATTCAACATTTATTATCCGATTTGCGTTGTTGAATGTATTACATCACTGTAAAAGAATAATTTTATAATTAAATCGTCACTTTACGGAAGAAAAAAAAAAACTAATTTGGCAAAAATTGTTTTATAACTTTTAAAAAAATCCTACATCTTTCTGTGCATTTTAGTGAAACCCGCATAGTACTACGTTCAATACTTTTTAAGAAATATATTTTTTATTTTTTACGTGAATTTTGGATTACTCGGTATAAACGGATACACTCTAAATATCTTTCTTGTTGGTTTGAAAAGTTTTGGAGACGCTTTGCATAATTTAATTTGATGCTCCTGTGTATGCAGCAATGGGTATATTTTATATTGCTTTAAAATAAATTTAAACTCATGATTATTCATATTTGCATTGCTGATTTCTTCTTTAGCTTTATTAATCTTTTGCCACTAAGACCTTTTTCCCTTCGGCAAACCAGCAACTTGAAACGATTTTCCACATATATTTGGTAAATACCTTACCATTAACATTTTACCCAAAATTTAACGTTTTAAACTTTTATATTTTAACATTTTACACATAATTATGCTTAAATGAAGGACATTTTTTATGCATTAACCCTTTCCTGACCAAGCTCGTAACACCTTCGCTACCGCTGACGATTCCTGTCATTTGGAAATCTGAAATTTTGCCAATGGGCCTTTCTTTTGCAATTTTTATGTTGCTAAATTTCTTAAGAATATTCATAATATTTATATTTCTATAATGAAATTACTATGATACAAATACTTTAATCGGAAAGAGCATAATAATAGTGTTTATTCATTTTTAATATAAAACCTTGTTTTGAAATGAAGTAGCTTAGAAGAATAACTCCCACAGGCGGAACTTACTATCAAAAAGACAAAATATGTGGTCACAAAAGTGTTAATACACCAACCATGTTATCGTAGCGTTCGCCCTGAAAAGTTCAAAGATTAGCAGTTGTTCTATACACATGTATTGTTTAGTACACTCATGATGCGATATTGCTCATACCAAACCTTAAGAAACATAAACATCTTTACCGCTCGAATTATCGCATCAATCCGAGTGATGATCGAGAGTAACCGCTAAAATTACCTTATGAAATCAAGTGGTAGTCACCTTTTGAGTGCAAATGGTTAATATTATCAGTTGGCATCATGTTTTAAATATTGAACTAACAGAGAAATTTACAAGGTTCCTATAGCTTTTAATCTTGCTCAACACTAGCTCTAAATAGAAATTTTTGTCATTAAATAAGTTTATATATTTAATAAGTTAATTTTTATAGAATACTATTGGAAGTGTTTACGAACACAGATGAGAGCGCAGGAACCTTTTTTTTACAATGTCTAAGTTATTTCATGCCAATTTTCTGAAAAGGTTAATCTACTATAAGTAAAGTTTATCACTAAATATGGCGAAAAATATTATTAAATCTATTAATTTACTGTGATTTTTAATATTTCCAATATTTTTGTAGAATGTCGAATGTGAGTAAATGCTGCAACTGCATTCAACATTATAATATATATATATATGTGTGTGTGTTAAATAAATAGTAATCAAATGGTATAACCACTAGACGAAATAATATATAGTATGAAGGTTCTTGTTTGAATAGAAGAAAAAGGCTCCTTATATAATTTGTAATAAAAGACAAAACTTTTCGACGTAATACTTAATATATTTTGTGAAGCAGCAAAAACTTTAAATTATCTTTTGCAGTCATAATTAATAGAAAGTGTAATACAATTTGCCAGATGTTTGAGGTACTTCTATGTAAATACATCGCACGGTTCTAATTTAGAAAAGATAATATCGTGTAACATACAATTTTTTGTTTTCAGTTTAAGCCTACATGGAAAGATATGTAATAAATCTCTGTGCGTAATAGGATATTTAATTAAATTATACGAAATGAAAATTTTGATTTCAGTTTTTCTATTAGGAACAGAAATGTAAAAGAATTAACATAAGATTTATGGAATATGTTAAGAGAAAGACAAATCTAATGCGTATACTTCTTAATAAAACGAGAAAATTTAATGAAGAGTGAATGCGATTTTTACCGTTTCACTTTCTAAATACATAATTAAATAATTATTCAAATATGGCCGAGTGTATTCGAAATGAGAAATTACAGAAAGACGAGAATAATCTTGCCTCATTATTACTTCAAATATGCACAAACCCATATTATATGACACTCAACTAAAACTTCAGCTGAATTGTGAGTTAATTGAATGAAAGTTCAAGAAAAGTCAACGAGAAACTCTCAAAAAGGGATGATGTATTAAGAAATTCATTTTCCTAAAACAATCTTTGAAAACTTTTTGTTTCATTTGTCTGTAACAAAATTATCCTCTTTTTTTGAGTTATTACATGAACAAATCCTAGTTTTCCATTTCTCGCTTCAGTGAAAGCTCTAATTAAAACTTCTAGGCAATTCGAACGGATTTTATTTTACTTGTTTATTTAGCAAATACAAATTCTTATAATTTTTCTTACTAAAGACAACCAGTAATAAGTTTATTCTTTAAAATAATGAAAAAGGATATGTGTAATATTCTCAGATAATTTTACAAAATGTACTGCGATATTAAGAGATTAGATTTATTATTCGTTCTTGTACGTTAAGAAATGTATAATAAGAAATATAATAAGAGATAAAAGTTTTTTGAACTGATTTAATAAAAATTACCGCTAGATAATTGCTACACTTTAAAAACTACTCAATAAATTATTTTCACTAACTCTGTTTTCTTAGCTCGATTGAAAACAGAGTTCTCAGTTCTCAGTTTTCCTTTTTTTTTTTTTTTTTTTTTTTTTTTTTTGTATTTTTGATTAATATTTCTTCAATAAAATACTTCTGTAATAAATATTACAGTTGATATTACAAATACAGTTGATATTAAAAAATAGTGGTATACAAAATAGTTGCGAGTGGGAACCTGGATGAAAATAACCATGATTTTTTTTTTTTTTTTTTTTTTTTTTTTTTTTTTTTGTTACTATACCATTGTATATTAAACTTTTTCATATGTTATTTATTTATTTAAATAAAGACAAGATGTTGAGTTGTCCGTTGATGAACGAAATGACACTTCAAGATCAATTTAGAAAATGATCTGCAGAACGATAAGATCACCTGGTGGTGGATGAAACTAGACTATGAATAGAGTGATATACATTTCAGTTTCACAGGATAATGGAGAAAATTGGTAAAATCGGGTTTAAAATTCAGCGAGAACATCCCAGAAAGCACTTAAACATCAGAAATGTTACGTTATCGCATTAGATGTACCAGATTTGTCAAATGTATTGATTTTTGTATGGCATTTAGATATCATTTTTATGAAAAAAAAAGAAAAGAAAAGGTTATATTAAATATATAGTGTCTGTGTGCGGTAACAAAAATATCATATTTCGATGCTATGTATACAGATGTATCAAATAGATGTTATCGGATGGGTATCCGATATTTGAAAGTTTTACGGGGCGCTACTAAAGTATCGAATGCAAGATATTATTCTGATATGGGAGATATGATAATTTTTTAACATCAGATTTAAAAGAAATGTTTCCGGTGTTGCATCACTCTTCCTGATTGTTTTTGTTCATTACCAATGCTAAATATTCAAAAATAAATTTGCTTGTATGCTAAGAAATTATTAACTTACAGTAGAACAGAATCATGCTAATTTCCATAAGGTCAATTTATTATCAGGGAAGATAAAGGCCTATGAGTTGAAGAGGTCGCACAGTTTAGAAATAGAGCCCAGAATTTTCGTTATACATATAAATGTTTCCAGCTAGCACAGTTTTGATAATTATCGTATATGCGTCAAAAATAGTATTCAAAATAATAAAGTATTATACATATATAAAGTATTGGATTCATGAAAATTTTCGAACTCTAGTTTTCGATGGATTTCCATGTTTTAGGATGCTCTGAACATGATTAGACTGTTTTTAGAAAATGTCTGTCAGTCCGTCTGTCTGCGTGTGTGTATCACAAAATTTATGGGCACTGTATCTCACGAACCAATGCGCGAAATTTAACCAAACTTGGTATTTTGTTGGACCCTCACATAAACTGGTGCTGATTGGATTTTGGGATCCATCGTTCAACAGGTGGCGCTGTGATCTCATTTTTTCTAACTCTTTAACATGGCAGTATAGGACAAAATTTCATATAAATGCACATAATGAGAGTTATTACTTTCTTCTATATGTATGTATAGAGAAAGAATTGGATTCGTGAAAATTTTCGAACTCCAGTTTTCGATAGATTTACACGTTTTGGGACGTCCTGAACACGATTCGACTGTTTTTAGAAAGTGTCTGTCTGTCTGTGTGTCTGTGTGTGTGTATCACAAATTTTGTGGACGCTGTATCTCACGAATCAATGAACGAAACTTAACCATACTTGGTATTTAGTTGGACACTGACATAAACTGGTGCTGATTAGATTTTTGGAACAATTGCTCAGCAGGTTGCGCTGTTATCGCATTTTTTCTAAATTTTTAACATGGCAGTGTAGGACAGAATTTCGTATAAATGTAGATAATAAGAGTTATTTTAATCGTGTGATTGTGAAATTAATATGAATTATTGATAATAGTAGTAGTAAACTGGGGAAAAAAATTGTGCATGTAGGAGCATCCCCCTCGGGGGGAGTAAAATTTCAATGTGGGTATCTTTCGAAAGATCTCGTCAAAACCTTTCAAACGAATGGTTGAACTATAGATCTGTGATAATTTAAAACAAAGTTATCGATTTTTTTTCATCTATTAACGAAATAAAACTTGGAAAAAAAATCATTTTTTCTGATTTGCGGAAAATTGACAGCTTTCGGCATCTAGTGATAATATGATTATGTCAGATAAAAATCGCCTGAATTTAAATTGGAAAATAATTTGATAAATTAATAAATAATTTGCACTGAATAAATTTTGTGTAAAATACTATAGAGGAAAGTCATGTGGTGGCCTTATCATACTAGTTTTTAACATGTTGTTGTAAAATTAATATAAATTATTGATAATATAGTTGTAGTAGACTAGAATAAAAAGTTTGTGCATGTGGGAGCATCGCTTCCCCCCCTTCCCCTGTAAGGGGAAGTAACCCCCTGGGGAGTGTAAAATTTCAATATGAGTATATTTCGAAAGATCTGGTCAATATCTTTAAAACGTATGGTTGAATCATATTTATCGATTTTTTTTTCATTTTTTTAATCGAAAAAAAATCCTATTTCATCTGACATTGGCAAGAAATTGACTTTCTTTCAGCACTTGGTGATATAATTCTGTCAGATGAAAATCGTCTTCATTAATCATGGAAAATAATTTAATAATTTAATTTAATTTGTATTACATGAATTTTGTGTATAATTATATAGAAGAAAGTCTTGTGGTGGCCACATCATACTAGTTTTTTTTAACATGCTCGTGCCAGAAGTATCATAAATCGTGCATATTTGTTCGAGTATCTGTCAGATGTATCGGTAATTTTGTGTCCAATTTCTGATACCAAATAATCACCTCATTTTTGTATCGCTAAAGGTACTTTTTCTCGTATACTTCTGAGCCAGAAATGTTACGATTATCGGGCACCAAAATGATGCCTCTGGTATCAGTAAAAAAGTTTTTTTTTTTTTTTTCTCACAGTTATGGGTTTTGTGTGACATATAATGACGACTTTTTTAAACACAACAGGCTGAAAGTAAATAAAAATATTAAAGCCACGGTTGGTTTTGGATCGATCACCTCGTAAGCATTTAATGGGGCATAATGCAAATGCCAGAGAACAATTCATTGCGACGCACATGGGATTTAAAACATATACGTACTACTACTTCACAACAATCTCACTCATCTTCTGCATTTAGTAATTGCAAGCCAGTAAGTTCGTCATTCCTGCTCGACATCATCGACATTATATGATTCTCCAAGTGGTCCGTCCGGAAAGTCTAAAGAATCAATGAATCATTAACAAAAATACTGATTCGGCTCGATTATACTCAATTTGTAAATTCACAAATTCCTTATAATTACTAGACTATACTTCCTGTTGCCTTTCCTGAGACATTTACTTTGTTCCTACCCTTATTAAACTTTCTCCCTCACTGTCATTTTGCAATCCAATCTTGGTTGTCTTTTTTGCCATTAAATAGAACGGGAATGAAAGAGTTTTAACTTCCATGCTGCCACTATTTCCCCAGAAAAATTTGTATCGAATTTTTACAGTATTCTATTTTTTATTATTGTTATTATTTTGTGTGTGTGATTAAATAGAATAGAGTATAGTTTTCGAAAATAGTGGTAATATAGAAAGAGGAACTATTTCTTCTAATGCAGAAAAGTCGTTTCAAGAATAGTTGCTGTATCAGGCGAAAATCTTAGATGCATTCAGAAAATATCTCAAACTTTCCAGAAGCCTGTCGACATAACAAAGATTAAACTAGTATGATGTGGCCACCACATGACTTTCTTCTACATAATTGTACACAAAATTAGTTCGATACAAATTATTTATTAAATTATTAAATTATTTTCCTTTATGAATGCAGATGATTTTTATCTGACAGAATTATATCACTAAATGCCGAAAGAAAATAATTTGTTTGCAATTATGAGAAGAAATACGATTGTTTTCTCGTCAAAAAATAAAAAAAAAAATAAATAAAAAATAAAATAATAGTAATAATAGTAATAATAACAACTTTGCCTTAAATTATCCCAGATCTATAGCTCAACCATTCGTTTTAAAAGCACTGACGAGATCTTTCGAACGATACCCATATTGAAAATTTACTCCACCCCGAGGAGGATGCTCCTACATGCACAATCCCCCCCCCCCCAGTTTACTACTACTATTATCAATAATTCATATTAATTTCACAATCACACTTTAAAAATTACTCTCATTATGCACATTTATACGAAATTTTGTCCTCTACTGCCATGTTAAAAATTTTAAAAAAATTCGATGACAGCGCCCCCTGTTGAGCGATTGATCCCCAAATCTAATCAGCACCAGTTTATGTCAGGGCCCAACTAAATACCAAGTTTGTTCATTGATTCGTGAGATACAGCGTCCACAAAATTTGTAATACACACACTGAGACACACAGACAGATAGACATTTTCTAAAAACAGTCGAATCGTGTTCAGGACATCCCAAAACGTGTAAATCTGTCGAAAACTGGAGTTCGAAAATTTTCACGAATCCAATACTTTCCCTATGTATTATTTCCCTATGTATTCCCTAATTATTTAACTTATACAGTAATATGAAACATATAATCGACAACCAAAATGAAAAAAAAAAAAAAAAAAAAAAAAAAACTTTCTAAATAACAACATGTTTTATGCGAACACTTTTACGTTTGGTCAAAAAAAAAAAAAACAAGCATTATCTGAATGTTTGATTGCAATTTTACAGAAAGAGGGAAAAAAAGCTTTCAAATATAGTAACAAAGAAATGGATTAATCAGTCACTTACATACACATCAAAGAAATACTTCAAAATAAACGATTAAAAAGTAACCTTTTAAACTATTAAATACACATATATATATATATATTAAAAATCCTTTTTATTTTTAATAAAGAACCATCAAAGAGGGTAAAAGATTCATCAGTTCAATTCCGTTAGTGTTTATTATCTAATATTTTACCCAGAAAAATAATAGTAATTTTACAATGAGTAATAATTCGGGGCGTTTCCAGTATCGAAATGATACTATTGCGAATAAATAAGGCCAAAAAAAAAAAAAAAAAAAAAAAAAAAAGGATTATGGGAAATTATTCGCAAGCTGGAAACGAAATACATTCTTAGCGCCAAAGTTCAATTGATAACTTCGTTTAATTCAGGCCCTAGAATTCCCAAAGCAAACAAAACAATAAGAAAAAAAAAGAAAGAGAAGAGAGGAAAGAAAAGAGAAGATAAAAGTATTCTTTGAATTATTCGAAAAACGGGTCTGTCGTGACGTTGGCGGTCTTCTATTTTGCACAGAGCTGACACACAAACTGTACAACAGCGGCAGCAACCTTTTTTTTTTTTTTTTTTAAGAATAGAGAGATTTAAATTTTATTTTCAGAAATGGATGACTCAAATACCTGTGAATTATATGAATGTTGTCAATATTTGAATAGTTTAATACGAAACGAATGCACTAAATCCTTTATTAAATATAATATATTACTTTTGAGGAAAACCTAAATGTAATGCTTGTTTGTTATTATTATTATTATTGGGTATTTTAAGTAATCTTCAATCAAAAAGACCAACATGTGCGATATGAGGTTTTACTTAAAAATAATTGAACAGAAATGGATACTGAATATTATTTTAAATAGACTTATTATCTACCGTTGTCGGAAGACAAAAGCCATGTTATTATATTGGAAATTCATTACATGGACTACTCATTTCGCAATGTATGTTTTTAATTCTGTTTTAAAAATCAGAAAATTCAGAATCGTTTAAATTTCTTCGCATTTTTGAAAAACTGATTTTTTAATTTTTTTTTTTTTTATTATTATTTTATCTTGGATCTGTAATATATGCGAAGAAGGAATTGAATACATTTTTGCACTTCATAATTTCAAAATGAAATATTAAAAATTCAAAACTTATTAACTAATTAATTTATTAATTTATTTATTTAAAAAAAAAAATAATAATAACGTTTGTGAGTTTTCTGAATATAAAACTATATTTTAAAATTTAATTAGCAATGAGTTAATGAATAACTCTAGGAACAAACTTCTCCGTAGGCATAAATAGGATATGGTGCACAGTAAAAAATATGTTCTTAAAAATAAGTATATATTGTCTCAAAATAGCCCCGAAACAATATATACATAAATTTGAAAACTCATGCACTTATTTTTGAGTATATTGACATGTCAAACATGCGGATATTGGGATTCATTTTGCTCAACCCCATTTTTGAGCATGTCAATATACTCAAAAATGAGTACATGGGTTTTCAAATTTAAATATATAATGTTTCGGGGGTATTTTGAGACAATATATACTTATTTTTAAGAGCCTATTTTTTACAGTGTGAATAAAGACAGGAAGTTGCAGGAAATAAAATCCGTCTGGAAATTGCCTGGTAGCTTTTGAAATGGGAAATTATATGTTTATCGATAAAATTGTTAAAATAAATAGATATGCTTAGTTATTTTTAAACTTTGAAGGTATTTTTTTATTATTATTGTTTTTATACGTAAAATACAATGAAATTGGGTTTTGGGATTTATTTCTTTATTTTTTAGCACAGTGCACAGAACTCCCATCGCTATATACAGGGTGGTCCGAAAAACATGATAGAAAGTATTTTAAGTTTCTGATTTCAAATGTATTGATGCAAATATAATTCTTCCATATTATAATAGCACATATAGTGACATTTCAGTTGAATGATTAGTTACCGGAAATAAAGAATAAGCAATATAGAATCACAAACCTTTTAAGATCGATTATATATCGTAAGAAAATTTTATGAGAATAACCGATGTAATGTCCCCGTTCGACGGGAGTGTCGTTCAGAGTTCAAAAAGAAAAGGACGCTTAGTGAAGAGATAATCGCGCAGTAAGTTATAGCACTCTAAAGTCGCAGTGATTTTTAAGCCATCAGATGACTGATGTAATGGTCCTAATCTCCCACTGATTTTCATTGTTTACAGGTTGATGGACAGATATGAATCCACAGGGAGTGTTTAGGATGCAAAAGAGAGGCGTCGGGACGAAAATCAGCAGTTGTTACTGACGACATCAGGGAGCCTGCACGCGCATACTTTGAGGATCAGCCAACCACTTCCACTCGACAGGCGGCCCAACCATTAAGCATATCCAAAACATCATTACAAAGGCTAATGAAAGCAGTAGGATTGTGTCCATACAAGATCCAAATGTGACAGCCGCTAAAGGGGGGGGGGGAGATACTGTGCAGCGGAGAGATTTCGCAAACCACATAATCGAGGGACATAAAAATGGTTCCATTAGTGAATACAAGATCTGGTTCAGTAATGAGACCCATCTTCAGTTGAATGGTTTCGTAAACAAACAAAACTGGCGCCACTGAGGTACGGAAAAACCTCATCTCAGCGCCATCTCTTCACTGCATCCACAAAGGGTCATGGTGTGGTGTGCCATATCATCGAAGCAGGTAATTGGTCCGATATTTATTGATGGTGTGGTCACAGGAGTGAAGTATCGAGAGTTGCTAGAGCGTTATTTTGGCCCTGATGCGGGCCATCTCAACAGGACACGCCGGTACTGGTTCAAGCCAGATGGGGCTCATCCCTAAAAAACTTCTGACGTCTTCACGTGGCTTGAAACGACGTTTGGTGAGCGTTTGACTGCATTAAATGCAGAGAAATTCACGGGGCACGGGATAGAGTGGACCCCATACTAGAGATAGAGTGGACCCCATAAGAATAAGTCCGGACCCAAATCCGTGCGACTTATTCTTATGGGGTTACATCAAGGTTAGTATCTATAGGAATAGCCCTGATTCACTGGAGGACCTAAAATTGGCTATCAGAAGTAAGATTGATGCACTTGATTACGACACACTCCAGCGCATTATGACAGAGTTTCGGAACCGGCTTTATAACACTATAGTCGGGGACGGTAGACATTTTAAGCATCTTGTATATTAAATGTCATTCATATCTTTATTCAATAAAATATGTTTCATGTTCTTGCATGTTGTCTTTTTTTCACAATGATCGCTTACTTTCTATCATGTTTTTCGGACCACCCTGTATGAAACAAAATTCTGCTCTTGGTTTAAAAGCGATTTAATAGGAGGAGGTTTTATTTTCTTAAATAGCGGTGAGAATTCTGCACAAAACACCAATCTGTGTTAACAAGATAATCTTTTTAAAATTATGTCAAAATTCGAATGTTGTGGTTGTTATATTATTGGCGACAACTTCTACTTACATAACACTTCCACAGTTCCCTAGTAATATGGATAATAAGACATACTTTAGTTTTAACTTTAAAAATTTCCAGAAAAACACAGAATTACATTTAAATGTATCAAATATTACATTCAAATTTACTCAAAAGTTGTGTTTTTGAAAGACTACAAAAATCACAAAAAACTTATACAGAAGTCATGTGAACGATCTTAATATTTCGTAACTACATCAAAAGCGCATTCTATTAAGAACAAAATAAATATTACGTCTTTTAAATTGCTACTTTAAAAAAAAAAAAAATCTTAAAACAAATACAGTATCAACAATAATAAAATTTTGATTTTTTGTAAGATTGAAAGACGATGATGCATTTCACTCTAAATTTACTTTTGCGACAACAAATTTAATAGATAAGAATGTATGAAATGTATTTAAAATTAAAAAGAATTACACATAATTTTCTTAGAAATAAACTCCTATTAAATATTCCGGTTGTGTGAAAAGTAATTTATCGCAATTTCATATGGAAGAAATTTAGACCAACTAATTTTTTATTTATATTCCTAATAACAGCTGTATTAAAAGAAATATTTTTTATGTTAATTAAGAAGGTACGTTGTAAAAACTTTAATTTAATGAATTATCAGTCTTTTATTACTCTCAACACGAAAAATACTATAATTTAAAGAACCTCAGAATAGTTACAAGAGATGCTTTTAGAGAATACAGTGGATTTTCTGTTCTGATTATGTCGTTAAGAGAATCAAGCTATATTAAGAGAAATTTTCTCAAAGTTAATCATATTCAGTTGCTGTCACGAACAATGTAAACTGTGGAGAAACGGAATTAAAAAGGTGAAACAGGGAACATTAATCTTCTTAATTGAGACATCTGAAGGCATACGTGTGTGTTTTAAATCCTGTAAAATGAGCTTGAAATATTAACATGTTACTTTTTGAAAATAGATGGCTACGAGTACAATTCCTCTGGTATTTTAAAGATTTTTTTTTTTTTAATTGGTTGATCAGAAAACTTATCAAGAAATTATTGTAATAAAATTTTCTTTATCTATAAGTTAAGCATCAATTTCATTCAAAAATCTAAGAATTCGTATTTAGTAATTAATACTACTTCATTTGTTGTTCTCTAGTGAACTATGCTATAAACTCTTTTCTTTTTCTTCGTTTCCATGCATACGGCAGCTATCTGATTATTATTATTATTACTAGCCGTGCAGTGTCCGCTTAGTGCGATCAGAGATTTGGAACGTTGCTGTCTTCGGCAGCATTGAAGTATTTCTACGGAAAGAACCTATTCTAAAATTTGGTAGAAAATGAAACAATATAATAATCAATACAAGAATTTTAAAATAATGAATTCTATAACAGCGACACATACTGTTTGACATGCACAAAAAACTTAATGGTAGTTTTTCAAATAAAGGTTTTGCATATGAAGTTCTTTTTTTAGTCTTCAGATGCTGAGATATAGCCATGTGAAAAATCACGAAATATGAGTAATAGAAGCGTTACCTGTCGGTCGATATACACCCAAATTAAAGTAATATTTGTTTTCATAATTGTTTATCTCACATATCAAGTTTGGTACATTTATATGTCATAGAAGTTGAGATTTAGCCTTCCTATTTACGGAGTAAATTGCAGAATAGCAGCACCACGTATCAGCTGATATACACTTAAATTGAATAAACATAGTGTTTAATAATGGTTTTCTATCATAATAAGTTTTGAACTATTATACAGAATAAAACCTGAGTTATAGTCTTTCTATTCACGATGAAACATGCAGCATAGCTGCACTACCTACCGACCAATATGCAACCAAATTGGATGAGTGTATTATATTGTAATGATCGTCTCACACATTAAGTTTTGTTTAATTATACACAATACGAGTAGAAATATAGCTTTTCCTTAAAAGTAAGAAACCGCGGTATACCAGTGCCACCCTTTGGGGGATTAAAACTAAAATTTGATAAGCATTAATTTATGTCAAACTGCAATTACATATAAAATCAAAAGGTCTGTGAGGGCCACAATGTGCTACTATTAAAATGGACAACTCGTTTATTTTCATTTTTTTTTTTCTTTTAAATTCCCGGCGAAAAACGTTTTCTTGGCAAAAACTGATTTTCTGAGCGATGACAATCTATTAGATCAAATTATTGGTAATGATGTCCAATGTTGGTCAACTGAATGCTCTAAGTTCCTGGACTTCAGGGTGGCGTGCCCTCCGGGTCTTTCTAAGAGGTTCTAGCCCGTACTTACGCAAGTTTCGGGGGAAACTAGGAAAAACTCCAAACGGCTACGCCGATGAGCGCAACTGGGCGAACCAGACACCTCACGTCTACCAGCTTTGAGAGCAGAATCTCTCGGCCTTTGGTGGGGATAAATTTACTTTCTAGATTTTTTTTCTTGGCATTTGGCGAATTATTACCGAATACTATTCCGGGATTTTCCAATTTCAGACCGATTTCTCATCTCCGAGACTCATTCATTTTACTTTCATCATAATAACTAATATTGCTTATTTGCTTAAAAAAGAAAAAAAATATATCCAGAAAAGTCAACATGAATTCACTGTAAAAAAAAAAAAAAAAAAAAAAAAAAAAAAAAAACACGTTGTAACAGTATCAAAAATTTTTATTATATATATATGCATATAGATATATATGTATTATATTATTTTTCCCCGTCCGATGAAATGTCGTTCTGAATTTTTATCTAAAACGTTTGTTTCAATTCAGAAATTTAATTCATCAACCTGGAAACTAATTTTTGATAGAATGGAGTAGAAAGCTGATGCCAGAAGTCCCGGCTCTGGTATTTTTCACATGGTTGGTAAAAATCAGCCTTCTACTCCATTCTATCAAAAATAAAATGTTTGTTGTTTAATTTAAAATTTTATAGTGATTGTTCACAGTAATTTTCTTCGTTATTTAGATCGAATCCAGAAATGAATTCAGTAATTATTTAGGGACAGTTATTTTTTAATGTGCATTTTGGAATTGAAATTTTTATATATCATGTTATATTTTTGTTATTCAAATGTTCACACATTGGGTCGCAGAAAAAATATAATCTGTATAGACAATAATTATTGGAAATATATTTACATGAACTTATGCATTTTAAAGATAACAAAATTTCAATTTTGGTATTGAGTTAATTTGTGTGGAAGAAGATATCCTTTAACCATCCGAAAGTATTTAAATTTATAAAAAATAGTTTAATGTCTTTTAAAAATTTCTGAATCAAGGGGTGGCTCATAATTTCTCTTTCTTGTTTTAAATTTTGTTTATTAATGCATTAAAATTTAATTTATTTCTATAGTCTTTAACAAAAAATTTCGTAAAATGGTAGTTCTTTATCTGTTAATTTTGATCAAATATCTATTTTTTAACTGTACTTCAGCACAATACTCTATAAATTCTAGTTTTTATTTGTTTATTTATTATCGTTATTACTATTACTTGTCACTTAAATTAGATGCAGTATTTTTAATTTGGAGACCTAAAAACGATTACAATCCAGTATCTAAAACAGTAATGTTTCAGGGTATCTTATTATTATTAAAAAATTTTATTTTCTTAGAATACAAAATTCAGCAATTCGAGACAGCCACATTTGTTAAAAATAATACATAAAAAGCGCTTTTCTAAAGTCCCATTATCTCATTACCTATGTAATACGTTCTGAAATAAATCTGGAGTAAATGGAATCGCACATTACTAACTAGAGCGTGAATACCCACTTAAACATGTAATCGTAATAATATGTAGTAATCGTTGTTACTAAATAAGCAGTAAACTAGAAAAATCGTAAGATTTTTTTTTTTTCTTCTTTTTTACAGAATTCTTTTTTAATTTTTAAGAAAAGCTAATTTATTCTAGATTTTTGTTGTAATGAGATTTATGTGTGGCAAGTTAGTATTTTAAACTTAAAACTAAGATTTGTGATCCGGTATCCTTTCATCTATACCTATAAAAGAGTACTTCCCCTCACTCACTGACTCATCAGCGTACAGCAAAATCTACTGGAGCCACTGACTCGAAAGTAGGTCGGAGTATAGAACATATAGTGTAAGCACCCCCTAAGAAGCGATTTTATGAAATTCGCCCCCCAAGAGGGAGTAGGGGGCAAAATGTGATTTCACAAAAACCTTTATATCTCAAAGCAAAAAACAGATAACCGAAAAATTTTTTGCTTTCAAATGTAGCTAACACAAATATCTAAAAACCAATTTTTGAAATTTTAGAAATTCGGTCCCCAAGGGAGGAAAGGGAGCAAAACGTGATTTCAAATGTGCAAAACGTGGTTTCACATACTCCTATATATCTAAAAAAAAAACAGATATACGTGAAATTTTTGTTCTAATATATAGCTAATACAAATACCTAAAAAACGATTTCTGGAATTTTAGAAATTCAGCCCTCAAGATTGGGAGAGAGAGGGCAAAACGTGATTTGAAGTAATCTTTAATATCGCAAACAGAAAAAAAGATATATGTGGGATTTTTGCTCTAAAATATAGCTCTTACAAATACATAAAAAACTAATTTTTTTTAAATTTAGAAATTCGTCCCAGGTGGGGCAGGAAAGCTGGGGGGGGGGGGGGGGGCTACGGGGCAGAAAAAATAGAAATACAGTTAGATCGTTCAAAATTGGAACACATAGGTTTTACATGCCTTCAAGTCGTACACTTTTCGAAGTCATTCGAAAGTGTAAAGTTATTAGGAGGGTCAGAAAGGGGAGGTCGGAGGGGCAAAAAATAAAAATAAAAATACAGTTAGAACTTTCAAAATTGGTACATAGAGGTTTTTGATTCTTACAAATCGATTGCGGATATTTTCAAATTTATAAAGTTATTAGGAGGAGTGGGAGGGAGGGGGGGTGGAAGGGCAAAAAATAAAAATAGAGTTAGGTCGCTCAAAATTGGTACATAGAGTTTTTTTATACGTACAAATCGATTGGGAATATTTTCGAATTTGTAAAATTATTAGGATAGACGGGAAGGGGGATGAAGGGGCAAAAATATATAAATAAGAGTTAGACCGCTGAAAATTAGTGTTGTTAGGTTTTGAGGCCCGATAAATATATTGCGGATATTTTCGAAAGTGCAGGACTATTACGAGGGGCAGGAAGGGGGACGGGCGCAGGGGTAAAAAGAAAGAAATTCAGATAGAATGTTAGAAATTAGTATTATTAGGTTTAAAAGCCCGCGAGAATGATTGCGAGTATTTTTAAAGTCTAAAATAATTTGGAGGGGCGGAAACGGTAGGTGAAGGACTATGCGCGTCGTGCTCGCCTGTACACGCTGCCGCAGGAAGTGGGGGCCCTGACCGATTATTCCACCGATGGGAGAAGATTTTTTTTTTAAATGTTTTTCCCTTACGATAATATAATCATTCATTAAGAGTGTCGAACATAAATGCACGCGCGCAGCGCACATTGGCCTGTGCTGCCGAAGGCAGTGGGGACCATGTGCGACATTTTTTCCAATCAGAATTTTTTTCTCTTTTTCACATTATAAAAAATAATGCAATTTTGAGAATTCATTAACTATAGCGATTCATTTTAAATTAGTGACCAGCGCAGTCTGCTAGTTATAATAGAAAAAATGAAAATCTAAATAAACCACTGAAAATAATGATTTACAAAAAAATGACGAAGAATGTTATTTTCCTAACGAAAGTTCACGATACTTGCGGACCTCAAAAACTCGTTTATAAAGGTAAATAAATGCAAAACAAAAGCTATTTAGAAGATTTACTTTATTTACTTTTCGGCGATAGTTTGATGCAAAATTATTTTTTATATGACCAAAAAAAAAAAAAAAAATCTATTAATTTTAAACACAGTTTTTTATTTATTTGTTAGAAGTTTTTTACATGAAATTGACTTTTTCATCGCGTCTTCGTGTCACGCTAATAAACAAGGCGACTCCATTTTAAAGTAAATATAAGCTTGGCTTAGTTAGTTAGAGCGTCATGGTAATAACGCGGCGGTCAAGTGTTCGTTTCCCAAAGGTCCGGCGTGCTAATTTTTGCAGATAATCAGTAGAAAAGGTGTCAATTGATAAAAGAAAATTTTTCGTTGACTGCACAGTATCCTAAGAATTTTTGAAGATTTTTTTTTAAGAAGCTTTTTTTCAGCTATGAAAAAACACAAAATATTTTAGATATTAAAAAAGCACAAAATAAAAAGTTTTAAGTAAAAAATACATAAATAAATATTTTTTTAGAAGCTTTTTATTGAAATTGTATTTAGTCATCGTGTCTTCGTGTCACACTGAAAAAGAAAACGCCCCCACTTTAACGTAAATGTTAGCACATTTTTCGTCACTTGTTAGCTCAAATGAATAGAGCGACATGTTGACAACGCGATGGTTGTAAATTCGATCCTCGAAGGCCGATGTGTTACTTTATTGCAGATAATTCATAGAAAAGATGTCAAATAATAAAATAAAGATCCTTCGTTGTCTACACACTATCCTAAAAACTTTTGATTAATTTTTTTAAGGAGCTTCTTTTAGTTACTAAAACACAGAAAATAAAAATGTAATAAAAAAAAAAATCTGGAAATTTTTATTGTGTAGCCCTAAAAAGCGTTAATATATATATATATATATATATTATATTATATATATTCTTGCAAGGACATGCTATAAAAAAATAAATAAAAGTTTCAACAATTTTCTTATTCTCGAAACAAAAATATTAATATTTAAAGAAAAAAATAAATAATCACTTTGCAAGAGGTGAAAAATTTTATATATTCAAAATATTTGGTTGATTCATAAATAATTTACGATGCAGTTAAAATACAATACACACCAATAACACTATACAACGAATATTTAGGTATTACTTCCTTCCGAAGAAGAAGCCCCTCCCACAAGCGTCTTTCGCATCAAGACTCTCAAAACGCATTTGCGCAATTTTTCGCGCACATACGTCGCTCCCTTCTTTCAGCCAATCAGCATTCTTCATACAAAGGACGCGGATATGAAAACAACAACAAACCTCCGTGCAACAAACAAATGGAAGTAAATATTGCAAATGAAGAGAGGATAAGAAGAAACGGAGATATGTCATTATGATAAAAATACGTATGTTTGTTATATAGTTCTGAAAGATTTTCATTTTTCCTATGAACTCTTAAAACGCATATTATGAAAAGCTGCCATGAATTTAGTTTGTGAAAAGCGATCGTCAGGATTAAGAGATTCTTGGAGATGGGGTAAATTGTTAAAGTGAATAAGTCTACTGCATTATGCATTAATTTAGAGTATTGCAGTAAGTTTATTTTCTTAAACTGTACCCCACTGTTATAAGGAATTCCAATTTTTCGTTAATTTTATTGAAAAGAATGATACATATGAATGTAATCCATTAAAGAATCATAGTAACATATTGAATATGATATTCTAGTGAAAGAATGAACTTGATTTAATTTATTGAAGTAAGTTTATTTATTTATTTTCATTATTTGTATTGCATAGTTCTAAATTTTGTAAATTATTTTGATTGTTAGAGATAGAAAATGCTGTTTTTTAATTGTTTTATAGTATTTCATATTTTATTGCATTACTAACTTACATATATATATAAAATATATATACTTAAATAACCTTTTCTTTTGATAGTGTGTATTCCGTACATAATATATAGTATTGGCGTTTTGGAACACATTTTCAAAAATTTTAATGGATGATATTTATTAAAATATCCTTTATTAAGATTTCACTGCTATAAGTTTGTCATTGAACATAAAATGCAATTCTGGCAGTTATTACTACTTTTTATTATTGTATCAATTCAATTGTTTTATAGTTATAATATTTTTTTATGAGAACATTTACCACAGCAATTTTAATTGATAGCTTTAAATAGGCCTATAGAGTCATGCAATGTTATATATTTTAAAAATTTATTCATTAAATAAAGAAGTTTTTATTTATTTATTTTTTCTCTTAGACAAAAACAAATATTTTTAACAAGATTCATACTTCATCAGGAAAAACCTAAAATACTCAGAAAATTTGGATTTTGTTAAAAAAAAAAAAAAAATCAGGAAAAATTGATCATAAAACCTGGAAAAACGACAACTTCCTTTCTCTCATAATATAATTTCCTTGCTTAGCCTTCATGTTGATTCAAATGATTAAGTATTGTGAAAATACACATGTGAGCAATGATTTCTATGTAAATTTCTGTCATGATCGACAGTAATATGACATCATACAATGGAATTAGAAGTATTTCGCCTCTCTACCCAAGTTAAAATTCATGCTAGTACCAGCAACAAAAATATGCTAGTTATTGCTATGTATTGCTATGTCTGCTAGATTTTCATGCTATTATATGCTTTATAATGCTAGCCAGCATCGAATGCTATATATTAGCTAGCTAACACGGCAAAAGCATGACATGCTATGTACAAGCATTGTATGCTTATTTGTTGTTAAAGCTTCTTCCAAAGCATGGAGAGGTATGTACCTTAACAAGCTATTGTATGCTTTTTCATGCTTGCCAGCATAACATGCTATGTAGATAGCTTAGGTAGAAATAGCTTGACATGCTATATCCCAGTAAGAAGTGCTAACTTGCTGCACAAGCTTCTTCTAATCATGGCAAGGTATGTACCTTAATAAGCTATTATATGCTTTTTCATGCTTGCCAGCATAACATGCTATGTAGGTAGCTTAGGTAGAAATAGCATGGCATGCTATATCCCAGTAAGAAGTGCTAACTTGCTGCACAAGCTTCTTCCAATCATGGCAAGGTATGTACCTTAATAAGCTATTATATGCTTGCTAGCATAATATGCTGTGTAGGCAGCTTAGGCAGAAATAGCATGGCATGCTATATTCCAGTAAGAAATACTAACTTGCTGCACAAGCTTCTTCCAATCATGGCAAGGTATGTACCTTAACGAGCTATTATATACTTTTCTATGCTTGCCAGCATAATGTGCTACGTAGGCAGCTTAAGTAGAAATAGCATGGCATGCTATATGCCAGTAAGAAGTGCTAATTTGCTTCTTCCAATCATATGGAAAAAGGTACCACAGTGAGCAATCGTGTGCTTGTAAATGCTTGCTAGCATAATATGCTATGTAAGCAGCTTATGTAGAAACAAGATGATGTGGTGCTATTTGCCAGTAAGATGTGCTAATTTGCTACACAAGCTTCTTCCAATCATGGCAAGGTAGGTACCACAATGAACAATTTTGTGCTTGTTAATGCTTGTACCAAATGCAATGTACCAAAATTAAGCAGGAAGATGTATTAATTTGTTTTGTATGATTGGAACAACTCCTGTAGCGTAGATATATTGCCCAACCATACTAAAAATGATCCGTAGAGATCAATACAAAAACTTATCGATATCAATAGAATTCTATTGGTATGAGTTTATTTCTATGGATGTCCCTACCGCTATCAATAGAAGCTTTTGACATCTGTAACCTATTGATTATATCCTCAACTGATATCAGTAGACCTTTACAGACATTATTAGAAATTTGATCAGTAGGCTGCCGATATAAATAGAGTTTTATTGATACGAATTGATTTCTATGGATCTCCCTACCTTTATCAATAGAAGCTATTGACATCTGCCGCCTATTAATTATATCCTCAATCGATATCAATAGATCTTTACAGACATCAGTAGAAATTCGATCGGTAGGCTATTGATCCCAATTGGTATCTGTAGAAAAAATTATATTTGCAAATTTTGCTCATTTTTTTCCAAATCTCGATAAAAAAAAATTAAAATGTTTAAAAATCTGTATTTCCCGTTTCAAAGCATGTTTTAAACGCAATGACGTATTCCTCTAAAAAACATTATTTTTCATGCTCCCTCAGGGATCCCCCTTCGGGGGGGGGGGGGAAATCACGTTCAGTATTACAAAATTTATATCTGCGAAGTTTTGATCGAAATTTTAAAATATTCTATTTTTTTCATTGACATTTTAATATAAAAACTGATTTAAAAAATTTCAGCATTCAAAGAAAATTGGTTTTGAGGCATATGCATTAGGTTTGCAAAATTGATTAATTTTTTCCAAGTCCCAGAAAAAGAAAATGGTTCAAATACTTAAAAATATGTATCTCCCGTTTCAGTGCATACAAAATGTCATGCTAAACATCTTTTTAGAGGTTCTGAAGTATTCCTCCAAAGAACATTTTTCTTTTATCCCCCGCCCCTCCAGACGGTATTCCCTATCATCAATTGGAGGGGGAAATGACGCTAGTAACTCAAAATTTACAGTTGGCAGAAAAATTATTGAAGCCCAAACTTAGATTTCTCATATATATATGTATAGTTTGGTTGCTAATTTTTATCATCAGCTTACAGCATAAAAAGAGCGTAAGGCTAAGATCATGATGCGACAAATATTAAACTCAAATGTATTACTCGAAAAAAATCTATAACATTGTTTTAAATTAACATAGATCTATGGTTCAACCATTCGTTTCAAAGGTATTGACGAGTTTTTTTGAAATATATCCATACTGAATATTTATACCAAATGGGGGCTATTTCCTCTCAGGGGATGTTCTAACATGCACATACTTTTTCCTCATAGTTTACAACTACAGTTATCAGTAATTCCTATTAATCTCACAATCACTTCATAAAAAGTAATTCTCATTACCTACATATTTATACGAAATTTTGTTCTGTACTACACCCTAGCACACAGTCACATATTTTCTAAAAATGGTCAAACCGTATTAAGGATGGATGGTTGGGTTTTACGTCGCACTAGTGCTGCGCAGATGGGCAATTGGCGACGGTCTGGGACACACCCCTAGAGGTGGTTCGGAGACATGCCATCACAATTTTGATCCTCCACGGAAGGGATGGCTCTCCAGCTTCGGTAACCCCAGAGGTATAATTTTTGACGGGAGCATGGAGGACATTGCGGCCATGACAGATTTTACGTGCACCAGCAACCGGTGATGTACACGACGGTCTCTGGCCGGCTCGAGTACCGAACCCGCAATCTTCCAATTACGAGGCCGGCACTCTACCGACTGGGCTACCGCGGCCCAGGTATTAAGGACCTCACAAAACATGTAAATCCATTTAAAACTAGAGTTCAAAAACTTTCACGAATTCATCATTTTTTTCTTAGATATACAGAAGAAAGAATAAATAGTTAAATCGTGCTTGAGACTTATCAAAACATGTGAATCCATCAAAAACGAAGAGTTAAAAATTTTTACTAATCTTCTTTTGAAGAAAGTAAAAAAAAAAAAAAAAAAAAAAAAAAACTTAAGAAGTTTTTTGAAACATTGTAAAATTATATTGTTATGGTCATCACAAAACTGTTTTCTGTATATTCCAGTACAAATTGTAAAAGTATTACATATTGAAATTATTTTCCTTCGAAATTGGGGATAGCGATAGTCCTCGGAAAATGAAGACATTTGGTTACCTTATCAATGAATGACTGAAAAATATTTACCCCATAGTGTAAGGTGACCATACGTCCTCGAAAATTGAGGACTGCCCTCGAATTTTGACTTTTTTTATTTTTTGTCTCCAAAAATTCTTTGATTACTGGGGGAGACTAAATGTCCCCAAATTTAAATATTTGCAAGTATTTCTTTCAAAATCGTATTCCATTCCGTGGAGGATCAAAATTGTGACGGCATGTTTCCAGATCACCTCTAGGGTTGAATCCCAGACCGTTGCCAAATGCCCATTAAGCACTAGTGAGACGGAAAACCCATCCATTCCAATCCAATCAAAATCGCAGTCTAATGCACAAGTACACGTACAGTGTCTAGAATATACAGTTAAGACTACTATATTATATAGTAGTCTTATATACAGTGGGGCAAGCGCTTATAATCGAATGCTTAAAATACTGCTAAAATAATTAAGCTTCCTAGATGGCGCTTCGATCGATTTTTTTGCTCAAACCGAAGAGCTGATTGGATTTTCCTAGTTTCGTCTGCTCAATCACGTCATCTAAGAACATAATTAACCAATAGGGAGTCTCGGTTTTGATTTCGTGACACTAACTTCGATTACAGTAATTTTTTTAGCACAATTTTATTTCCCGCTTTCCACACTGTTAATTCTATACGTTGAAGCACAAATAATTGGATAATCTTGGAAATCAACGAAACATTGAAATAAAGACCATCATACTTCATGAGCAGAGAAAGAATCATGCACTACTAATTAGTATATAAATTCTATCTTGCCCGATTTATGTTAAGTGAAAAATAAAATTTATTTTATGAAATTTTCACAAAAATGGCAGTTATATGATTACCACAAATTGCATTGATACATTGATAGGAGAGAAAAAGAAATGATTTTCTTGTAGTTATGTAATCGGGAATAATTTCTGCATTTCTGGGAGTGGGGATTCTGAAGATTAAAATGAAATGCTGTTATTTTGTGTTCTCTCCTATCATCATAATAAAGTGTAAATGGGTTCTATAGACTTGATTATTTTAATAAAGCTGGGATAGTTTAAGGGAGGCATACTATTGTAACAATCGCAGCTATCGTAGATCACAAGTCGGATCGTACACTCCGCAGCAAAAGTATCCGAGCACTAGCAATAATTCCCGTCTTAAAAATACACATTTAATACTGCTTCGTTAAATAAATCCTTGTTGAATCTCGTTCTTAGTCTTCTAAGAACATGATACGACAAGGACAATAGTATGCCTCCCTAACTTGCATAAACATATCGCAGGCTCAGCAATTTGTCATAGAAAAAAGTGTTTCAAAGCATTTTGTTATGTATAAATCAGAGTTCTTTTTATTAATTATGCCTAGCATATAGCTATTAGTCTTTTATATCCCCGAAAAAGTCCCGAAATAGAGTTTTCAATGTCCTTGAAATTTATTTCGATTTGGGGACAAACGGTGTTTGAAAATATGGTCACCTTATCATAGAGCTTAAGCGCAATATACCAAAGAATATTACATTAAATCTTTAAAAAAAATTGAAATTGCGACGTCATAAGAGGCTCCATTTTAAAATTAAAAATATGATTTTTTATTAATATTGGTTAATTTTTTTAGTATGAGAAAACAGGCATGGCAACGTAGCGCTTGTTTGTTTACAACACGGAACAAGATTCAAGCAAGATGGATGCTGCCATGTGAGGAAAACGTGGATGTTCTGAGTAGGATTACTATTTTAATTATCGAGGTAAGTTCATAAATAAAACATTTGTTACATTTTAATACGTTTTCGTTTTTGTCATTCTCCAGTACATTTAATTTTGGACATAGCTGTAGGAAAACAATTATAATTAAAATTTTTGGTATGTTTACCAAATCGTCCTTTAGCGTTATTCTGAATGCTTGTCTGAATGGATTATATTTAAGTAGCATCGAAATGTGTTCAAATGTGTATGTTTAAAATAAGTCAAAATTATTTATTTCATAATAAAAGTTCATGAAATTCATCTTTTCGCTGTACGATATTTATTGTTTGTACGGTATTCATTGCTGTACTTCATAGCTATAACAATTTATCGATTAAAAAGAAAAAACAAAAACTTAACTGTGGTATGAAAGGCATAATAAAACATTTTAAAGGATAATTTAACAGAAAATCTGACAAAAAATACAGGAATTTTCACCTGGATGTCTTCAAATGAATGAAATAAAAAGGTAATTTAAAATAAAACTAATATATCCTAATATGAACATATTGTTACTTAATGCTTAGCAAATATCATTTGAAAATAGAAAAAAAAAAATTTATACAATCAAAAGAATTGATAATTCCATTACTATTTTAATATTTTCCCCTTACTCTTTAACTTTTATTTATTTATTTTTTTTTTTTAAGAGGGGGGGGGGAGTACAATTGGTAGTTAAGTTGAAGGGTTCTGATTTTTTTTTTCTTCTTCTTTTTAATTTTTTAAACATGTTGAGAAAAAAAAAAAAAATCATTATTTAAAAAATAATATGTGGACTGATGTTAAATAATATAAATTGGTATGGAAGTGAAAGGTAGACTAATAAAAGATCATAAATTTGAAAATATGTTCTTTTCTAAATAATGTGAGAAGTAAACAATAATTGATCTTTTCATTTATTTTATCTGTTAAATTAGATGAGATTAAATTAGGGCGTTTTATTTACAAGTCATTTAATCATTCCGAGATTACAAAGTAATGTTAGAGATAGTTTGTTTTTACTGAATCTCTCAACCTTTTCTTGAAATTATGTTCCTATATTTGTATACGAAGTAGCTAATCGGACCGTTTCTGCAATTTTGTACAGGCTATTCGAATCATCTTTTCCAAGGAGAATAAGTTAGCACTGATAAAAGAGTGAAATTTAGACATAATACAATGTGTTTCGTCCCCATGCAGGAAAAATTATCTTAAATTTTTTTAAGTGTGGGAGTGTGGTAGAGATTATTTATTTTCACAGAAATTTTGTACTCTAAATGATGTTAAAATTCTTCATAAAAGGGCAATAACTCAAAATAATTTTTATAAAGCAAAAATGAAAATAATAAAGATTTCGAAAATTGAATAATAAAAATAAAAACTGCAACATGAAAACAGATCTTAGTAAATGAGTATTTTTAATCTTTGAAAAAATCTTCGCAATATGTGTTATGAATATACATAAATATGAATAAATGTATAACATATGAATAAATCTGTATATTCAACTACATAAATGCAATTGGTTTTTTATTTCTTTTCCTTCTTTAAAAAAAAATTAAACCATTCCAATATAATTCGATACAAACCAAACCCAATTTTCTATACAAGTATGTGTATGATTTTTCTGAAAATGACATTTGTACTTATTTTGTAATGTTTTCTAACAGCAATGTTGAAATATATATGAATTGTAGATCAATCGCATTATACACTTTCAAAATGCTAAAAGTTTGAATTTGTAGTTGAAACAAGCAAAATCATTAGTATATTACAGAGAAAATTGAAGATCAAACAAACAAAATCATTATTATGACCAGCGTAACAAGGAAGCAGTCTGAATAGCCCCCCCACTAATCGCACCGATGGTCCGAATAGCAACGGCCTATTTGTATAAGAAAATTCTTATATTTTCATATTTGAATGCTTTGACCCCTGCATTATTAATTTTCTACTTGATATTTCGCTAATTATTTTATAAATTTACAAATGGGGTATAATTAAAAAAAAATCTGAATTAAAATCTGGTGTATAGGTACTGTAATCTGAATTTGAAAACTCGCCCAATTCTTAGCAATTACTTTTGCAACTTATAGCGTATTGTTTCAATTTTTTTATTCAAGTGTTTAATTCATCTGAGAAAAATATTCAAAAAATTTTAAAACAATTTAAAAATACACTATTTGACAAATGCTATTTCAAAATATCTTTCTTGTAGTAGGGTAAATTTAATCTCATGGCAAAAAGCGATAAACATTCCAAACATAGATTGTGTCATTGCATAGGATTATAATTTGTCAGGCCCCACAAACTATAATTAATTACAAATTAATTATAATTAACTATAACAAATTATAATTAATTTTCATCTTTAGAAAATTAAGTTCCAAGCTAATGTAAGAATAAAAACTTGTTGTGTAATTTAGTGAATGTTTTTCGTAATTAGCAACAACTTTTTAAATTCTCAAGAAATAGCATCCAAATCCAAGATACATAGGTGCCAAGTCTTCGTTATTTTCAACGGAGACTTCACACTGGAAAGTTTTTATAAATGTTTCCCTTTGTATTTATACTTCGAAAATATATGTGACAGATTCCTTTTTAAAATATTGATGTATAAATCTGATTTGAAGATTAGTAATGTTGACACCTATGAAGATACCAATCAATATCTACTGGTTGCTCTGTAGGTGCCACTTGTTTGTCTGTTACAAGTTTACAGTTCGAGTAATCTGTATGGGTTATTGTAGTTGATATTCAAGGCTCACTACTAATAGCAGTAACCTGAGCAATCCAGGTCCCCTAAATTGTTCATTTGGTGTAATTTTTTTCTATTGTTTTCATATCAAACCATACTGAAAATTCTTGCATGTTTGATTTGTAGTATTATGCATAGCTCATTTTAATTATGAATATTATATATTTGTTGTTATTGTTTAGATACAGAAGAAGAGCTGGAGATATTTTAGATTTAAGTGCTGAAGGAAAGAGAAGAACGAAAATTAGAAGGATGTTTTCCAAAAGAAAGAAAGGTATGTGTATTTATTAAAATTAAATACAAAGTTAGTAAATATGTAATGATTTCTCCGATAATTAATGAAATTTAGATTTAATTGGAATTAATTGCTGATATAGGCTTTATTTCGATGCTAATTGGTGAAATTCTTGTTTTTTATTTTTATTTTTTCTGCAATGATTTGCAATACAGTCGAACCTTGTTAATGTGAATCTTAAGAGAGATACATTTGTTTATGTTTCCAGTCGTTCATGTTATCAGTAACTAATCTTTATATAACTAAACTAATCTTCATCTTGACAGGAAATGTAGAAACAGTTCATGTTAAGAGTAATTCACGCTAACAGTGTTCACGTTAACGAGGTTCGACTGTATATGCAATAATTTTATGGCCATTTACTGAAATGTGGAATTTTAAAATTGTAAAAATTTATGTAATTGCAGTAAATTTACGTAATTGCAACTAATTGTTAAAATAGATGTTATTTTGCTAAAAACATGTAATTATTTAGCCTCCATAATCAGGGTTGAAAAAAAACCCAGCCCAGTGGGTTTTATCAGGGTTTTTTGGGTTTTATCAGAGTTTTCAGGAATATTTTCTTCCTTCTTTTTTTTTTACTTTAAGTATATCATTCATAATAAGATAATTTATGAAAGTAAATATTAATAATTCATTAAAATTAAACAAAATTAATTTTTAAAATTTCTAAAGTCTTTTTGAATTTAATTTTAAAATTTCTAAAGTATTTTTATAATTAATGGTTGTTCTTTTAATATTCTAAAATTCTGTTTATTTGCCCTTTACAACAAAAAATTGGATTTTAATAATTATTTAGTGTTGCTTTATTAAATTTTTTGTAGTCGTTAGATTCTCATAAAATATTTTTAATTATTGTTCCCAGGGTTGGTCCAGGTTTTTATTTTTGGGGCCCATTTTTGTGAAAAACAAATTATTTTTATGAAATTTTTATTTATTTTTGTGAAAAAAAGAATTGTTGCTTGAAACCTTTCATTTTAACAGTTACTCTATCTAATGTTTAACATCAAGTTAATAGCATTTTATAAAACAAGTATAGACGCTCATTAAAAATGATACTGTAAATATGGAAAAATTTTACAAAAGTATTTTTATTATAAAACAAAATTTTGTGAAGGGCTGTTTTTATAAATCTGAATTTTGTGAAGGGACTCATTTTAACCGTCGCTTTCCCAAGATGGGGTCATTTTGATCCCATTTTGTAGTTGAAATTTAGTTAACCCCGCCTCATTCAAAAAGTGCACTAATTCGCCAAAGATAGCAAACATAATCTGTGGAATGTTGCAATTTCTAAACGATACAGAAAGGTGCGGTGCTGGTGATTTTCGCCAAACCTGCCAAGCGGCGCCTGAAAGCAATTTTTCTGCTGTAACACGTTGATCTTGGGAAAGCGAGGGTTAAGGATATAAATTTTGTGAAGGGGCCCATTTTAGAGATTTGAATTTTGTCAAGGGGCAGCAAAAGGGTCCCAATTTTTGCCGGGATCGACCCCTGGTTCCTCTACATTACCTAACAGTGTTGCACTGTTAAAGTTTTCAGAATTTTTTAAAAATTTGATTTTGATTTATATTTTACATTCCCTGAATCCCAAAGTTTTATTTGTATTAATAAACAACTCTTATTTTGCTTATATATATATATATATATATTTAAAAAATTATTATATTAAATATACCTTATTTAAAATCCTTAAAAAGTTTGAGCTGATATATTTCGGCGTCCCTAACAAGATCATCTTCAGAGCTCGAAATGACAAACTACAGCTGGGCGGTATGCTTACTTTTCTTCTCTTCTTCATCCTTTTCTTCACTTCGCTTCGTTTGCTGAAACAGGTGCTGCCATTCTGGTGGAATTATACTATGTTCGATGTCATTAACAGAATTGTTAGATGTTAAGATTTCAAGGGTTTCTCTTTTTAGGGCAAATGGTGTGAATTATAAGGGGCTATTTTTTGATAATTAATGGAATTAGTGTTAATATTATTAATATTGTTAGTCCTTGAACATGCAGTAGAGTGTTTATTATATTTGAGGTCGGCGAGTTCTTCAGAGATACGTTTTTTAATTTTGTGTTTTGTCATTCCAATGTGTAGTTGGCATTTTTATCATGAAACTGAAAATTGATTTTATAAATTCCTGCGGTGTGTTTAAAATGAATTGGATCTTTTTCATTTCATATGCGTTGGTATATACAGTCGGACCCGCTTAAATGAATAGCTACCGTTCCATCTATATTAATTCGATTAAGCGGAGTATTTGATTATTCGGGGAAGACTAGAAACGCAAATACATGTTTAACTAGAGTGATTTTATGCTTACATGAAAAGATAAATGATCGATACCTCTTTCTTATTTAAATATTTAACTAAGTTAAAATATTATAGTAATTTATATATGCAATTAATGCTGGAATAAATAAGAAATAAAGTATACTTACAATTTTTATTTTTAATCCCCCCCCCCAAAAAAAAAAAAATATATATATATATATATATATATATGATTGATTATTTTGACATAGACTTATTTCAATTTCTATTTCTAAAGCACATAAATAGATAAAAACCACTTCGATGAGATACAAAATTACGATGAATAATATTTAGGATTTTGTAACTTCATCTGTTGTTGGAGGGGGATCTGCTTGTTTTTTTTTTTATCACTTTAATTTAAAGATTTTATAGAAAGATTAAACTTTTTATCTCTTTCTGTTTCTCCATCTTTATCCACCATCTATGAATTCAAAAAGTCATCTGAAAACTTCAAAAATTTGTGATTTGTGTGAGATTATCTGTATTTTAATTTCTAATTTCATCATCAGTTGCTGATTTTATAAATTTGTTTTATCACCAATTTTTATCACCTCGGCAGGAATACTGTCTCATGTTTAAAGAGAAAAGAAGAACAGATTTTTCTTTTCTCTCTCTCTTTTTTTTTTTTTTTTTTTTTGAGAAAGAGAGGAATAATTAGCTCAGAAATAGAGAAATTTTATTTAAGAAACGTCGTTCGAGTGTTTATGCGATTAAGCGAGGTGGCATTGTAAAAAATATTTCTTTAAACGAGAAAATTTAACATTACTTCTATGGGGAAAAATTTGTTCTATCACTTTATATTCTTATATCCGTTACCCAATTAAGTGGGAACGACTGTATTTTTGTTTGGTTTAATCGGAATATTAATGTTATGTTTTTTGGCTTCATTTTTAATTTTTACAGAGGCACTTTTACAATAGGGGATCGCGGAAGTGAAAGATTGTTTTATTTTTTGAGCGTTTGGAATATGATTAAGGGTCATTCCATGGTCACGTGTGGGACATTTACACAGGCATTTTGCAGATAGATTCTATATTAGCAAACCTAGATATTTTTTTAAAAGAAATTTGATGTGTTTTTTCTGAATTGCATATAACTCTGTATTTTTTAAGACTAATATGTTTCTGAAAAGTATCAAAATACCCTATTTAAAGTCATTTAACCAAGTGTACCGTGTGGGACGGAACTGAAATGACAAAGATCTACTTTTTGATATAAATGAAGAATTTCAGTTATTGAAATAAATTATTGCATTAAAATATTTTTTTTTTTTTTTTTTTTCAAAAAGTATGCATATGTAAGGGTTTACGGAAATTTCGCCCCCAGCATCTCACCCCCGGCATTTCGCCCCCGGGAAATCTCGCCCCCCGGAAATTTCGCCCCCGAACAGTGGATTTCGGAAATTTAGCCCCCAGCGTCTCGTCCACAAGTTGTCGAAAATATATATGTAATGACAAATAAAAATGTAAATATACATGTAGTAATTCTCGATATATTTCTATTTAATTCACATTATTTTCCCTTTTAATTATTTCACATTATTTTCCCTTTTCAATATAAAACATATGAATCAAAATAAGGTTTTCGAATGCAAAAATTGTTCAATTATTTTTTTATCGCTGTTAATTAAAAGAAAATTTAAGGGTACAGTAATATTATTTATTTATCTGTTAAATTTTTAATGCACACATAATAATTTTATTAATTTATCAAATATTATTTTACTTTGTTTTATTTATTAATAAATTTGATAATTAATCATAAATAAGGAAATAAAATTACAGAAGCAAGAAATTTTCATTACCCTACTACTGTAGGGTAATGAACTTATACTAGGCGAGTCGTATTAACCCCCGACGATATACTGAACGCCCCAGCCAGCCCGTTTCCGCTGTTCGATGTCTTTTCCCAGTCAATTTTGTCCTTTTATCCTTTCCTGGGTTAGCACTTTTTTTTTCACGCTTGACATTGTGAGTTTTTTTGTTTTCATCCCAAGCTTTTTGCAATAGAATTTTGACTCTTTTTTCCCCCCTGTTTCTATGAATTTTCAGCCTTTTCCCCTCGTTTTCTACATTCTAAGGTACGGTCCAAAAATTCGATATCGAGTTTTCATCTGATTTATACATTTTAAGGCCTCCTGAGTCCAGAAAAGTAGTTTCTGACAGTTGGTCAGAGTGTGTGTGTGTATGTATGTATATGAATGTATGTGTATGTATGTGCGGAATCTTCTGGGTATCATACCTCCGAAGCTAACAAAAATAGAACTACGAAACTTCAGAACTGAGAAAGGTCTGATATACAGATAAATATTTCAAATTTTGGGAGAAATTGAAAAACCAAAAATGGGACAGCTGAAAACGGAAGTGGGATCGTAAGTCCGTACCTCAAAAACGGCTCTATCAATTTTCTTCAAAGTTGCTATATAAAAACTCAGATGACCTTTCAAATAATATAATTGGTTAGTTCAGGAAAATTTATAGGCGTCCTGTAAAAATAGCTCTACTCCAGGCTTCGCAAGTGCGTTCCTTTAACCTTTTGAGAGGGGCTTTTACGAAATCCTATGGTGAAACGTGACAGATGTTGTCACAGCCTCTTTCAAAAGGTTAAAAACAACTGCACGGATTTTTATTTTTTTTTCAAACTCATTTTATTAACTCTTTTTTAAATATCTTTTTGTATGTAATTATTGTTTTCCGGTCAATAATTGAGTTTGCCAAGTTTTGGTAAAAGTTTGTATCAAAGGCTCTAACGATTTTCTTGAAATTTATTACATAAACCCATTTTAGATATCCTTTCTCATGTGTTACGTGGTTATAAGAGGAAAATTAACAGTCATCCTACTTAAGTAGGTCAGTTTTACATTCCGGAAATTGGTGTTTTAAAAAATGAGTCTACCATTTTTACTTCCTTATACAAAGGAAGTTACTTATCTCGATGTGCGAAATTGATTCTGATTGAATTTGTATTCTGCATAGCTCAAAAAATGAATGGTCGTGGAAGGTCGCAAATTTATTTGTGTAACTGTTATAATGTCTATGACCAAAATCAAAACATATATCAATATTGTATAAACTTCATATTTTTATACAACAAATTATTACAAGATAAAAAGAACGAACTTTTTATATAACATATTTTTAAATTTTCTGTTGAATCATATAAACGCTACCGAAGTCCCCGAAATATTTGACTAAAAGTAACGAAAAAATGCATTTTCACTGTGTTTTGAGCTATTCTGAAACTTTCAAATGTGTAGCTAGTCGGGAAGTAACATGGATGTTGAATTATATAAACGCTACCGAAGGTAGCGGCGGCTCGAAAAAACTGGTTAAAAGTATTAAAAAACTCATAGTCATCGTGTTACGAGCTTTTATAAAAGTTCGAAATTTCTAGCTAGTCGGAAAATTATACGATTGTTGATTCATGTAAATGCTACCAAAGGCAGCGGGGACCCGAAATAATTGGCTAAAAGTATAAATAAATGAATTCTTATCGTCTTTTGAACTATTATAAAAGTTTCAAAGGGCTAGCTAGTCGAGAAGTTAGAAAATAAATTTTCTGTTGAATCATATAAACACTGCTAACGGCAGCAGGGGCCCGAAACACTTGGCTAAAAATATTTAAAAAATGCATTGTCACTGTGTTCTGAGCTTTTCTGAAAGTTTTTAATGTCTAGCTAATCGGGAAATTAGTTAAAAATCGATTGCAAGGTTTGTACTGGTAACGCTACCGAAGGCAGCAGGGACCAGAAACAGTTACCTAAAAGTATTAAAAAAATGCATTGTCACCGTGTTCTGAGCTTTTCTGAAAGTTTCAAATGTCTAACTAGTCGGGAAGTTAGTTAAAAATCGTTTGCAAGGTTTATACTGGACACACAAACAAACAAAGACGAATCGAAGTTAATAAAAACATGGTAATATTTTGGGAAATACCGTATGTATGTTTATATTTTTATTTATAATTACATATATATTTTACATCACTCGGGGGCGAAATTTCCCGGAGGCGAAATGCTGGGGGCGAAATGCCGGGGGCGAGATGCTGGGGGCGAAAATTCCGGATCCCATATGTAAGTGATGTGCATTAGGTTTGATTATGTTACTAATAATATTAATTTTGTAATCATTTTTTAAAGTTTGCAATAGACTGTCACGTGTATGACATTTGTAAAAAATTGTGTGATGTCCCACATGTGACAGTAAACAAAAAAAATAATTTTTATCTTATTTTTTGTAACATTCTAGACTTTTATTAGTTAGCACTATAAAATATCTTTTTTTTTTTTTTTTTTTTTTTTTTTTTTAAAGGAATTTTTTTATGCAGTGTGATTAAATGAAATCTTGTAGTACACAACTTCTTTTTCTCTTACCTTTTTATTGAAGCATAAAATGACAAAGTAATACACACACAGGGGGAGGGGGGAAGAGAGAAGAAAAAAATACTTTGAATTTTTTCATTAAATTTAAATTGACCACAATATTGATATCTGTCGGTGCAGAATTTTATCGTATGTGATGCAGTCAGTAGAAACTGGCCACTTGTACTTCCCAGATATCTCTCTTGCTTCTTGCATAACCAATATTTGAATCTCATTAGAAATTTCAGTGTATTATTTCTACTGGATATGATTTAAAATCAAACATAAGTCTCCTTTGCAAATATTCAAATTTTCAACATGACACTTTTCATTATTGAGGATTTTTTTGGTGTCATTTGCATTATATACTTGCAGTGGATTTTTGTTGATACTGTTGTATTCCTGGAACATTAGATGCTGTCTCCCAAGGCTTGTATGTTTTAATTTCCTTCTTTATTTGTTCTTCGGCTTAAAAAAAAAAAAAAAAAAAAAAAAAACCTACTTTGGTATTTTTCACAGAAATAGATGTAATTCAGCTTTTGTTGATTGAATGATGAGTCCACTCTGTGCCATTATTTTTTACCTAACAAGACGCTTCACGCGTATGATGCATTCATTTTTTAGTACTTGGATCCAGGTTTGTATTGCTTAGGTAATTTTTTCGGAATGTATTTGAGTACTCATACTTTAAGGATTTTAGTTTCAATATAAAGTTTACATGTATTTTACATTTTCACTTCTCTGATGGTGTATTTTTCATAAAGACGACATTTTTAGGTCACAGGCTGAAAATTTTTGAGGAGCATATCAAATATAGGAATTTCCTCTCTAAATACAGAGAAAGCTTCTTTTAAAATCATTGTTAAATAATGCATTTGGACAACTTTCCTTTGTCCTTCTTTCCATACACAGATGCTATCTTTCATTCCTGCGATTAACCTTAAATATGAGTAATTTCAGAACACAATCTTAATATTAAATATTTATGACTCTTATCTGATATTTATCAATTTATATTAGACAAAAAGAAGAAGAAGAAAAAAAATAAAACTTAAACATCCTTCAGTGTTTTATAAAAACTTCCCATTCATGATGTCACGTGTGGGACAAAAAGCAATCTCTAAAATTTCTCATTCTAGTGAAACCTACTTGAATTCAATAAATTATTCAAAGAACAGTTATTAATTTATGTGTAAAAATAAAACATTTAAGCATAATAACATTTCATTGAATTTTTATTGAAAAAAAATAACATCTTTTCTGGCAGCACCTGTTTCAGCAAACAAAGCAAAGTGAAGAAAAGGATGAAGAAGAAGAGGAGAAAAGTAAACATACCGCCCAGCTGTAGTTTGTCATTTCGAGCTCTGAAGATGGCCCCATTTGGGACGCTAAGTATTTTAAATAAGGTATATTTAATATAATAATTTTTGAAATCAATCCTTTTTAATTTTTAAAATGTATATTTTTTTATTCTGTTTTAATAAGATAATTATAATTTTTTTTATGGGGGATTTTTTAGGATTTTTTTTTCTACAGAGCAGTTTTAGAAACTCCAACATTTCTAAAAATTCTTTGTTCATGTTATAATAATGTATATAATATTTGTTTTATGCTATTTATATGTTTATTGTAAGTTAGATAAAAGTGGAATTTTATATAAGGATTTTGAAAAAAACCCACCCAGATTTTTCAGGTCTGGCAAAATCAAGCCAAATCTGTCCATAATTCAATAATATTCTTTTATTGTGTATTTGATTACTGAAATTGTCATTTTTCGCTACTGGTTTCCAAATACATAATTCTCTTCTCTCATGTGATTTTTTTTTTTTATATTTTTATGAAGAATTGTTTTAAAACTACCAATTTTTGTGAAATAGTCGTTTTCAAATCCGAAATTTTCTTAGAATTACTGCTGCATTATAAAAATTGAGGCATAACATATTCAATTATCCCAGTGTTACAGAAAATATTCTTTTCTTTCTCCAATGGTAAGTACTTCGTCAATAAAGTTCTAAGTTTTCCGTGATTTTCTCCGAAACTTGCATGAATGTGGACTGAAATACCTTAGTAAATTTCCCATGGATAACATTCTTTGTAGGTCGGATTTTTCTGTGATTTTCTCTGAAATTCTTGTGAATGCGGACTAAGACACCTTGGAAAATCTTCCACAGTGGACAGGCTTCTTTCAGTATTTCAGAAATTGTCATAACAAATTGTTGATTATATATAGTTAAACTAAGTGATTGTAATAGACAGATAAATATAGTTCAACTTTCACGAGTTGGCACTTCGTCCCTCCTTCGTCACGCTTGATTGACAGGGGCCAACTCGTGAAAGTCGCACTATAATATGCCATAGAACTTTGTTTATCTAAGGTAATGTGGACCGATGGAACCTCAGATAATCAAAAACTCAGGTTAAATGGACTCTATTGTAAATCGAGGGAAAATATACAGTAACGCTTAAAATGAATGGAAACACAACCAATGAAGTAAAAGAATATACCTATTACACATTTAAATGTAATCAGTTAAATTGCAATACAATACATGCATACATGAATAAAAAAAAAAAAAAAAAAAAAAAAAGCACTGTGCTCTCAAAGTCGAAGTTCTTTATGCCATTTTTTAAGGGTCACACCTCAACTGGGATGTGGCACTTTTTAGATTACCTTGGTTAATCAGGGCTTGGATAACCGAGGCTCTGCTGTACATATAAATTTAAAACTTTTTATGAATTAAAAAAAAAAAAAAAAAAAAAAAAAAAAATTAAAACAGCATTTATGTAATTTTGTATTCGCTGGTTTTTATTGAGCTTATGTATATATGTAATAAGTACAAAACTATGAATAAAAAACATAAAATGCAAGAACTTGTAACAATATTTTCTGGTCAAAAGAAGACACGAGCTTACGCCCCCATAACAGAAAATGTGAGATTACATCACAGTTTTTTTTTTCTTTTTTTTCTTTTGCAGTCTGCAGATTATTTTCAAAACAGTATTGTGCAGAGATTCCAAATGTCCCGAATTTGGTAGGAAAGATTGAAAATCGCCATCTTTCTCCATCTATAGCATAAATATCAATGTTTATTTTAAACTTGCTTTATTAGGTTCTAGAAACTGTGAATAGATAGAATTGTTTAATATCTTTCACTGATGTAACTTTTTATGGTACTCTCTGCCCCCCCTCCCCAAACAATCAGTGATCAAATGCCTTCTGAAACCTGTGATTTCTAATTGTTTTCCCCCCACATCATAAATGTCATTCTTTTTAAACTTACCTAATTAGATTCTAGAGCCTATGAAGAAGTAGAATTGTTCAATATCGCTCACTCATATAATATTTTATCCCCCCTCTCTGCTAATGATCAAATGCCCTGCAGAAGTGTTGCGATTTCTAATCTTTCTTCATCCACAGTGTAAATGTCTATAACATAGCTGCCAAGTTTTATGCCCAGGGCATAAAATTTACGGTTTTTTCACATTTTTTTACGCTTTTATGCCTAGATTGCTATTTTTACTCTTTTTCTACTAATTTTCATTTCTTTTTCTTTTCTTTTTTTTTGTTTAATTTGTTTAAGTATTCAATTAAATTTAATAAAAAAAGTTATAAATAAAAAAACTCATCTTAAAAAAAAAGTATCTAAAAAGTACGATTTTTGTTGCTAATGCTTAGTAAACAAAGATCGCAATGTATTTGATCAATTGATTGATTCTGAGTTGATGCTTCTATAACTATCGTTGGTCCCCATTTATTGGTTGAAGCACGCTTCGTTTCAACGTCATCGCTTCAGAGGCATGGTGTGTGTTTTTCCTCCTCACCAGACATGCTCGGTTCACCCCAACCCTTGCGCATCTTACAGAAACGGAAGCATGGGAAACGTGGGTGATGTTCGTTTTGTTATTGTGTCTGTGCTTACAATTGTCACACGCTTTTGAAAATTTTGATGATGGCTGAAAAGAAATCTTATCAACTGTTTAAAGATAGCTATAGAACTGAATTTCGATGTATAAGAGCATCTAGTCAGGGTGAAAAGTTTGCATATTGCATTTATTGTCAGTCCAGTTTTACAATTTCTCATAGCGGCAAATACCATACAACCAAACACATTGGAAAGAAAAAAAATGTCTATATTATGCAAAATCAGCTAATATTAGCAAAAAGAATAAAATACATTACTACTTCAAGGAAGATAATCAATTGTATTTACTATATTCTGAGAAAGTGTTTAAAAAGAAAATTCTTTCAACAAATGTAGTTTTTACATTGTATTTTAATAAATGAAGCTTTTAAATTTATTTTTCCTTTCCGTTTTTTTTTTTTTTTCTTCTTTTTTTGAGTTTGTAAATGTAATAACTAATTAAATTGAAAAATAGTTATCTGAAATATTTAAAAATACAGTCGAAGTTCGATAATCCGGAATGCTCGGGACTTCGGCAATTCCGGACCACAGAACTTTTTTTTGAAATTTTACTCCAAGTTATTTCTGTTTTACCAAAAACTTTTTTTTATCTTATAAAACACACAAGCATTCATTTAAATATAGCATCTATATAAATTATAAATAATATAACGTTAATTTCTTTAAAAGATTTACATTAAATAAACTGCATAAGAAATGAACATCAAAATATTGGTTTACATATTTATTGACACACATTATAAATATACATGAAAATATAAAACATTTCGATTGTTTCCACATTAAAATATTTTTTATATATACTGATACAGCTTGTATATAACTCTGGATTAACGTAATAATAAAAAATTTATGGAGACCTCTGTGTACTTGCCGATTACCATGTTAGGCCTAGCGCACTCAATAACAAACTTTAAAACTAGATTTAAAAAAGTTGCTTACATTAAAAAAAAAAAAAAAAAAAGAAAGAATAAGAAATTAGAAGGCAAGGAAAATACATAAAAATATTTACTGTTTATGATTAAAAATAATTTTAAAAGAGTAAAAACATCAAAGTTTGATAAGAAACGGGGGAAAATGTCATCTTATCACGAAGCCGAAAGATCGTTGGTTGTTTATATCCGTGGATTTTGAGATCGCCATTGTTTACGTTGAAACTAAATAACATTTTTGAATAGCGATGTATGTAATATTGTATGAGCTTCGATTTTTAAATTTTTAGTAAAAACACGAACTTTATAATATAAATTAGATCAAAACGGACAATTTTATTCAAAAATACTTTGTAAATAAAAGTTAGCATTATTTTTGAATTATTTTTCAAAAACGAAACTAAAAATCCGAAAATGTCCAAACCATGGAGCTTTCCGGACAATGGAAGTCCGGACTATCGAACTTCGACTGTAATTACTGTATCTGATACTTCTAAGCAGTTTGAAAACTATTTTTAAAATAAATCTAATGTGAAATTCAGACTAATTGCATCACTGTGTGAATATATTAAATTTGTAAGTATAGTAAATAATTATGAATGATAGCTAAACTTTACATTATATTACTTTTTATCAAATGTTAATGTATTTAAAAAGTAAATTAGTGATTTTTTTTTTTTAAATACTTTTAAAATCTTATATGCCAAAACAGAGAAAATCCCATTTGCTTCTTTTTTTTTTTTTTTTTTTTTTTTTTGGGGGGGGGGGGGTGTGCAAATTTTTTTGTTCGTGCACTGTTTTACTCCTTGGAATTTTCTCAGTTTGGTAGGTATGCAATAATCTTTTTAAACTTGCTTTATGAGATTCTAGAAAATATAAAGAAGTAGAATTGTTCAATATCTTTCACTTGTTTATTTATTTTTTTTTTTGTGTGTGTGTGTGTTTCCCACCCACTCCCAACAGTCGGCAATCACATGCCACCTGTAATACTTGCAATGTCTTTTTAAACTTACCTAATTCGATTCCAGAGCTCATAAAGAAGTAGAATTATTCAATATCACTCACTCATATAATATTTTATTCCCTCTCGGAAGAAAGTTCTGATAGGTGATAATGTTTTCACGGATGTTTAATATTTCTACAATTCTTTTTCTAATTTATAAAGTAGATTATAGTCACCTAAACAAACCTCAAAATGTCGGCGAATTATAGCATATGACTCATTTATTTGTTTCAGAGGGGGGAATGGATCGATTGGCTCATCATTACTTTCATTTTCATATTTTTCTTGCGAGGAAGATGTGAAAATTTCTTTGTCATCTTCTGTCATCTCGTTTCCATCCAATTCTTTAAATTGCACGAGCTCTGCCTAAGTGAATTTCAGCTGTCTGAAATCACCTATCCCGAAGTCTTCAAAATACCAAATTTCACTGTGCTCAAAATCATTAATTACTTTTTCATCATCCCATATTTCACATTCGATATTTTCCAATTTTGCTTTTTTCAACAACAATAAACAATTTTTAATTACTTTTAGAAAAGGAAATCTTGTATTTTAAGTTTAAACTTATTCAAATGGAAAAAGTTCGCAATATCCGATACTAATGTTTTCAGTTATTGATTGTAACCAGTCTCAGACTTTATTAAAGCATAGTAGATTCAAAGGGAGCAATGAAAGTTTGTACTAATCTATACTTTGTTACATCCGATCTTGTTTTAAGTGGGCTTTTTTTTTTTTTTTTTTTTTTTGTATTATTTATTTATTTTGGGAAAGGGGGGGGGGGCTGTTTGATTTAAACAGTGCCGACACTGTTTAAAGAACGTTGTTTAATGACTGAAGCTTTGGATATATATAGCACTTAATTTACAATTGTGGGTAATCAAATTATTAGATTTTTTTTTTTTTTTTTTTTTTGTGACATTTTTTGATATTTTTTTAAATACTAGATTTATACATATATATATATATATTTCTTTTTCATTTCTTGTTTCATTTTCATTCCAGGTCAAATGAGAGAATATCTACTGAAAAGAGGGAAATACATATGTGGAAGTGAGGCTGAAACAAAAAATTAAATCGATACGTGTGCCTGATAAAATTCAAGATGTATGCAATATGCTTAAATGTGTCATGAAGCTCGTAATAAATATGTTTAAAGTGTGTTTTTGACTTTTCCTTAATAAATGGAAAAAAAAAAAAGAAATCATAATAAATCTTTTTTAAATAATTTGCTTTGTCCTTTTCTGTCCTTACCCATTTTGGGTACTTACCTTGGTATTTATTTTTCAGTGAGTTCTATTCATATATAAAGTATCTATGATTAGTATATAGTATGATATTATGTATATATATATATATAGAGTTTTAAGGTAAATTTAAGAAAAAAATTGAAAGTTTTTACAGAATTTTTATTTTATAAAGGCTAAAAAAAATGTATATTAATCTGAAAATAATAATGCAGTATTACATCATACATTTTTCGCAAATTATTTGATTTAAATAACAGTACTTTTTGAATAATATGTTTGAAGATTTTTATAAAGTCATTTTATTTAAATTAATAAGAACTTTCTTTTTTTAAATGAGAAAGAGCTGGTAATAATCACAAAAATTAAGATGCAATACTAGGGCTGATTGATACTAATTTAAATATCTTAAAACTTATGGGAATACTTGCAACTCATTTCTAAAATAACATCCAGGAAAGAAACATTTCGGTTAAAACTTAAAATTGTTATAATTATTTTTAAAAATAATACACTCATGTTTGTGAAAATTGCAACACCAAGAAGGAATGCGAATATCAGAATAATATTTATTGGCCACATCCATTATAGTAGGAAGGCCAATTGATTAAAATTTCAGGGAATTTGGAGTAATATGTACTGAGAAAACAGTACATAAAGAAGCGACCTCTGTGAGCAATAACAAATTTTATCAGCCTAGGTATTGACTCAAAGAGGAATTTGATGACATGTACGGGTAGAGCACTTCATGAAGCTTCAACACAATGCCCCAATTCATGGATCGTAGTTACTGGTGAGTGATGGGGGGGGCAGTCGCTTTTTAACGATTAAACAGTCATTTTTATTGATAAAAGATCAGGAGAACGCACTGGGCAGAGCAACAGACGAACGTATTCTGCATCAAGGAAGGTCTGGACAATACGGACAACTTGCGGTCGTTCATTGTCCTGCTTAAATATTGCGCTTCGGAGGCCTTGAATATAGGGCAGAGCGATGGGCCATAACTCGTCAGAAATGTAATGGCTGGTATTCAGAGTGGTGGGAAAGAAAACAACAGTTGATCGAGACGTATATCCAATGGTACTGCATAACATCACTCCAGGTGGTGACCCAGTATACGGCTACAAAAAATTTTTGATTACTCTCAAAATTGCATCACTGATATGGGCGCCTTTAATGTGTGATCAACGACGAACCTGGACGCAGGAATGGCGTGAAGTCGCTTTTCAGACAAATCACAATTCGGTTTATAGCATCAAGATTGCCTCATCCGTATTTAACAGCATTGTGAATAATGCACATTACCAACTATAATTCGACATCGTCACACTCTCCATCACATACAATCATGGTATGGAGTCCCATTGGACACACGTCTCGATTACTTCTTCGCATTCCCGGCACTCTGAGTAGCAGCTATTAAATTTCTGGTGAGTTAAGGCCTGCCCCTCTGCCCTATATTCTAGGCTTCCGTAGCACAACATTTAAGTAGGATAATGCACGACCGCAAGCTGTCTGTATTGTCCTGGCCTTCCTTGATAGAGAATGTGTTCAATCGTTGCTTCGCCCAGCGCGTTCTCCTGATCTCGCACCAATGAAAATGTCTGTTTAATCGTTGAAAACCGAGTGGCCTGCCACCACCCACCAGTAACTATGGTCTGTGAACTGTGGCATCCTGTTGAAGCTTCATGATGTGCTGTACCCGAATATGTCATCCAATCGCTGTTCGATTCAATGCCCAGGGAGATAAGTGTAGTTATTACTCCCAGAGGTCGCTGCTTTATGTATTGTTTTCTCAGGCTATATTACTCAAAACTTCCTGAAAATTTAATCAATTGTTCTTCCTACTATAATGTATGTGCCCAATAAATATCATTCTTATATTCGCATTCCTTCTTGGTGTTGCAATTTTCACAAACATGAGTGTATAAATTATATTAAAAAAAAAAAAAAAATGTTCAAAACTAACTAAATTGAAAATATTTTTTACTGTACCATTGTACAACACTTATTTTTTAAAGTTTTTTGAAAAATAATTCAAAGAATCCTTAAGGCTAATTAAATTAAGTAAGGCTTAAATTCTCAAATAAAAACTCACAATTTTTTGAGATGATATAAAGGCTGTTTTCAATGATTGAAAAAAGAAAAAAATGTAGATATCATTTTTAAACAGTAGAAAATAGAATAATGTTTGATGTTTTTAGAAATTTTTTATTTTATTTTTTTATTTTAATGATCTTCTAGTATAGCTCCGTACCATTTTAATTTGTAAACTCTTAATAATTGAGATATTATTTTTGTTGTAATAAAGAAATATATATGCAGTGGAGAGTCAAATATCTGCACAGCTCAGGACCAGATGTTGTGCATTTGGCGGATTTTGGAGCCCATAAAAAATCATTTTCAATTTGAATAATAAAACCAGAATATTAATCAAATTAAACATATACAAGTGAATAATAACACAATTTCACTTGTATATTAAATTATTAGGTATATAACACTGAACATTAAATATATATATAAAGAAAACAATAAATGAAAAATGAAAAAATATTCGTCAAATTTAGACAAAATCTGTTCACATGCAGTTTGTTTTAAACAACATGCACACATACATCGAGATTTTTTTTTTTTTTTTTTTTTTTTTTTTTTGTCTATTGTAAATAGTTATCAATTCTTATTTTGTAACTCAAATTTATTTTTCAAAGTATTTAACTGAATTCTTCCGTAAACTATGTATTTATCAGATAGCATTTTAAAAAATTAATTTATTGTTTTCCTCATTGATAATGATCATCATAATTTTCTTTGGATTAATTTAATATATTGTTGATAATTTCTTTATCAGAAACTTGGTTCTTGCAGTTTTTCATATTTTTATTATTGTAATCATAAAATGCAAGCACAAAGTCTGCATTCAGGATCCTTTACAAAAATTCTGCTTTGCAGTTTTGTAACTTAAATTTCATTGTTTGTATCTGAAAAGCTGTGCAAATTTCAGACTTTGACGGATTTTAGATCGGCAGATTTCTGGCTCTCTCTGTCTATATATATATTTTCTTTCTTTTTCTTTTTTTTTCTTTAAGTACGTCAAAGTTGGCAATTTAGTTGATGATTTTCATCCCTTTTTTGTGATGTGAAAGTTTACAAATTAGAGTTTTGAGAAGTATTGTATTTAGAGAAAAAATTTAAACTTATTTCCCGTTTTAGGCATTTCAATGCAGAATTGCCACGCTACCTGGAAATCCTGGAACAGTCAGGGAATTTGAAAATTGACCATGAAAGTCAGGGAAAAATCAAGGAATTTTAATATTTTAGCCAGAATCTGGAAAAGTCAGGGAATTTCATACAATGATTGCCAAAAAAAATTAAATTTTCCTCCAATGTAGAGTCATTTTTCTTGTTTTTTTCTTAGCTTTTGCCATTTTTTAAAAACAAGACCTCTTAGAAAGACCCCCGCATGGAGGGCAATCTGTCCTTAGGTCAAAATAATATGTAACTTTTGTGTTTTCAAGTTTTACCATAATTATTTTGCCCTCAATGCAACCAATGCACAATATGTGGCTAGACTGGAATTTTCTTAGAACACGTCTGGAAAACCTGGAAAAGTCAGGGAATTTCATTCTCCTATTTGAGTGGTAACCCTGTCAATGGTAATGTCAGAAAAAGTCATACATTTTCATCAAAAATTAGTTCTGTGAATCTGTTGAAAATTTTACATTATTTACCACAATGTTATCCATTTAAGAACAGCTTTAAAAATGCTTCTCACCATTTCCCACCAATTTCAGAATACCGTGTTAATGAGTGGGTAAGGTAAAAGTAAGATAACTAATCTTCCATTTTAACATCCTAGTAGCATAAAATTTACTTATAGTAATATTAGCATAAAAATTGAATGGTTAACTGTTCACTAATCAAAATAAGAATTCATTTGTAGCACAACATTCTAAGAAATCACTATTAGAAGCTTTGTAGGTGCCATCTATATGAAATAAACAGAGTTAATTATTTGCATTCCATTATAAGTACCATTCCTTGCATCCCTTTTTATTTTTTGAATATATATAGATAAAAATTGATTACTGATTTAACTTTCAAAAATACCCAGTTTTGTGGTATTCACACAGGCCTTAGGTAAATACCCTAAATTTGGCTAGTATAAATAAAATTAAAAGCAACTGCTGGTTGAAAAATAATGTTATAATAACAAAAAGTAACAGATGGTAGGAAAGTCCTGCTATAATAGCAAAAATTAAAAGCAACTGATGGTAGAAAAGTAATGCTAGAATAGCAATAAAAAAGCATCTATTGGATGTGAATTACTGCTAGAATAGCCGAAAGTGCAAGCAAGTGGTGGTCTTGATTGCTGCTAGGCCAGCAACTTATTCAAGCAACACAAATTGGATTATGTATGCTGGACAAGAAATAAAAGTAAGCCAATACACACCATGATATGCTGGTAATTCTGGTGGAACCAGCAAATATTAATGCTAGTTTTTATGCTATTTTACTTGCTGGGATACAGCATTTAATGCTAGTCCAGCAAACAAATATCAGCATGAAAAGCTGGATTATGTATGCTGGACAAGCAATAAAAGTGGGCCAAAATACACCATGACAAGCTGGTAATTCTGGTAGAACCAGCAAATATTAATGCTAGTTTTATGCTATTTTACTTGCTGGGATACAGCATCTAATGCTAGTCCAGCAAACAAATACCAGCATGAAAAGCTGGATTATGTATGCTGGACAAGCAATAAAAGTGGGCCAAAACGCACCATGACAAGCTGGTAATTCTGGTAGAACCAGCAAATATTAATGCTAGTTTTATGCTATTTTACTTGCTGGGATACAGCATCCAATGCTAGTCCACCAAACAAATACCAGCATGAAAAGCTGGAATATGTATGCTGGACAAGCAATAAAAGTGGGCCAAAACACACCATGACAAGCTGGTAATTCTGGTAGAACCAGCAAATATTAATGCTAGTTTTATGCTATTTTACTTGCTGGGATACAGCATCCAATGCTAGTCCACCAAACAAATACCAGCATGAAAAGCTGGATTATGTATGCTGGACAAGCAATAAAAGTGGGCCAAAACACACCATGACAAGCTGGTAATTTTAGTGGCTCTAGCAAATATTAATGCTAGTTTTATGCTATTTTACTTGCTGGGATACAGCATTTAATGCTAGTCTAGCAAAGAAAAAAGCATCTGTTGGTTGTGAATTTCTGCTAGAATAGCAAAAAGTGCAAGCAAGCAGTGGTCGTGATGGCTGCTAGACCAGCAAAATATTCAAGCTACACAAGCTGGAATATGTATGCTGGACAAGCATATAAAGTGTGCCAAAACACACCACGACTTGCTGATAGTTCTGGTGGAACTAGCAAATATTTATGGTAGTTTTATGCTATTTTACTAGCTGGGATGAAGCATGTAGTGCTTGCCTAGCAAACAAATACCAGCATGAATTTCGACTTGGGTAGAGGAGTGTTTCTTGTAATATATTGCTAATATTTTCTTTAAAATTGTCTGGAAAACTCAGGGAATTTTTTTCCCATATTTTATTATGAACCCTGTATAATGAAATTTAACAACAACAAAAAGTCTTTATATAATAATAGAATCTGTATGTTATATACTTACAGGTACATCATTTTTTAAATAGGTATGGATTAGTTTTATGCATCTACACAAGACAATGGCTAAATACTTTCATTACATTTTCACAATATTTACTTTAACATGCATTGGCACTGAAGCGTGCACCACCACTGAAAATTTTCAGGGTGTGTGTGTCGCCCCCTCCAAAAATTTCTCTTTTTTTCCTTTGTACAAATAAAACTTAACACAAAATATTTTTATGTTTATATGCTTTTATGGTGTATTGACTGAAAGTTTATTTTTTTAACTTCCCAATGGAGTTAGTTCTAGTATAGTATATGTTCATCAGTTTAATTTGTTTGTCATCGCTCGTGTTTTTATTTCCAAATATGCAGGGTTGCCACCATCTGTATTTTTTCCACCACTATTTTTGTTTAGAAATCTATGTTTTTTTTTTTTTTTAATTGCTTAAACATATTGCAAACTAGTATGTTGTGGCCACCACAAGACTTTCTTCTATATTTTCCTATACAAATTCACTCAATAACAAAAAAAGAAAAAAAAAATCGATAACTTTGTTTTAAATTATCACATATTTATAGTTCAACCATTCATTTTAACGGTATTGACGAGACCTTTCGAAAGATACTATTATGAAAAGTCTCTATCAAAAGCATGTAATTGTCAGTTTTTAATAGTGACATTAAATTGCATCCAAAAGGGTGAACTTATAAGAGCTTGTTAAAATATCTTAAGAATGACTTATTGGCGGTTCTTTCACCACACCATGATGATGACTTGCCCTCAACAATTCCTTTTTTATTATCAATGAATTCATTATAAATGTGAAGAATACAGAAAGTCAACAAAAGTAAAATGAATGAATACAACCTGTGGCTTGAAGTCTTGAATTCACTGAAAAGAAAGGAGGTGATTAGCTGCACTCAATGAAGACGCTTTTTCTATATTAATTCCATTTTATTTTCTCTTGTAAGGCATGCTGACGATCCTAGTTTTCTACTTGTTTAAACGGATGTATGAGGAGACGAAGTTATCAGCCAAAAAGAGACTCGAGATGGTGTGAAATCATCCTTTAAAACTATCTCCCTCCACCTGGACCTCCATTCCACGAAAAACGAGCACGCCGCCGCAAACCTCGTGGACAACTCTCGCGATCAAACTCCGGGTGATGTTCCCGCAAAAAACCTGCCGCGCCCCCAAACGGGAATGAGCGTCAGCGGCATAAAAACAAGACCATGGAGTCAAACAGAAGTGGAGGAAAGGAGAAAACGCTCAACTGCGTGAACTCAGCGCATGCGCCGAAACGAAAGGGGCGGTTGAGTCGAAAGGAAAACTATTAAGGCCGGAAAAATTGTAAACATACGTACATCGCGATCTGAACTAAGGAAACATTGAATACAGGTGATTAACTTTAACAGTTTAAATGATAGCATCTCAAAGTAAGGTTTAGGTTAAAAAAACGATGTTGCAATTAGAGCTTGGTAAATTTAAATTACATTGTAAACAACCCCATAAAAGAGATTTTAAATTACTGAAAGTACAGTTATAACCTAAACAATAAGTTTTGAAGATGAAAGGTAAGATCTAAAATATGTCATCACGACATATTACACCCCCACGAACAAAAGAAAACTGGAAAGTCAGCAAATACAGCGGGGCTACAGACGATACCCGACAGGTGGGTAGCAGAAAAAAAAACTCTTGGGTAAATTGCTAAAATAATACCTGAATAACTTGCATTTTTATGTACATAAGACAATAGACAATATGGAAAAAAAATGCTAATATAAATAAGGATATTATACAAATTGTTTCAATGAGGTAGAATACATATGAGCAGATAAAAAAAACAATGTAAGAAAAAAAAATACATGTGTGTGGATACGATGAAATACACAATAAGGAAGCAAACAATTCCCATGTACAATGTTTCTAAATTAAGGACAAAACATGGGTGGGATAAAGGAATGGGGGGAACAAAAAACAAAAGGGAATGTGGTACCACAAAAAAAAGGGACAGGGGATAAAAGAAATAAATGCAGTCTAATATTTCCACAAAATACATAAAAGAAACTCAAAAATTATATATATGAAATACATATGCTTCCGTAATAATTATACTAGATTTATGCATTTACATTTTCATTACCTATAGAAGTATCAGTCCAAAAAAAAAATCAGAAACACTATACAAAACAATATGTATTAAATAAAGTTCAATCTAGAGAAGAGAAAAAAAAAATCGCATATCACCAGAGTCTGCATGAATTCCAGCACCCACAGTTTTGAGCTTGAAGTCTGACTAGTTGGAATGTGTGCGAAACGAACGAGGACGTAAGTTGTACCTTTGATACCTCACATTATTGGGCACTTCAACATCTGCCACGGTGGAGTGAGCTGGGCTTAAATTAGGAGGGCTGTTGTAGGGAACAGCTGGTGGTGATCTGCTCATCGTCAGAAGTCTAGGCGGGCCATCAGAGCTACAAGAACTTGGCGAGTTATCAGGATCATTCACTTCATGTGAGAGACTACTATCGGGAGAGTACAGGGGCTCCTCAGAAGCAACTGGATGAATCAGACCTGAATCCGGACCAAGAGGACTGGCAATAGGCTGTGGAGAAGAGGATGTACACTCTGGAACTAAAGAAACAGAATTAAAAACAGAATCATTATCACAAAGAACAGGAGATTGACGCACATAGTTTTCTGTTAGATGATGTTTTCTATTCTGGGCTATCCACAGGCGATCAATGTGCACCTTGAACTCCTTGGATGCCAGACTACGCTGAATTTGAATATTAACTGGGGACAGCACACGAGTAACCGTGAATGGTCCCGTAAATTTTTTTCTGAAAGAATGGGTACTCTTCAGATAAACCAAGTCTCCCACTCTGATATTTCTGAGTTTTGCTCTCTGATGCTGTACCGAATTTTGCATTTTTTGGGCAAGTTGAAGATTGTCAAAAACTTTTAGATAGATTTTCTCGAGGTCCTGCATTAGTTGAAAATAAGATTGATTGGTGTCAAGTGGAGTAAACACATTGTGCGGGAGAAAAACGTCATATAAAGTGGAAACTTTTCTGCCGAAATGAATATGATTAGGTGAAAATTTTGTGGATGAATGAATGGCCGAATTATACATCATTTGGTGAATATGCATGGCATTTTCAAAATTATACCCGTCTTCTTGTAATGCAGAGATTGTGGCTTTAATTGATTGGTTAATTCTTTCGCTCACAGCATTGGTTTGAGGATGACGCGAAGTTGTATATAACAGACGGATTCCAAATTTTGCAGTAAAATCCTGGAAGATTGTGGACGTAAATTGTTTACCGAGATCAGTTAAAATCATTGCAGGACGTCCATGTGTTGTTATGTACTTGAAAAGTGCATTAATTATATTTTGACTGGAAATTACTCTTATTGCGTACATCTGGAGATGCCGGGAAAAATGATCAATACACGTTAAAATGTGGAATCCATTTTTGAAGGGTCCCACAAGATCCATTGATATGAAATCGCCAGGGTGATCAGGAATAGGATTAGATTGGAATGGAGCAGCAGGGATGCGATGGGCTTTTGTGGAGAGACATCTTTCACACGACTGGACAAAATTCACCGTGTCTGCATACATCCCTCTCCAAAAATATTTTTGAGAAAGTGTTTGGTAAGTTTTCTGTATTCCCAAATGGGAAACATGTGAAATTCGAAGGGCTTTTAGACGCAATGTCTTTGGCAAAGCAATTCTAGGAGCAAGAATGGAAGAACCTTTTGGATCTTGGATAAAGAGGAGGACTTTGGATGGACTGAAGCAGAAGAGTTCAGAAGTAGGATTTTTAATATTATTCTGTAAATCCCTATATATCTTAGACAGGACTGGGTCTGCACATTGTTCTTTAATTATGGTAGCTTCCGAAATTTCAAGAAGGGGATCATTATGCGTGTAAACAGAATTACCTTGTGACGAATTTATAGAAGAGACAGAATTTGTAATTGTGTTAACATTTTCATCAGAAACAATTGGAAGAATTTCATCGGTTGTCAAAAGATTTGGGTTATTGGAAATGGTGTCAGAATCAGGAAACGGAGTGCGAGAGAAAAAATCTGCCAACACATTGTGTTTTCCTGGAACATGGATGAATGTATAATCATATTCAGCAATGTCCATCAGCCATCGAGTAATGACATTTGCAGGAGAAGAAACTTTATTGTAGAATTGTAGGGGTTTACTGTCAGACAAAATATAGAAGTGTCGTGCACATAAATAGAACTTGAAAGCTAATATTCCCTTAACAATAGCCATCAATTCCAATTTAATGGCTTCGTAACGCCTCTCAGAATCCTTCAGTGTCTTAGAAAAGTAAGAAATCGGAAGATAATGTTCGCCTCTCTTTTGCATGAGAATGGTAGAAATTGCAAAAGAACTTGCATCCGTGTTCAAATAGAATGGGTCTTCAAAATTTGGTTGAATAATGAAAGGTTGTGACAAAAATACTTGTTGTAATTTCAAAAAGGAATTTTGATGGGTGTTAGTCCAGACGAATGGCACCTTGGGTGATGTGAGCTTGATTAATGGGTCAGTGAGGTCAGCAAAAGCAGGGATGAGTGATCTATAAAAGCCGCAAATCCCTAAGAAACGCTTAAGGTGTTTCCTTGTTTTAGGTTGTGGAAATGTTTTGATTTTCTGAATATTGCTTGTAATGGGAGAAACCTTATGTTGAGAGATTTGGAAGCCAAGATATTGAATAGATGGTGTGAAAAATGAACACTTTTTTGGATTCAGAGTTAAGTTGTGTTTTCGGAAAATTTTTAGAAGATTACTAAGTTTGGAGCATGTATCATCAAAATTGTGACTACCCAGGACAAAGTCGTCCTGGTAAGCCATTAAACCATCAATGCCAGCCTCGTCAATGATAAGGTCTGCCATGGCCTGAAAATATTGCGCAGCTGTCTTAAGTCCAAAGACAAGACGTACATACTTGTACGTTGCCCAGGGGGTTGCAAAGCTGAGCTGATCTTGAAATTCAGATGGCAAATTAATCTGATGATAAGCGCTGGGCATATCCAGGGAGGAAAAAAAATTAAATTTAGCAAGTTGAGCAATGAGGTCAGGGATTTTGGGCAGAGGATAACTTGATCCTTCAATAATGTTGTTAATTAGCCTTAAATCTAAAGCAAGACGATACGCCTGCTTGGCCTGGTGATCAATGGCTTTCTTTTTTACTAAAATCATTGGGCAGGCCCAATTTGAAATGTTTTTCTGGATAATGCCAGCCTCAACTAACTCATTGATTTGTTGCTTTGCCTCATCCTGGAGAGCCTGTGGGATAGGGAAAGGAAGGCACTTAATAGGGCACTCCGAAGTAAACTTTAAAATTGGCTTGACTAAGTCTGTGTGTCCAAGAGATTTTAAGGAGCATGAAAAAGCTGCAAAATTTTCGTCTAAAATTTGTGTTAGAATTTCTTTTTGATTCCCATTAAGATGGTCCAGATTGAAGTTTTCAATATTGAATTCCTGCCTGCGTAACTGAATGATATCTGCCGACGGAGAAATTACGTTTACAGATTCAAACTGAATACTTCTGCTTGGAACTGAATAAGGAGATTTTGTGTCTTCAACCTGTTCTAAGTTGCCAATTTTCTGATTCTTGTGTAAATGTATACTATGGGATGACAGATTTTCGATGTATAAATTAAATTTAATAGGTGTTCTCAAGTTGTGTCGACTTGGAGTTAAGTTATCAAAATTAAGGAAAGTGTCCTGAATCTCTAAATTTTTTGTACCTGAAGATGTAAAGATAAACTGAGGGTTATTAATAGACTGTAAAAAGGTATGGACCCGTAGATAAATTCTATCATTAGGAAGTAGAGTTATTTTCTTAGAGATGTAAACAAGACCTTTAAATTTAGTGTTTAGATCATGCATCTGGGTTTTTATATGATCAGAGTAGACCGTTGGAGTAATGCTTGGACAGTTGTTATTCAAAGTGGAGGTGTTCTCAGTGATTGCAGAACTAGATGACGTACAACTTTCACTATCAGCTTTTTCTACAATATTTATTCTATGAGATTGGGGAGCTTCAGCATTTACAAAAGGGACAACAATACCCTGAATATTGCATGAAACGTAGTCTGAATTAATTTTTACCCTAAACTTTCTTAAAAAGTCATACCCAAAAATAAGATTGAAATTAGATTCCTGAGACATGTGAATTACATAAAAGGCGTGTTTGAACAACTTAGATTGAATTTTGAAGGATACCTCTACACATGAGGAAAAGCTTACAGTAGAATTGACTGTTGTGATCTTTACCTGACGAGACAGGTATTTTACTTTAGTTTGAAATTTGACTAAGTTAAAGAAAGATGAATTAATAATGGAAACAGAGGAACCAGTATCGATAAGCACTGTGGTATTTAAATTTGCTAGTTGAATGTTTATTAAAGGAAGAATAGGTCCTATATCTTGTACATTTGCTACAAAATGTCTTTCATGATCTAAATTGGATGAGATATTCTTCTGAATATATGAAGACTTCTCAAAATCTGACACTGTTTGAGTGGATGCATGAGAAAAACTCAAAGTGGGTCTGAGAGCATCCATCACAGATCCCTTTACCAGTTTGGGGAAAAAGACTGAGCATAAGGGTTCAAAAATGATGATTCGGGTTGAGTACAAGCTGAAACATTTTATGAACTGACATAAGGGTTACTATTTACACTGGGAGTTGCTACTGCTGAGTTGGAGTTAAGGGAAGGTCCAGGTAGAGGAGGAGGTAAAGAGGAAGACACACCTTGAAGATTGCTTACGCTATTTCTTGGAATAAAGTGACGTTTAAATTTCTGGCAAAATTGCGCTGAATGTCCATTTTTGTTGCAAAACTGACAAGTTACTTGTTTATTGACATAAGAAGAAGCATGTTGTTGTGAAAAAGAAGGCCGTCTTGTGTGAAAAAATTTCTTTTTTTGTGTGAGGTTGGAAAATTGAGGCTTCAGTTTGTTTTTATAATAAAATTTCCTGTCAGCGGAGTACGTTCTTTTTTTGCGGTCGAAATTGTCGGGATTAGGTTTAAATTTTTGATTATGTAAGTGCTGAATACTTTCTTTAATGGCATGAATTTCACCTTTAATTTCTTTTAGAGGGGATTTTTCATGTGAAAAGGTTGTGGCATGTGAAATTATTTCAGTTTGAGCTTCACAGTCTTGAAGCAGCGACGCTTTTTTTACAGCTTCCTCATAGGAAGAAATTTCATTTTGAAGAATGCATTTTCTAAAATCATTAGGTAGAATAGCTAGAAGTTTGTTGAATTTAATTGCGTTTAAAGCATCATTATTCGAAATGTTGTTATGAGCCTTTGGAGCAAGAATGTCAATTCTGTGGGACAGGCTCCTTATTGACTCAGCCGGTAATAATGCAAGTGCATTAAAATCTGCAATTGCTTTGCAAAGGTTGTCTTGTTTGAACTGGGCCCTGAGAAGCTTAAAGATAGCATTTGGGGTAGATATATTTTCGCACGCAGACCTCTGAATTATAAACTTTAGAGCAGGGCCTGTGAGCTTCGATTTTATATACACAGCAGCCTGCTTATGATTCCATTTATTCGAATCAATAATTTCTTGAATTTGTGTAATGAAAAATTCAAGTAATTCAGAGTCACCATCAAATGGGGTGACATGTATGTGAAAATTATTTTGAGCCATAATTAGAAGCAAAAAAAAACACAAAGTAATGATAAAAAGTAGGAATGGATAATTTTTTTTTTTTTTTTTTTTTTAGGCCATGAAAATATAATACTCTAGCAACTTGATAAAAAATGTAGATAAAATTCAAGAACAAAAAAAACGTTCTTCAAATTACAGAACTATTTCAAATTAATGTGCAATAACTATAGATCTAAATTTTTTGCAGTAAGTTGTACACTGCATGCATGTAATTAAAAAAAACTATCAAATCTACAGTTAAATAGTAGATATTTTACACTAGATATATAATGTTAACAAGCATTCAGTTGATGTAAAATCATGCAGTAACTATTTGTAGAGACAAATGTGCATAAAAATTATATAGATATACGTGCAGTATTCAAGAAAAAGGTTGTACATATTAATATTTTAGCAAATCCATTCAAATATTGAAGAGATATTGTATTACGTTGAATTCACGATCAACGTGGAGCACTATTAAATACACATGAATATGACACAGTGATCACAATCCGTAAGCATCGCACAGATTTTTTGTCTGGAATAAGAAAAACATAACTGGCTTAAGCATAAAGCTATATTTCCTTAAAAATTTAGCCCTTATTTTCGATTATTGTATCTATAGTATACATAAAATGGCAAAGTCATATACATGATGCGTAACGCACTACATGTGCACAGGTCAGAGGCACCATTTTTTATTATGAAAAGTCTCTATCAAAAGCATGTAATTGTCAGTTTTTAATAGTGACATTAAATTGCATCCAAAAGGGTGAACTTATAAGAGCTTGTTAAAATATCTTAAGAATGACTTATTGGCGGTTCTTTCACCACACCATGATGATGACTTGCCCTCAACAATTCCTTTTTTATTATCAATGAATTCATTATAAATGTGAAGAATACAGAAAGTCAACAAAAGTAAAATGAATGAATACAACCTGTGGCTTGAAGTCTTGAATTCACTGAAAAGAAAGGAGGTGATTAGCTGCACTCAATGAAGACGCTTTTTCTATATTAATTCCATTTTATTTTCTCTTGTAAGGCATGCTGACGATCCTAGTTTTCTACTTGTTTAAACGGATGTATGAGGAGACGAAGTTATCAGCCAAAAAGAGACTCGAGATGGTGTGAAATCATCCTTTAAAACTATCTCCCTCCACCTGGACCTCCATTCAACGAAAAAACGAGCACGCCGCCGCAAACCTCGTGGACAACTCTCGCGATCAAACTCCGGGTGATGTTCCCGCAAAAAACCTGCCGCGCCCCCAAACGGGAATGAGCGTCAGCGGTATAAAAACAAGACCATGGAGTCAAACAGAAGTGGAGGAAAGGAGAAAACGCTCAACTGCGCGAACTCAGCGCATGCGCCGAAACGAAAGGGGCGGTTGAGTCGAAAGGAAAACTATTAAGGCCGGAAAAATTGTAAACATACGTACATCGCGATCTGAACTAAGGAAACATTGAATACAGGTGATTAACTTTAACAGTTTAAATGATAGCATCTCAAAGTAAGGTTTAGGTTAAAAAAACGATGTTGCAATTAGAGCTAGGTAAATTTAAATTACATTGTAAACAACCCCATAAAAGAGATTTTAAATTACTGAAAGTACAGTTATAACCTAAACAATAAGTTTTGAAGATGAAAGGTAAGATCTAAAATATGTCATCACGACAGATACCCATCTTGAAATTTTACCCCCCCCCCCCTCCCCGTGGGTACTTCCCCTTAGGAGGGGAAGCGATGCCCCCACATGCACAAAAATTTTTTTACTAATTAACTATTACTATTATCAATAATTCATATTAATTTTACAATCACGGGTTAAGAATAACTCTCACTATGTACATTTATACGAAATTGTGTCCTATACTGCCATGTTAAAAATTTAGAAAAAATACGATCACAGCGCCATCTGTTGAGCGATTGATCCCCAAATCTAATCAGCACCAGTTTATGTCAGGGGCCAACTAAATACCAAGTTTGGTTAAATTTCAATTAAAAAAAAAATCGATAACTTTGTTTTAAATTATCACAGATTAATAGTTCAACCATTCGTATTAAAGGCATTGACGAGACCTTTCGAAAGATACCCATCTTGTAAATTTACTCTCCTCTAGTGGGGACTTCCCCCCCTCCCCCAGGGAGCAGGGCCTGATTAAGCTTTGAAGCTAGGGGAAGCTCAGTATCATTTCTGGGCCCTCTTTCATTTCAGAAAATCTTGTTTTCCTGTTACATATTGTAATATAAAAATGCTATAGACCAAAAATTAGTGTGTGTTTATATATATATATATATATATATATATTCATTCATATATCTGGGTGGTTTCTACACTCAACGTTAAAATCGTATAATTTATTAATTAAGAACATTCAGATTTTTGAGGTTAAATAATAGATTTTTCCCGAAATAGTGAGTATTTTATCTTGCTTTAGGCGAATTGTCTCAGAAAAATACAATCTCAGTATGAAAATAGAAAATTCAAGACCCTGTTTTTAGTCATTTTGGGGGCTCCTCTTAAATTTTAGAGGGGAAGCTTGTGCTTCCCGAGCCTTTTGGGTAATCAGTCCCTGCCAGGAAGGGTGGCGAGGCTCCTACACATACAAAATTTTTTTCCCAGTTGACTATCTCTATTATAAATAATTTTCATAAATTTCATAATGATTACTAAAAAATAATTCTCTTTATGCACACTTACACAAAATTTTGTCCTATATCACCATATTAAAAATTTAGAAAAAGCGGGATGGCAACGCAACATGTAAGACAATTTTTACCAAAAGTTGATAGGCACTAATTTATGTCAAGGTGCAACTACATACCAATTTGTATGAAATTCTGTGCAGTAGTTCCTGAGATGCAGTTGCCACAAAATTTTGTCACACACACGCAGACAGACAGACATTTTCTAAAAATGGTCAAATCGTGTTCTACAGCTCTCAAAAGGTGTAAATCCATCAAAAACCCGAGGTCGAAAATTTTTACGAATCCAATACTTTCTTCTATTGAATATAGAACAAAGTAATAATTCTCATTATGTACATTTATACGAAATTTTGTCCTATGCTGCCATGTTAAAAATTTAGAAAAAATGAGATTACAGTGCCACCTGTTGAGAGATTGATCCCGAAATCTAATCAGCACCAGTTTATATCAGGGTCCAACTAAATACCAAGTTTGGTTAAATTTCGTTCATTGGTTCGTGAGATACAGCGTCCACAAAATCCGTGATACACACAGACATTTTCTAAAAACTATCAAATCGTGTTCAGGACATCCCAAAACGTGTAAATTCACCGAAAACCGGAGTTCGAAAAATTTCATGAATCTAATACTTCCTCTATATTACATGTAGAAGAATGTAAAAATGTGGGAGGGGTGTAACAAAAAAAATAGTGGGTGATGGGGCAAAATGGGGGCCAGATTCGAATTCAGGATGTTATTTTACATAAGAATCTGCAAGAGTGGTATTAGATAAAGAGTGGCAAGAGTGGTATCTGCAAAAAAAAAAAAAAAAAAAAAAAAAATTTGCAGAGCAGTGTTATTAAAACATGAACAAAGAATTTTCAGAAATATTGGAAATGCTCAAACTGCTGTATAGAAAAAAATTCTCCATGGAAAAAAAGTGTATCATTATCTTATTAAAACAGAATAAAAAATAAAATAATAATAATAAAAAAATAAAGAAAAAACAGAGTTGTTTGTCAATATAAAGAAAACTGTAGGATTCGAGGAATGTAAAATATAAATAATTACGAGATTAAAAGAACTTTTTATATACCACAGTTTTAAATTTTCTGTTGAATCATATAAACTTGACCATTCTATGTATTAATAAATGCTTTAATTTTTTTTTTTTTTTTTGCTGAATTATCCCATCAACTTGAAAAAACATGATCGAATGCGTAATAAAGAGAGCAATTATAAGAAATTTTCAAACATTTAGAAAATTGAATAAAAATATTAAAAGAATGCATTGTCATAGTGTTTTGAGCTATTCTAAAAGTTTCAAATGTCTAGATAGTCAGGAAGTTAGTTAAAAATCATTTGCAAAGCTTGTACTGGGCAATCAAAGAAGAAAGCGAGTTAATAAAAATGTGGTAGTGAATAAAAATCAAATTTAAAAAAAATTCTGAAAACTTTAACGGTGCTACACTACACTATTATGTAATGTAGAGGGACAATTAATTAAAAATGTTTTATGAAAGTATCTTGACTATGAAAAGTTTAATAAAGCAATATGAAATAATTATTAAAATTCAATTTTTTAATGTAAAGAGCAGATAAAAAGAATTAGAATATTTGAAGTACAATTATTTTTTTTATTTCTTTATAACTTAATCAGAAAAAGACTTCAAAAATTTTAAAATTAAATTTTTAAAATTTTGATTTTAATGAAAAAATAATAATTCAATTTTTTTAATTATGTTATTATGAATGACATACTTGATGTTAAAGGAAGGAAGAAAATATTCTTAAAAAATCTGATAAAACCCAAAAATACTCTGATTAAACCCGATAAAACCCTGAAAAACCAATGGACTGTTTTTTTCTTTTTTTTTTTTTACCTCGGTTTTTTCCAACTGGTTCGTAGTTTATGTCAGAGAGGGAACCTGTTTCCATGGCTTATATTCTAAATAATAATAATAGTTATTATTTTCTTAATATAATTGTATGTTAGAAGTTATGTACTGATGTCTCCAGTGGCTAGATGGTTTTATCTTTAAAATCTAAATTTTAAGACAATCTAATTGTAAGAAAAACTTAAATAGGTTTAACTTTTAAAGTACTTTTCTTTGCTGTTATGTCTTGCTTGAGCACAGCTGCCATGTGCTATGATTGATTACTGATGTTTTTTAATAGAAATGTTTATTTATCTTATCTAATCTTAAAAAACTGCTACAAAAACTTACAATATATATATATATAAACGCTCTATAAAACACTGCTATTCAGAAATCTTAACATTTAACACCCCCCTCCCCCAATTACCCCAAGCCTCAACAGCAGAAATGAACGCAGAAAAAAAAAAAAAAAATTCTTTACAACACATGAGTGTTGTATTCATGAAAAAATATATTAATTTTAGTTTCTTATTTTAAAGAGGCAAACATTTATTTATTTTTATAATATTGTTTGTATAATATCGTGTGAATGAGTTAAATAGTTTTATAGTTTCAGGAATTGCTAGAGGAGTTACATTGTCATCAGAACATGCACACATTAAACAAGTCGTTAAAGAACAATGTGTTACTGCACATTTGCTGTTTTCTGTAGTTGGTTAAAAATTCTCGTATCTCTTAATTTATCTTCTTAGGTCTGTATAAATAATTTTAAAATTTACCAGCAGCTTCCTTACATACTTAAATTTTTAACTAGTGATATTCAAGAGATACTCCAAGAATTAATTTTAACATATACTATGTTGATCAGTGGCAGATTTAAGGGGGGGGGGCTAAGGGGCTGAAGCCCCCCCCCCCCCCAAAACACTGACATTCACAATTGAATATTGCAATTGTAAATTTTTTATTGGTCTAGAATAACACTTTGAAAAATCTTAGCACCCCCACCCCCCTAAAAAAAAAAAAGTCAAGTTCTGGATCCGCCACTGATGTTGATTAAAAAAAAAAAAAAAAAAAAAAAAAAAAAAAAAAAGTTATTATTTAAATTTTACAAATTATAAAATTTGGAAAACTAAAATATTCTACAACTGCCTTTTATTTTCATATAAACTTTACAGAAAAGTGTTTAATATATATATATATATATATATATATTCATTTTAAATAATTCCTTTGAACTTAGTGTATCGAATTTTGGTTAAACTTTACAATCAGTTGTAATAATTTTTGTTTACATTTAAGATTAAGGAAAATATGTACACATATAAATGCTACTGCTCTGAGTTATAAAATTTTACCCAAGTTTTTATTATTATATTGTAAAATAAGTATAAAATAAATACATGATAAGAGGTTTTAAGCAAATACCAATACATTTTACAACCTCTCATCAATAGTAAAATGCATTTTTTTTTCCCTTTAAGTGTTTTTCATTTAGTCAGTATGCTGTCAGAAACTCAGTTAAATGTGCTATTTTTTTTTTTTTTTTTTTTTTTTTCAAAGAGACTGTAGTATTTAGTCTTTTAATTAAAAAAACACATACAATAAGTAACGTAAGAAATATGTAAACAAATATCTTTGAAAACAGCGGAAAGCGTGCGCGAGAAGTTGCGCAGATCTGTTTTCAGAGAAAATCGCTCTTCCAAGAAGAAAAAAATATAAACAAAACAAAAAAAAAAACCCGAAGGATGCGCGAGATATTACGCAGATCTGTTTTGAGAGTCTTGATGCGAAAGGCGCTTGTGCCCCTCCCACATTTATCTTGTTACGCCTTTGTAGGTCTTAAATAACTTCCTTTGTTTTTAACTTCCTTTTGTCTACGCATTTATTTTGCATTCATTTAGTTATAAAATTATATCAATTTGTTATGTATTCACCATTTTTATGTATGTCGTTTTCCCATCTTCTTGGCAGTTTATATATTCCTTTCTTGTAAAAGGTGGTTGGTTTCGATTGGAAGAAATTTTCAACAGCCTGTCTGACTTATTCTTCAGATTTGAACGTTTTTCCTTTCAAAAAGTTTTGTAAGAAACAGAAATGTGAAAATCTGTCGGGGCAAGGTTAGGAAAGTAAAGTAGGTGCGGTAAAACATACCATCCGAGCTCTAGAATTTTTCCTGAGTCACTCTTGATGTATGTGATCTTGCATTATCATGTAAAATAATGACGTTTTTGCTATCGGCGAGTGTGGGACGTTTTTCATGAAGTTTCTCTTTCACTCTTTACAGTTGCTGAAAATGTATGTGTGCAGTAACTGCTAAATTTGACTTTAACAACTCGTGATGGACTAGTCCTCGACAATCCCACCATACACACAATAAAATCATGGATGTCAGCTTTCGAATCTAATAAGGATTTTTGTTCCTTATCAAGCCACTGTCTTTTACAGATTATATTCTCATACGTAATCCATTTTTCATCGCCAGTTATTATCCTATCTAAAAAACGCTTTGACCATTGGCTCAATGCAAGTAACGTCCAAACACACTACATGATGAATGCAGGGGGAGGAGCTTATGTTTGAAGCTTTATATTCATCGAATAATGTTTCTGGTGTAAATTTTAACTAAACTGCATCGGAAATTAATTATGATTTAACCTAATACTTTAAAAAGTATTCGAGGATAATATTCTTTTTGTATAAGTATTTGTTGGAAACTTTTAGCATGTTCTATGACTTTTCTTCACTGTTTTTTGATTTTTGGTTAGAGCGTGTCGTGGGTTCGATTCTCCAAGGGCCGATGTGTTAATTTTTTCAGATAATTAATAGAAAAGGTGTCAATTGATAAAAGAAAATCTTTCAAAGTCTACACAGTATCCTTTGATTCATTTTTCTTAGAAGCTTTTTTAAAACTAAAAAGCAGAAAATAAAAATTTAAGTTAAAAAAAAAAAAAAACATTTTTAGCAGTAGAAGCTTTTTGTTGTGGAGCCCTGAAAAGCATAAAATAAAAATTTACTCTTGCCTTCAAGACCTTTGAAATTTATGGCTTAACAAATACTTATGTAGAAACTAATGACTAAGAAGATTTGTCTCGATAGCTTTTTAAAATATTTTGAATATTTAAAATTTTTCATCTCTGGCAAAAGTGAAATATGTTTTTCTCTAAAATTTTCTTAGTATTGAAACTTTCATTTATTTATAGCATGTCTTTGCAAGAATAAATTTTTATTTTATGCTTTTCAGGGTTCCACAACAAAAAGCTTCTACTGTTAAAAAATGTTTTTTTACTTAAATTTTTATTTATTTATTTATTTATTTTTTATGAAATGTCTCTCTTCTAATGAAGAAAAAACACAGGGTCTTCTTGTTGTGCATATGTCTAATATCACACTATGTCTTCTGCTTGTACATATCTGTAATATATCGAGGTTTTCTTTTACAGAACAGTATAGAAAATTCATACCAACGAATGTTGAAATATGTAAGGGGTTGGCCAAGCCGAATTCGTGTTACCTATCACAATAAAGTTCTGTTGCCCGAAGCAGAGTTCATGAAGTTATTAAATTTCTATATTTATTTTAAATAGCTAAAATTAAAAAAAAATATTTTTTTATTCTTTTGAGAGAAAACAATATAAGACGGTTATAGTAGCTGTCAACCGAAGCAAGCTAGAGCTGCAGTGTCAAAACAGCATTTAAAATTACACTACACACTCACACACACACACATATATATATATGTATATGTGTGTGTGTGTGTGTGTATTAATTGAAAGTCAGCAATATTTTTCTTTATTTTTTACTATCAATTTTCAATATTTATGCAATAATGTATACATATTTATAAAATAGAAGTAAAAATTTTTACTATTTAATTAAAATTTCATTAAAGTAATTTTGCATTGTTATAACGCTCATTTTAATGTAAAAAAAAAAAAAAAAAAAAAAAAATCTGCAATTAATGTATTTAATTCCAATGTTTCATTTTATACTTCAGTGTGTGTTAACCAGTCAAATTACGTGAATTAAAACAACTATCTCTCTCTCTCTATATATATATATATATATATATATATATATATATATATATACACTATTTTACAAATCTAAACCGCAAAACAATACATATACAGTGTATGCGTAGTATTTTGATAGAATAGTAAATTGGCAAAGATTTCGTTTTTTTTTTTTTTTTTTTTTTTTTTTTCCATCCCCTTTTAGTTTATGGGGGGGGGGAGGATCTGAAAATGGCCTTTCTGTCCTTTTTCTGACATTTCAGGGAACTGTAAATAATAAAGGGTTAAATACCATACAATTACAATTACATTTTCTCATTAGTGTTCTTCCAGAGAATGATTTGTGTGATACTTTATTTTGTGGTTTTGTTTCCTAGAACACTTATTCACTATCGAAATTGACAAAATTTCATGTTTGATCTTGAACTTTGACCTATTGTAATTATTTTAGTAATTAAGGTACATCAGTATAACAAAGCATGTGACACCTTTGCCTTATGCACTTTGATACTAATATTTAAAATTAGCACTCCTAAATTTAATTCAAAGAGATTCGTGTCAATATATTAAGGTCTGATAGTCCCATTTTCGACCAGGAGTACGACTTTTGATGACCTGTATAAAATCCCAGGTAATAGTAGAGAAAAAATAAAAGTTGTTTCAAACATCTCTCATATGTGCCTATAAGGGACATAAGCATCAAAATAAACAAAAATAGTCGAGCACCACACTTCCTTGAATTTATATGGAATAATCCTATAGGAGCACTTTCGTTTCGTTTCATTTATGCGCTGATGACGGTATGCTAAATGCTACCGAAACAGCTCTCAGATATTTTGTTTCCTTTGGTGTTCAAAACTTTATTTTTCCTGTGTTTATTTATCAAGCCTCCTTTCCGTATTCTGAAAGTATGTGTATTTATTTTTAAAAAGAAGTAACATAATCTTAAAAGCCCATAAAGTCCGTATTACATAAGTATTTTTAATAAAAATGACATTAATTGAAAATAATCATTTGCTTTCAGAGTGATAATCTTATTATTTTTTTCTCCTTGTTAAAGTTACGGTGCTGCCAAAAGTTCGAAAGCTTCATCTATCAACTTCAATGATAATTTGGTGCTGTAATCTTGCAAATAACGTTACTAAATAAACTAAAAAAAAAAAAAAAAAAAAGAAAAAAAAAATATATTTATAACCGTATTTGTTTTTATATAGCTATAGGGTATCCCTATCTATTAACGCAGAGTTAGATCTTTGCAGTTTCTGAAACATATCATTGAAAGGAACATTTTGACCTCTATCTTATGCGGTTTCTGAATATAACAACCTACAATTTTCTAATACAGTACCATCGCTTATTAAATTAACGTTCAAGGTGATTTTAAATTGAAAAAAAGAAGACAGGAACTAACAATGCTATGGAATAAATAACAGGAAATATTGTCAACTCTGTTACTGCAGAATGCTTTCTATTAAAAATATCTTACATATTAGCGAGACTGTTTTTTTACAAGGATTTTCAAAATAATTCGGATACATTACCGTCCAAGAGACATATTACTTATAAGTACCTTTCTGCATTTTTATATTGCGCTAAACATGCGCAATCAACACACATTTTCAAATGCAATAATGGATGTGTCCCTCCGAAAATTGTGTGTGTAATATTGATGTTTGATTTTCAAGACTACACAACAATCATTTATATTTATTACAGAAAATATTTGCTGGTGGTGTATTTTCAGCCGTGTTGTTACATGTTTCAATGATGTTGTTAAGTATTTGTAAATATTTATGATACAGTATTTACAATTTGACAGGTATATACAATTAAAAAGTGTTTCTGTGGAAGTGATTTTGATTCAGAGTGATTTTATTAAATGGCTGATTTTTATATCCGGTGAATGTTCCTGCACTCAAGAAAAAGGTATTATTTCCTTGAATTTGAAAAAAAAAAGTTCAAAGTTAGCAAATAATATATTAATAATTTTTTAAAGATAATTAATTGTTCCTTGAAAATAAATAATTTAAGCACATCCCAATTTCCGATGCGCTTTCCTTTGAAATAAAAATAATCATTATTTTGTCAATAGTTCATACTTTTCTTTAAAAGCTAAAATCTTTCCATTTAAACCTCTTGCTTCTTAGTTATTTCAGAATAAGAACTTGGAATTGTCCCTTAATAATTGAAAAAAAAAATCAATATGACTTGTGAATCAAATCAAATTTGTGACTTATAACACGCTTTGAAGAATACATTCCTTGAAATTGTTACAAAGACAAATGATGGATCGTGCTTAATTTGTAATTATACTGTAAATTTAAAAATTTCGCAAAAAGAGATAACAGAGGGATTGTTGCATTTGCTTTTCTTTTTTAATTCAAAAATAAAAAATCACAGTGTAAATACAAATTTTTTTAGGTGCATAAATAACAATTTTGCTGAAGAAGTTTTTTTTTTTTTTGAGTTTATTAACTGGCGGTTTTAAAATTGATTTGTATTGATTTGATTTTGTCCTGACAATTTGATCAAATTAAGCGGCTGATTTTATTAACCAGTAAATTTATTAGCGGCGGTTACTGTATATCTAAATTTCATTAGTGTCAGATAAGCTACCATAATATTAATTTATTACGCAGCTTTGTTAGTATCCGTTTTCTATTCACACCACTTTTTTGTGGAGTTTTATTCTGAAATATGCAATTACCGTTAAATAAAAGAAGTAAATTACTCATTAAAAAAAAAAAAAAAAAGTGGTGTGAAAAAATATTGGGCACTAACAATGCTCCAGAATAATATAGAATTGGCGGCATGTCTGTAGTTTGTAGTCTGTATTAAACAGTTCAAAAAACTTTATAAAAATTACAGTGTTTTTGAAGTATACGAAACCGATTTTACAGAATTGCATCATTAGACTACAATGCTGTAATCGAAAACAATCTCCTGCATGTGGGTTATTAAAATTCTCAGTTAGATAATATTTGTCGGAATCTGTTACTATATCACATTGCCGGGATATCCTATATCTTCTTATTCAAGAATTGTCAGAGTCACTTTTTTAAATTCCACTATTTTTATAAAGCAGTCTTCGCCTTATTCAATCGGAAATAACTACTGCAAACACTTATTAAAAATTTCTATTATCCGAATACGGTATTTAAAAAACTGACTGCATCGACCCCTGTTATTACTCAATAGTTAAAAATCATTTTAAAAGGAAATTGTCTCACTAATTATTATAACTATGTGCAAAACAGGAGAATTAGCAACTATGTTTATTAAGTAATCGGCTTTGTTTGAAATTGAAATTTGCTCTCTTTAATAAGAGCTTACTGGTGTTTAATTTTCCAGTTTGGGATTTTCGTTGCATTCAGGTAAACTACAATTCATCGATGGAAGCTGCTGAAAATGCATGCATATGATAATTATATGCGTTTTTCAATGGACTTTGAATATTTTATACAACGTTGTGTATTAAAAGCCCACAATATATATATATACAGGGTGACAAGAAATAACTTGGACACACATGATACATTATAACTTTAATGCTAATTGAAATATTACGACCAAACTTTAAAATAAAAATGAATACATCATTTTGTCTAATATATTTACAAATTTTTAAAGTGGCTACCTTTAGCCTTAATACAGAGCTTTAAACATGTCACAAAATTTTCGGCTATGGGCCGCAACTCACTTGGGCCGCAACCGCAACAATGCAAGAAGGTCCAGGTGCTTCTGCTGACCAAACTGCATCATTATGGCTATTGTGAGTTTGTTCAATCGAGAACAGAGTCTCATCTGTGAAGACAAATGTTTGTCATCGATCACCTGCGGCCCGCTTTAACAGTTCTTTACACCTTTAAAGTCTTGTGCGTTTGTTCTCTGCTGTTAGCTTTTGAGCCTCTTTCATTTTGTAAGGGCAAAGACCAAGCTCTACTTTTGCTGATATTTTATCCCATTCCTTGCATAAGGATTGCTTTAGGGATGCCAAAGTTTTATGAGGTTTAGCACACACCCTTGTCTCCAAGATGGACCAAACAAAATAATCCATTGGGTTCAAATCGGGGGAATACGGTGGCCAATCTTGAGCTCGAATGAAGTCAAGAAAAATTGTCTTGCACCAATCTTGAGTGCCTTTAGCTCTGTGTGCAGGTGTGGAATCCTGTTGGAAAGTCCATCTTTTGCTTCCAAAGAACTTTTGCGACCAAGGTAAGACAACACCTTCTAAAATGAGTTTGCGATATGTTTGTTGATTAATCTTTATCCCTTGATCAACAAAAAACAAGTGGTGTTTTCCCACTAGCACATATCCCACCCCAAACCATTACAGATTGGGGTTGTTGACGCCGTTCAACAATGCAAGAAGGTTCAGGTGCTTCTGCTGACCAAACTGCATCATTATGGCTATTGTGAGTTTGTTCAATCGAGAACAGAGTCTCATCTGTGAAGACAAATGTTTGTCATCGATCACCTGCGGCCCGCTTTAACAGTTCTTTACACCTTTAAAGTCTTGTGCGTTTGTTCTCTGCTGTTAGCTTTTGAGCCTCTTTCATTTTGTAAGGGCAAAGACCAAGCTCTACTTTTGCTGATATTTTATCCCATTCCTTGCATAAGGATTGCTTTAGGGATGCCAAAGTTTTATGAGGTTTAGCACACACCCTTGTCTCCAAGATGGACCAAACAAAATAATCCATTGGGTTCAAATCGGGGGAATACGGTGGCCAATCTTGAGCTCGAATGAAGTCAAGAAAAATTGTCTTGCACCAATCTTTGAGTGTCTTTAGCTCTGTGTGCAGGTGTGGAATCCTGTTGGAAAGTCCATCTTTTGCTTCCAAAGAACTTTTGCGACCAAGGTAAGACAACACCTTCTAAAATGAGTTTGCGATATGTTTGTTGATTAATCTTTATCCCTTGATCAACAAAAAACAAGTGGTGTTTTCCCACTAGCACATATCCCACCGCAAACCATTACAGATTGGGGTTGTTGACGCCGTTCAACAATGCAAGAAGGTCCAGGTGCTTCTGCTGACCAAACTGCATCATTATGGCTATTGTGAGTTTGTTCAATCGAGAACAGAGTCTCATCTGTGAAGACAAATGTTTGCCATCGATCACCTGCGGCCCGCTTTAACAGTTCTTTACACCTTTAAAGTCTTGTGCGTTTGTTCTCTGCTGTTAGCTTTTGAGCCTCTTTCATTTTGTAAGGGCAAAGACCAAGCTCTACTTTTGCCATCAGACGTGCGGTTTCTCTGTTGATCGTCATCTCTCTAGCAACCTTTCTCATTGAAATCCTAAGATTTCGTTGAACTCTGTTTTTGATAACTTTCCGGTTTCTTGATGTGTTAACTGTGCGCTTTCTTCTTCTTCCTGGCCTGTCACCATCATGTCCGAGTTCTTTAAAACTTTTGATTGTGTATGAAACCGTCTGCTTAGGCACTTTCAATAGTTGAACAATTTCACATTGTTTCTTTCCTTGCTTATGTAATTCAAGTATGGCAGATCGTTTGTTAACCATAATGGTTATCACAACTAACTAACTTACACCTGTTTAGTCGCTTTCTAGGATCAATACTTAATGAAATAAATTTATAACTTTAGTGGTAGTTACAGATATATCGTTTGAAACTTCGTCCAAGTTATTTCTTGTCACCCTGTATATACCTAATTCAGTCGCACAAAGTCAATTAATTAAATGCACTAAATGTTTATAGGCAATAATATATTTTTAACCGTTTCATCAGCGGTGAGAAATATTATTCCCACTTACTTTTAATACCCAACTGCAAAGATTCAACATGGAATTTTATAAAAAAAAATTATTTTTGAAACTTATTGGGAAAAAAATTCATTTTTATCTTTTCTTCTAATTTTGTTCGTAAATTATGATGGATTTTAAAATAAAATTAATGTAACTGAATTGCCCATGAAAAGTTTAAATGCGTTTTCTCACAGATTGGAATATTTGAGCTGAATCTGGTGCTTATGATATATGACAACGACTTCAACTCAGGATACCTCATAGTAATTAAAAATATTTCCATTTTTAAGCATTAAATACTTAAAATGTTTCAAATTTTCATTAAATACTTTTGAAATATAAATAATTTTGCGCAAATTATTAAAACGTATTCCTCGCACAAATACTAACACTTCTATAAATATAGTTTTTCGTGAATTTGTGAACGTTAAGTACAATGTATTGACCGGTAAAAATCAATATTGATCACAATATGTATCCATATTATATGTCTGTTCAAAAAACCAAATTAGAGTATGACCATTTGAAGTTTATACTGACACTGAAATTACAAGCAAGCAACACTCAATGCATTAAATAGAGTGCCTCAAAGGAAAGAGCCGGATATATTCACACGCTTTAAAGATAGTTTCAGCAATTGTAAAGTACAAATGATTCCTTTTATAAAAATGGATTTCAAAAGTAAAAATTGATATTTTATGATCTGAGAGCTAAGTTTTAAGAAGACAATTAACGTAGGGTAAGGTGGGGTAAATGGGACCCCTTTTCGGCATAATTTGACTTTAGCTCAACATAGCACCGGATGTAATTGGCCTAACAACTTAATTTTTTTTGTGGTTCATTCTCTCATATGTTCTTACTGTACCCATGGCAACCTCTAACCAAATTGGCAAATGATGAATTAAAAAAGAAAATTATTTTGGGTGGTCATCGGGGTGGCCCACTTGCCCCGCAAGGTGGGGTAAGTGGGCCACACCCTGAATATATTTTTACACATAATTGGTAGAGATTTGGTGGGGCAAGTGGGACAATCTACATGCTTTTCTGAATCTTTGAAAAAAAAAATCACTGAAGTATCTCCATTAGTTCACCCATAGCAACTTTTTCTGGCACACAAGCCTGCTAAAAGAAACAAATGTCAATTTTTCAACTTTTTACTTTTGCATGTAGAGTAGCCTAAAAGTTAGGCCTACAAAGTTTAAACTAGCCTATGGCAGTGTTGCATGGTAGTGAACATTATATCTTGATAAATCGTTGGTAAACATGTATTTTGAAAGTCTCTTGGAAAGTGTTGGTTCATTTAGTTTCAGCACAACATCTTGTAGCCCTTGTCATCATGAATACCATTAGCTTCAGGGGGAAAAAGTTATTACGTATAGTTGTGTCTTTGTGCATGTATTACATAACAATTGTATCTTTATCGCTTGGTCTGTCATTTAATACCAAGCTAACATAATATTTCTTTTTTGTTTTGCTATCAAACTGGACAAGGCCATAATCCCCATTTTTAAGTTCTGTGGTAGTGGGTGATAAATGATAGTTCATCTTCGGAACTTGAATCACTACTGGTTGAGTCATCCAGAAGTAAACCATATAAATCAGTGCATATGACTATTTTTTAACTATATTAAAGAGTTGGGGTGGGTGGCCCACTTACCCCGCTATTGTGGTGGCCCACTTACCCCAAATGTGGGGCAAGTGGGTCCCCCAATTTTTTTTTTCAACCTTATTAACGTCATGAGTACACGATACTAAAAAAAGATTCTGTGTTTTATACACTTTCAAAATATATAAAGTTTTGGTTTGTATCATGAACGGTTTGGAAGAAAAAAAATAATTAGTACGATGGCGCGAATTACGACAGGACTGCAAATTTAAAAATCTTCACAAAAAGGCTTGTAACTTACCACACACATAAATGAAAACGGTGCCATAATGTTTTCTACATCTATTGGGGTAGGTACATAAAAATATTATAATAGATTTTTTTTTGAGTCAATAACTGGGAAAATGCCAGGGGGGGGGGGGAGGGGGGCACTTACCCCACCTTAACCTATGGAAATTTAAAATAAGGATACGCGTTCTGATTTCTTTATTACTACTAATTACAAATAATAATCTGTCTTATTTAATCAAGTAGTTGCCAATTTTTACGGTTTTCCCGGAGAAGTAATTTCAGTAATATTTAATAGAAAATTTAGCAACAGTTTTTTCTAAAGAGGTATGGTTAATTATATTATAATATTTTCTTAGAAAATAGAGAAGAATGGTTAGTCTGAAGAGAAAAAAAAATAATTTAGAAGTTTGCAACTATATGGAAATAGTAATAACAAAAATGTCAAAATTCCTTCTATTATTCAGTCTCTCATTTCTGTTGTACTGATTTTAATAGTTTTTAATAATATGTAAGTTAATATTTTAAGAAAAATGCCATGTTTACAAATAATTTTTAGATTAAAAAATGAAAGTAAGTATTAAAAAATGAGTTCAAAATATTTGTAGGAGAAATAGCTTTAAAAGTTTTTTTTTTTTTTTTTTTTTTTTTTTAAGAGATTTTCATTCATAGAAAGTGAGGAGATCCTAGAGCTCTGGAATTTAAGGATTTCAGGCAAGGGATTTTAAAGAAATTCAAATAGGTATAAAAATACAGCAAGATATTACTTCTTAAAGAAAAGAAAACATCCCGCTCGATTGAATTTTTTCATGATGCAACATCTTTTAGAAAATAAGGTATATTTTTCACGTTTCCAACAGAAAACCTTTTTTCTCTTAAAGTTTAAAATTTTAGAATACCTATTTCATGAATTAAATAGCCAAAGTGCTTTTTTAAAGATACATTTCTTATCACATTTTTTCGTATTTCTTTTTTTTCTTTTTTTCCATGAGATACTTTTGAAACATTTTGTGTACTTAGAAGTATTTGCTTTCTTCCTGTTATTCTTAGATTACCATAATTTTTTTCCCCCTGTTTGTTAAAAGAGCATCAATTTTCATATAAAAATAAAAACTTAATTTTTCATGTGTTGCGGATAACTTAGTTTTTTATTGTTATATAAAGAAAATATTTTTTTACATTTAGCGATAAAAAGAAAATACATAGAAATATTTTTTTTAATTAATTAGAAATTTAATTGATTTATTTGTATAAAATGCGTATGAGAGATTTCTTTTTAAAAATAATGGTGAAAAATCCAGTTTAAAAATTCAAAATGTTGTCAGCCACGTTCTTAGTACCTGCTTTCTTTTCTTTACTTTTTTTTTTTTTTTTTTTTTTTTAAACCACTTTTTGAAGAGTAATTTTCTTTTTATTAGGAGCTTTTTATATGAAATTGACTTTGTCATCGTGTCTTCGTGTCACACTAGTAAACAATTAAAGTAAATATAAGCCGTTCCGTTTGTGGCTTCGTGGCTCAGTTGGTTAGAGCGTAGCGTTAATAAAGGAGGTAGTCGAGAGTTCGTTCCCCGGAAGGTCCGGCGTGTTAATTTTCGAGGATAATTAGTAGAAAAGGTGTCAATTGATTAAAGAAAATTTTTCGTTGACTACACAATATCTTAAGAATTTTCAAAGAGTTTTTTTTTTCTTTTTTTTTTTTTTTTTTTTAAGTTTTTTCTTTTTTTTTAGATATTGAAAAAGCTCAAGTACAAAATACTTAAATAAATATTTTTTAGAAGTTATATATATATATGTTTATTATACGAAGTTGATTTGTCATCGCGTTTTCTGTCACGCTAAAAAACAAGACACTTCCACATACAAAAAAAAAAAAAAAAAAAGTAAGCAATTCATTGTATCTCTATCTCTTAATGGCTCAGTTAGTTAAAGCGTCATGTTAATTTTTAAAATAATTTATAGAAAAGGTGTCAGTTGATGAAAGGAAATATTTCGTTGTGTACACCGTATCCTAATAATTTTTGAAGATTTTTTTTTAAGTATCTTTTTATCTAGTTACTAAAAAGCACAAAATAAAAATGTAAATAAAAATAAATAAATAAATAAATTTTTTAGAAGATTTTTTAGAAGCTTTTTATTGAAATTGGATTTCGTTATCGTGTCTTCATGTCACGCTAATAAATAAGGCACCTCAACGTGAAAGTAAATGTCAGCAGTATTAATAGTCGCTCGTTGGCTCAGTTGGTTAGAGCGTCAAGTTGTTAATACGATGGTGGTGAGTTCCATCCCCGAAGGATCGATGTGTTAAATTTTGCAGATAATTAATAGAAAATGTGTCAATTGATAAAAGAAAATTTTTCATTGTCTACAGAATATTCTAAGAATTTTTGAAGAGTTTTTTTTTTTTTTTTTTTTTTTTTTTTTTTTTTTTTTTAAGAAACTTTTTTTTTAGATGCTAAAAAGCATAAAATAAAAAGTTAAATATATAAATATATATTGTTTTAGAAACTTTTTATTTAAATTGGATTTTTATCATCGTGTCTTTGTGAAATTCTGAAAAACAAGGCGCCTCCACTTTTATGTAAATTTAAACAACCGTTTTCGTCGCTCGCTAGCGCATTTGGTTAGAGCATCATGGTGATAATGCGATGCTCGTGGGTTCGATCCTCGCAAGCCGATGTGTTACTTTTTTGCAGATAATAATTAGAAACAATGTCAATTGATAAATGAAAATCTTTCATTGTCTACACAGTGTCCTAAGAAATTTTAATACTTTTTGAAAGTTTTTTTTTTTTTTTTTTGAGTTACTAAACACACAAAATAAAAATTTCAGTAAAAATATAAATATAAATAAAAATAAAAATAAATAAATAAATAAAAATAGCACTAAAAGTTTTTTATTATTGTGGAGCCCTAAAAAGCCTAAAATAAAAATTTATTCTTGCAGAAATCTATATCATTATATAAAGCGCAAAAAATTGTATGTTTGTGGAGGGTAATCTCTGAAACTACTGAACCGATTTTAAAACTTCTTTCACTGACCAAAAGCTACAGTATGCCTGATTGTTATAGGCTATATTTAATTTTGATAAAATAAATTTTAGTTTAAAATCTGAGCATTTTAATTAAAATCCCCATAAAAGCCATAATAGAAATGGAAATAATGAAATATTTAAAAAATTAGCTGCTGCCAACATAAAAGAAACATTTAGTACATGTTCATTTTGTTTTTAAAATATCTTGTCATGAAAAGAAAAGAAATATATTTGCACGTGAATTAAATTGAAATTCATATAAAGCTTTGTGAAATTTTAAACTTACACGTTAAATCTGATGTCATTATAGATTTAAAAGTATTTATTTTTCTAATAATATAATTTGACATGATATGATATAATATAATGATCTAAGCATTAATGTTTAAACTGATGTGTGTAAACGAAATTAGAATTTAAAAATAAATAAACAAATAAAAATATAAAAAATTAGAAATTCTAACTTCTAAACTTTTATTAAATTATTTATTTTAATTGATAATTGTTGCCAAAAAAATTTACGAGCTAATTTATTTTTCGACTTTTACTAAAATATATTTTCACGCGAATAATAATATAAAAAGTAAATAAATTTAAAAAAAATATATCATCTGCATTTCATTATGCATTTTTGTAAAGGATCCGCGATTGTAATGAAATGCTCGCCCTCTGGTGGGCTAAGTTGAAATTATCACACCACTGATAGCTTTCACGCTGAAACAATGATAGAGCAACAATAAAGAACAATAATAAATACACGTGGCTATTATAATTTACTAACAACTGCAGCTGAGAAAGCGCCATCTATCGATCATTACAAACGCGGATAATTGAGAAGTTTAAATTTATTTGGCGACTATTTTTAGCAACTAACAGTTATGACAAGTAGCTCAATATACACAGCGCATACAGCCATTACTGAAATGCAAATAGCATTTAATTATTTGAGTTACATTATGTTGATTAGAAACCTATTTAATCTATCTATGCTCTATAGTACTAATATATAAAGAGGAAAGGTTTATATGTATATGTAGAGAATGATCGCTAGAACTAAAAAGCCGATATTTTTTTTTTTTTTTTTTTTTTTTTTTTTTTAATTTTTTCTTTTTTTTTTAACTAATCAAAAGTTACACTGTCTCTCTAGAGGCTATAATAAATTTTGGTAAAATAAATTTTTAATTCAAATGTTCAATATTTTAATTGAAAACAAAGCATAGATTTAATATCTGTCGTCCTTGGCGATTTTTGTATTTGACGATCGAAAACGCAATACGAAAATCTGTATATTTTCGTATTAAATACGAGATCAATGTTTTTACTTCAATTATCCCACTACCGTAGGTAGTGGAAGCATTATATTCGGTCCAAAAATTCGATATAGAGTTTCACCTGATTTACACGTTTTAAGGCCTCCTGAGTCCAAAAAAGTAGTTTTTGGCAATGGGTCAGTGTGTGTGTATGTGTGTACGTATGTGTGGAATCTTCTGGCTGTCATATCTCCGAAACTAATGAAGATAGAACTACGAAACTTCACAATTGATTCAGGTCTGGAGTACAGATAAATTTTCCAAATTTTCGTAAAAATTGAAAAACGGAATTGGGTCATCGAAAACCGGAAATGGGACCGTAATCCCGTATCACAAAAACAGCTCTAACGATTTTCTTCAACGTTGCTCTATAAACAACCTCATTAGATGCCCTTTTGAATGATATAGTTGGTTAGTTCAAGAAAATTGATAGGCGTCCTCTATGAACAGCTCAATTTCAGATGAGGCAAGTGCGCTCCTGTAAAACCGCCTGTACGGATTTTTTCATACTCGCCATGTTAACTTCCTATTAAATATCCTTTTGCATGTAATTTTTGTTTTTAGGTCAATAATTGAGTATACTAAGTTTTGGTAAAAGTTGGTATCTTAAAAACGGCTCTAACGTTTTCTTGAAAATTGTTTCATTAATCCAACTTAGATAACTTTTCACAAGTATTTCGTGCTTATTACATGAATATTAACGGTCATCCTGATTAGGTAGTTCTGTTTTAGATTTCGGAAATTCGTGTTTAAAAAAAATAATTATCTATTATTATTTTTTTTTCTGTCCCTTATTTTTTAACTCGCTATATAAACTCTGTTGTATGTGTCTTTTATACGTGTATCAAGTTTCTTTTACTGGAAAATCTCAAAAAAATGCATATAACATCTCCAAAAATTGTATACAATACGTGTAATAGTGGGTAATGGAAGTCGTGCAGTTGTTTCACACCAGATTCTGTAATAGTATATAATGTACGAATATTGTTTCATATTATTGATTTCTCCCTTAATATACATTATTAAAATAACCATGAATTATGGAAAAAATTAAATATATTTGCGAGATGAACAAATAAATAATAATTAAAGCTATTATGACGTCAATTTTATTAAAAACATTTTCATGTCATAGGTTTATTTTTCAATATTTTTTATTCATGAGTAAAGAAATGTTTCTTTTTATGAAATAAATAAATAAATTAACAACATTAAGTAAAAATTGCCAACATTTAACAACTAATTAAAATAATAATAATAATTGTAAAATTATATTTTGACTTTTCAGTTAATAGTATTGCCTGACTATCCGCGTTTGTAATGATCGATAGATGGCGCTTTTCAGTTGTTGTTGTTCCACGTGTATCTGTTATTGTTCTATATGTGTTACTACTTAATATTCGTGCTATAATTTCTCCGCCATTACACCATGGAAAATTGATTACTTTTGGAAAAAATATTTCAGTTTATTCAGAGTTCGATTGGAAGTAGATATTTAACTGAAGCTGAACAAATATTAGTCCCAAATCATCTGATTAATTCTTTACTTCCATTAGCCGAAGCAACTGAAATTTTAAATTTGTCATTTGGAAATAAATGGAAGCTTAATTCTGGATTTCTTGATTTTTTAGAGTTACACTGTGGCATACAACAGCAAGTGTTATCTTTTTTACCGAATTTATTCATTTTTATTCAATAAATATATGTGAAACTAAACATCGGCAAGCAATGGCGTCTGTTCGAAAGCCGAAAGCTATCATGTTAATTGTAATTTTACCTTAGCCCACCAGAGGGCGAGCATTTCATTACAATCGCGGATAACATATAAACTGATATATCTTTCTTGATTTTTTACATGTCAATCCATCTTTAACTAAAATTTGTTCACCCGTGCGAAGCCGGACGGGTCAGCTAGTATGCTATAAAATCATAAAAGTTTCAACAACAAGAAAATTTTAAAGAAAAATATAGATATTTTACTTTTGCAAAACATAAATTTTTTTTTAAATATTCCAAATATTTTAAAAAGCATTCGAGAACAATATTCCTTTTGTATAAGTATTTGTTAGATTGTTCTAGAATATTCTTTGATTTTTCTTGACAGTTCTTAGACTTTTGGTTAGAGCGTCGTGCTGATAACGCGATGGTCCCGGATTCGGTCCTCGAAAGACGATACAGTACTTCTTTGCAGATAAATAATCGAAAAAAAAATGTCATTTGATAAACGAAAATCTTCCGTTGTCTACAAAATATCCTAAGAAATTTTAATTAGTTTTTTTTAAGAAGCTTTTTCCTTTTTTGTAACTAAAAAGCAAAAAATAAAATTTAAGTAAAAAATCATTTTTTAAAGTTAGAAGCTTTTTATTGTGAAGCCCCAAAAAGCATAAAATAAAATTTATTCTGGCAAAGACATGCTGCAAAGAAATTAAAGTTTCAACACTAAGAAAATTTTAGAGAAAAAATATAGGTACTTTCCTTTTGCAAGAGATGGAAATTTTGTAATGTTCAAAATATTTTAAAAAGTTTTCGAGACATTTGAAATTTCTGGCCTAACGAATGATTATACAAAAACTAATAACTAAGAATATTCATCTCGAAAGCTTTTTAAAACATTTTGAACATTAAAAAAATTCCATCTCTTGCAAAAGGAAAGTACCTGCATTTTTTCTCTAAAATTTTCTCCAAAAAGCATAGAATAATTTTTATTTTATGCTTTTGGGGGCTTCACAATAAAAAGCTTCTAACTTTAAAAAGAGATTTTTTATTTAAATTTTATTTAATTCTTTGAAGCATGGTGATATATATTATATACCACTTATTTATTTTTATAAGATTCTTTTTTTTAAATTAAGCGATAAAAAAAAAAAAAAAAAAAAAAAAAAAAAAAAAAAACATTTCTTTTCTTCTAACTTTGATTGTAATTTCAGGTGACAGTCAAAATTGAATGAATCGTAAATACTTTGGTTTCATACGGTTAAAAAATGTCTTTCAAATCTACGAAATTTGGTAGATTAAAATATTAAATCTTACTCCTTAGAACATAGTGGTATGGAAAGCATATTACATATCGAAAGTGGTTTATTTTTTCTACCAATTCTTATTTCATTTCAAATAAAATACTTATATTTAAAATTTATATTAAATATTATATACTATATTTCGAAAAAATATATATATATTGATTTCAGTTTAATGGCATTCTTCACTTCGTAAATATGTAAATAATTTTGTGTTTGTGAGTGAAACAAAAATCTGTGCATAAAAAGTTAATGGTAATTAAATATTGGGTAAAAAAATAATCTACAACAAAGGCAGGTAGGTACTAACAATGCTCCGGAATAAATTAGAAATGCTGGCATATCCGTTATTTTGAAGGGGGAGTTTTAGGGCTTTAACAGGGTTTCTACCGCTTTGAATTTGTATACCTACAATTCTATATAAAAAATTTTGTTACAGCATAAACCCATGCATTTAAAAGGAATTTATTTTTAAATGATAATGTTGAAATGGGCCTTAAAAGAAGACGGGGCTGCCGGAACCCTGTTTCAGATAAATTAAAAAATATTAATCAATATTACTGTTTTTTGAGTAATTATATTGCTTTTACTTTTTATGAACTGCAGTTAGTTTTATAAAACTATTCTAATATTTACTTTTAGTAAGTAATGTAGAAATGTTCGAATCAAACAGTGAAATACCTGGTCTGTCCCGAAAGTAATGCGCCCCATTTTCTTCTGCCGTGACTATCCGTCGCACAGGGTTGCCGCTTGCACGGAAGGGTGGATGGGGTCTTGGGAACACAGCGCCACCAGCGCCAGTCGACTCCGAGCTCCTGCAGAGTCACAGCGGCTGTTTCAATGAACCCTTGTGTGAGTGCTCGGTCGAAATCAAGATGGAACAAACTCTCGAGCAGAATTGTTGCAGTGTTGTGAGGACGATCCGACTGTTTTAGACAATGTGGTAAGTGATGACGAATCTTTTACTTTCTTGTACGACCCAGAAACAAAAAGACAGAGCGCATAGTGGCACACGACGTCGTCCCCACGCCCAAAAAAGGCGAAAATGAGCAAATCGCAGGTCAAAGCTATGCTAATTGTGTTTTTCGAAACTAAGGGAGTGATCCATTTTGAATTTGTTCCACCCGGTCAACCAGTCAACGCCAAATTCTACGTCGAAGTACTGAAAAGACTAACGCAACGGGTCAACCGCGTTAGACGCAAGATCAATAATTCCTGGAAGCTGTACCATGACAATGCTCCCAGCGTCTCAACGCTCCCCCAGCCGCCTTACAGTCCTGATTTGTCCCCGTTCGACTTCTTTTCATTCCGGAACATTAAAAAATTCCTCAAAGGACAGCATTTGGGGACTCTGGAGAACATCATGTCGGGTACGACGAGGTTATTAAAGAACATGTCTGTGACGGACAGCCAGGACGCATATGAAGCATGGTGTACATCGGAACAAGTGTGTTGAAGCAGGAGGGATGTATTTTGAAGAATATTGAGTAAGTGTACGAATCGGTTCAATAAGTTTCTTAAAATAAAAATGGGCGCATTACTTTCGGGCCAGACCATGTAAATCTTGTATGAACCTTTTTTACAGCATAAATTATTTACATGCTAATGATTTAGTTATTTGGTTGCTCGTTTGAAACAATTTGAATAACACTTCGCTGCCAAAAAAAAAAAAAAAAAAAAAAAAAAAAATTCGAGCCTTGGTACCATTTCTGCTGATTCTCATGTAAAATGACCTCCTGAATCCGAATATGACCCCCATTTTGCCCCATCACCCACCGTTTTCTCGGGACGTCACCTCCTCCCTCAATTTTTATCACTCAGGTAATTTTATGGCCATGAATTTGATTCGAAGAATGGAAAATAATTATTTTAACTCTTAAAAATGAAAAATATATAATGTATAATAAGTGATAATAATAATTGATTAATATAATATAATAAATGTAACTTATAATTTCAATGGCAAATCCCCCCCCCCCCTAAATCTTCTCCTTGCTGCAAATGTTCATGATATTGAATTTTTCACCTCTTTAGGCCCTCAAAAGATATTTAACAGTTAAAATATTTCTTTTCTCCACTATAAAGGAAATTTATAGCCATAAAAATACCGAAAAGCAGTAAAAATAGGTCTGTGTCCCAAAAAAAAGGTGGGTGACAATGCAAAATGGCCGTCATATTCGGATTCAGGAGGTCATTTTACATAAGAATTTGTTAAAATGGTGTTGGAAGCAATTTTCATGCCGAGCAGTGTAATTATCATCCCTGAATTCATGAACAATAACTATATTTCTTACCTATAAATTAAGTACATAGAAATTATTATTATTAATATTATTATTTAAATCCTCCATTTGCTGACAGAAAGTGAAGCAACACTGGATGAGGTTAGTACTTGAAATCTGCGAAAGAGCTGTGGATATGATGGCTTTTTTTTTTTTTTTTTTTTTTTGTTAATCTGTTCTGAATCCAGTTCTTAACCTCACGTGTGTTACTTTGCGGCCACGACGGATTTTATGTGTACAAGGGCTTTGGCTGGCTCGAGTATCGAACCTGCAATCTTCCAAATACAAGCTCGGCGCTTTACCGACTGGGGTTCCACGGCCTGGATCCATGGTTGTAAAAAAGAAATAAAAAGGGTCATTTTCTAAATCTGTAATTCAAAATGGTCTGGATATTGCAAATTTATTTCTATTCAAAAAAATAATAATAATAATAATAATAAATATATAAATAAAATAAATAAAAAAAAAAAATCTGATTTCCAGGATAATTTTCATAAAAATAAATACAAATAAATAATGTGGTATTAAATATCATGTATTTCTATTTAACATTGAATATGGGGATTTTTATAATATTTTTCTGCTTTTGTTTTGTGTTACGCACTAATAATATTCCTATTCAGAGGAAAACAAAGCCGCGAATAGGCGGGCAGAGCTCTACAAGTGTTAATAAGTAAAGTGAGTCGGGGCGAGCAGAGGTCAGGGCCCCCTAGTATTGTACAATTAAACAAGAACGAAAAATCATGCAATACGCATTGATTATTAACACTTTCTGTTATTAACCGTGACTTATAAAAATATCTGGCCTAAAATGGAACGCACTAGCAATTTTTGGGGTGTCCCTGTACACAAACCATTTGTGCAGGACCTATTAATGCCATTTTCAATAGTAAACATTCCATAGTGAACTTGAATAACATATAGATGGGTGACAAAATAATGTGAACACTTTCGCTTTTTTACGTTTTGTCAAGTATCTCGAAAAGTTATTTAGGAATCATCTTGAAACTTTGGCAGTGTAAAGAACATGTTATATCTCACATTTTTCAGTAAAAGATGTGTCATGAAAACGGAAAAGAGACCAGTAAAAAAAAAATCAAAATGTTTTGAATCACCCTGTAAAAGGTAATACTTTGAATGCGTTTTGGTTATAATATGTGATTATGATGACTTTTCTCATTATCGATATAAAATTTTATGAGGATAACACATATGTTCATGGAGATATAAAGTTTTATTTAAAAAAATGCAAAAACAATTCCCATTTTTTAAAATTATAACACGTACAGTATTAGACACAGTGCAAAGCCATTTTCAGGAAATATGGCGTACTATGTACATTAGACACAGCATACAGCAATCAGAATGAAAAAAAGATTAAATATCTTACAAAATATGAGCACTTTTACTAAATAATTTTTAACTACGCATGCGCAAGCTTTATAAAAATTTCATTTGCATAATTTAATAGCCAAAGGTATTGAGAATCTTATATTGATTTATTGATAACACATACACATCAGATTTGTATGCATGACTTTTAGTTGTAGTCCACTTGTAAATATTCGTCAGATAAAGACAGATAGCACATGACAGAATTACAATATGAAGAAAGGAAAAGACACCCAGGGAAACGCGGGAATCGAACCCGCTTTCCTACGCTCGGAGGCGATTAGCAGTGTGGTGACATAACCACTCAGCCACGGAGGCCCCAGAAACTTATATGAAAACCCGAAACAAGTATAATGTAAATTCAAAACGTTACGAGAGATAGAATAAACAGTATTTAAGTTCTTCTCAAAAAAAAAAAAAAAAAGTCGGAAGATGTTAGGGTGTTTTATCAATATTTATTTATAATCAGCGAAAACATTGCAATATCATCGGGCATTGATTGAATTAAAATAAAAATGTGAGAGAACTGAAATTCTGTTCATTCTACCTCTTGTAACGGTGAGATTTTTCAAGATGTTAGATAATTGAAATATTTACATTCGTATTATTAGTGTGCACTCCATAGATACATTAGACTGCATTATGAAGAAGTTGTAATAATTTATTTAAAATAATTTTAAGGAGAAATTGTGGAAGATTTATAAAACAAATTTACAATAATACATGCGCGTGTATGTAATATATTAATAATACATTAATGGGAACTGCTATTAAACACGTAAAATATAATTAAGGTGTCTATTGGGGGGGGGGGGGGGAGGGGAGAGGAATAGTCACTTAAAAAACATTTAACGCATACGTACATTAATGATTTCTCACAGAATTTGCACATAGTTATAATTTATATTTTTTAAACACTCAAAAGGACTTCCATAACTTAAGCATGTTCGAGAAGACATGAAAATTCTATGAAATGTTCTTGAATGGGATGGGGGATAACGATATATTTCTAGTGTATGTTATGCGCGATTATATATATATATATACAGTCGGTAACAAAAGTGTCCGAACACTAGCAAAATTCCTATATAAAAAATGTATGCTTAATACAATTTTGCTAAATAAATCCTTGTTGAATCCTGTTCTTAGTCAGTGTAAGAACAGGATTAAATAATTAATTAAATTATATATATATATATATATATATACATATATATATAATTATAATAATTAACTAATTATTATATAATTTAATCATAATTAAATTATATATATATATATATTTATATAATTATGGAGAATAAAAGTTTATCTTTTTACAATAGTTGCAAAACTGCAATTTTAAATAAACATGCAACAAAATTAATTCATATTTTATGAACTTGTAACCACTAGCAACTATATGATCTAATAATACGACTTTTTCTTTCCTTTTTTTTTTTTTTTTTTTTTTTGTAATCTCATTTTCAGCCTTCTTGCTCTGAATCTTCAAACCTTTCTTTTTTAAGACATCTTCTATCATAAAATCAAAGTTAGTCTAAACAGAAAAGTAACTATTATACATGTACATTTCAACTATAAAGTACAAGACCTGTATTGTATCTACCGGCAAAACACTAAATAAATTATTTATTTGGCAATTAATTAAAACAAGAACGAAAAATCATGCGGTAAGCATTGTTTATTAACACTTTCCAACTGAAAGTCATACCGATAGACTAAAGACAGTTTTTAGACAGTGTTAAAAAGGCTAAAAACGAAATAAAACGTAACCCTTATAGTCTAATCGCAACCCTTAATGTATCTGAATATTTTAGTGTAGCCCTGAAAATCTGAAGGCTAACAAAATCATATTCTATACAAGACATTATTTTAGCATATTAACAATAAATGTCAGTTTCTTTATGATTTTTACAGAAGAAATTTATATATTTACGGGAGTTAGAGTGCGGGCAGACAGATAGACAGACAGACAAACCGAAGTCAATAACAGTTTTCAACCATGTTGAGAATTGTTAAAAAGGGCTGGCAATGTTTTGCTCGTAGCAGGAAATTTAAAGACAAAATTCTAACTTTGCAAATTCACAGCAACAACAACAATTGGGAGAAAAAACAAACGAAAAATGATGTGGTACGCATTGATTACAATGTTCTGCTCGATATTATTATTATATTATTATTATTATTAGTATTTTGGCAGCGCATTGTTATCAACACTTTCGTCGTATCGTATAACTTTCAATGCTCTTTGCCCACGTAATCACCTAACGAACAGAGAGTAGTTCTGAAAGGCATACTTATAGACTAACTGAATTCCTAATCATTCATAAACATTGTTAGAAAGTCTTAAAAAGGCTTAACACGAAAGGAAATGTAGAAGTTATACTCTAATTACAGTCCTTAATGTATATGAATATTTTAGTATAACCCTGTAAATCTGAAGGTTAACAAAATAATTTTCTATACAAAATATTAATTTAGCATATTAACAATAAATGTTCATTTCTTTATGATTTTTAGAATAGAAAGTTTTTTAAATGTAGTTTATGAAAAATGACTGTCCTAAAATGGAATGCATTGGCTTTTTTTTTGGGGGGGGGGGGATTGGGGGGAGGGGGGGATATCCCTGTGCACAAACCAGTTACACAGGAACTATTAATATCATTTAATTTAGGGAATATTCCACAGGGGATTTGAATAAGATATTTTTTTTTTATTATTTACGAACGCTGGGAGCGGGCGGACTGACAGACGGACAGATAGATACACAAATTGAAATCATATTCACATTTAAAAAAATGTAAAAAAAAAAAAAAAAAAATGCTAAATCGCTTAATGTAAACGAAAATGCAATTTCAGCAAATTTCTAATAAAAGCCCCAAATGTAACTGAATATTTTTGTGTGGCCCTGTAAATCTAATGCTAATGATACTACATTCTGTAGAAATAATTCTTTTGTGCATATGAATAATATATTTTAATTTTATTAAGATTTGTGCAAAGAAAGTTTCTTAAAATTTGATTCATAGAAATACCTCTCATAGAACGCATTGCTTTGGAATACTTTCGGGTGTCCCTGTATACAAACCAGTGATGGTATATGCCCCATTTTTAATGGAGAACCTTCAATAGTGGACTGGAATAACATATTTCAGTTTCATTAAGATTTGTGTAAAGTAAAGGTATTAAAATATTATTTTTAGAAATACCTCTCAGGGAACACAGTGCTTTGGAATATTTTCGGGGGTCCCTGTACAAAAATTAGTGAAGGTATTCACTTCATTTCCAATAGGGAACTCTTGATAGTGAGCTTGAATGACATATATCAGTTTCAAGATATTCCATGAATATTTACGGGAGTTAGAGCGCGGACAGACAGACAAACCGAAGTCATTAACACTTTTCAAATTTGTTGGAAATTGTTAAAAAGGAAGAAAAACAAATACAGTGAAACCTTCCTCAAAAAGCCACCTACCATTCTCTGCAAAATTTGTCCTTAGGAGAAGTTGCCTTTTGCTAAAAGTCGTTCAGAAAATCATAATTCAAGCAAACAAATGTTATGAGTGAACAATTAATGAGTGATCAATTAAATTTACATTATTTGTCTATACTGCTCTGTCGTAGTCATTATTATTAGTCTGCATTTTAAATATATTTTTTCATTTTTTTTTTTTAATTATTTTATATCCTAGATTAAATTGATCAAATTACTATCATTTCTGAATGAATAAAAGAGTTTTATAGACCACTGAAAATTCTTGGTAAAAATAATAGTTTGAAAGTTTCTTGAAAATTTTTTAAAGAAACTTAATTTTTAATACTCGATACTTTGTACTAAAGTTTGAACCCCTTCCTTAATTAGTTCCTACGATCTTTGAAAAGAGTTATATGCGAAAATTAGTCAGTTCACATTAAGAGTTAAGCAATATTACTTGCTACTATTACTTACCAAAACTTTGAATAAACACCATAGCCGCTCTGACTGTAGCACTCGTGCCTACTTTGTTCGCCTGAAGTAGGGTTGTGTACTCTTTCGACCCGAAACAATTGTTGCGAGATTTTACATTTTATGGTGTTTGTTCAAAGTTTTGTAAGTAATTTAAAGCGCCAGTTCTATGGTGCTTTCTTGTTAATACGTATTACTTGCTCTCGTATGATGATCTCGTGAAAATGTAACTAAAAAGAGAGAGATGCATTTGTACATGGGCAATGAATCGAAGTAAATCAGTATTAAATCTGATAGGAAAATTTTGGAAGCGAGAAAATTTGGCCCTTATAGAAAGTGACCCTTAAATAGTCCTAGACTTTTAGAGACATTTATGATAGCTGATGTTTTCTGAACTATGAAGGATGATTACTTCAAATGACTTTACTGAAAATGTTATTCAAACATTCTATGAGAATTTAAACTGTTTTCATTTAAGTTTTGTGAATGTCAATGCTTTTTTTTTTTTTTTTTTTTTTTTTGAGAGAGAGAGGGGGCTTTAGTCCCCTAGCCCCTCATCCCCCACCCTTGAATCCGCCAATGTTCGGGTGCCCATGCACACAATATAGTGGTATTTATTCCATTTTCTCTCTCTCTATATATATATATATAAAAGAAAATCCAATAGTGAACTTGAATAACATATTTTAATGTCATTAAAATTTGTGTAAAGTAAAATTATTCAAATATGACTTATGGAAACAATAATAGAACGCAATAATTTCGGGTGTGCCTGTACACAAACCAGCAGTGGTATTTACTCCATTTTCAATAAGAAAAATCCGATAGTGAACCTGAATAACCTATATCAGTTTCAAGAAATTCCATTAATATTTACGGGAGTAAGAGTGAGGACGGACAGACAGACGAACGCACAGACAGACGGACTACGGACAGGCAGACAAATTGAAGTCATTAACACTTTTCAACTTTGTTGGAAAGAGTTAAAAATATGACTGATAAAAGTTTCTATTCAAAAGAATTGCAATTCAAAATCCTGTGCTAAAAAATATAGTTACTGCAAATCCTGTTTCGTGAATAAAAATTCTAAAATATTTAGGCAAAATTTTGTACATTTATTTCCATAACACTATGTTTTCAATAAAATATAGCAAAGTTCCGTTAAACATCGCATTTTGAGTATATTCAAAGTAAGATTTAAAGTTCCTAACATTTTACATTTTCACATTTAATATTTTCCAGAGATAAATTTCGAACTCAAATTAAATATATATATACTTTTTTTTTTTTTTTTGTAAAATGCATTAGTCAATTATATCAATATTTAAAGTTTTTGCTTTTAAAAAATACTCAGGAAAATGGTGTTAGCAGTTTCCATGGATGAGTTTTTTCTAACAGAATAACAATTTTTTTTAGACTGAATTTAGTTTTCGAAAATCTTCTTTAGAATAAATATATTGGAAGGAAAGTAAAACTTAAAAAAATCTTACATCGTCTGCTTAAATTTACTTAGTTTTCTCTGAATTATACAAGACTGTATTTCATTTTCACTGAATCTTTCAAAAATCTGGCAAAGAAGATCCATTAGTTCTGCAAGATGTCAGTTAAAATGGATGTTATAATTTTCATTCAGTATGATCAAAATTGAGAGGATATATTGAGAGGATAACTACATATATAAATCACTTGTGATTTTTACTTGTTAAATAAAGGTTTTCTTCATTTCTTTTCTAGTGTTTTTTTAATTTTGAAAGAAAAAAGGGCACTTTTAATATGGATTTCATACACTTGTTAGTTGCCTTATTCTTTTATTATTTTATAAATGTGTTTTTGTCTTAAAAATATCAGGCTTTTATTTTAAGTGATAAGTAATTTTAAAAGTAAACTTTGATTATTTATTTTATGAAAATATATGATATCAAATTCTTTATAACAAACGTTTTTAATTTTTATAAGACATCATATCTCATGAAAAAGATACTGATTAAAAAGCTCATGTATCACACTAAAATTTGTTAAAAAGACATTTTAAAACACGTATGTTTAAAAACATTTAATTAAAAGACACATTTATAATTAAAATACATTTTCAAAGCTTTTCGCCTTGATCAGCAAGGCATCATCAGGAAAATATTTGTAACAGATTGTGTTATTTGGAAATTACGAGGTCTGTCCAATAAATACGCGAACTAAGGCCATAAAAAGTTTATTTTGCAAAATTTAGTCTACATCGATTTTGTCCCCTACAAAGTACTCTCCATTCGTTGCTATGCACTTATTCCATCTTCTTTTCCACTGTTCAAAGCACCCTTGGAAGTCCTCGGCAGTCAGGCTTTTTAGTTTTCTCGTCGTTTCTTGCTTTATTGTGTCCACATCTTCCCAGTGATGTCCCCTCATCACATTTTTGCATTTTGGGAATAAAAAAAAGTCTCTGGCGAATAAGGAGGATGATCAAGGCTGGTGATTGAATGTTTTGCCAGAAACTGGCGAACAATCAATGCTGAATGCGCAGGTGCATTGTCATGGGGAAGGATCCATCCATCGCCTTGAGTCAAATTTCGTCGCACACGACGCACGGGATCTCTCAAACGCTTGAGGACTGTAAGAAAAATAATTTATTATTTTCGTCAATTTCCATTTTCGACACACAGTAAAAACAAGGACAACGGAAACTAACACAACTGGCACAATACGCACAGCTCGATGATCCGCCATGCACTGATAGTTTATTGGGTTTCAGGCAACTAGCACCGCTAGTGAGCGAGGCTATATGTCCGCATCATAGCCGACAGATGGCACCATTTCGCGTATTTATTGAACAGACCTCGTATGTGATAGAGAAACAATACAATTTGATGTGGTATATATAGTGAGAGAGCTGCACTTTAGAAACAACACAATTTGTTACAAATATTTTCCTGATGATGCCTTGCTGATCAAGGCGAAAAAACTTTGAAAATGTAATTTAACTATAAATATGTCTTTTAAATAAATATGTTTTTAAATATACGGGTTTTAAAGTGTCTTTAAAAAAAATTACAAAGTTTTTAATTTTATTCTCTTCTTAGAAGTAATACATTCTTGAAAACCCGATTTATTTTGTTCAATGTGGCTTAAATACATTGATCCATTGAATAAAATTATTAAAAGCAAATGTAGTTTCGAAAAGTAACAGACATTGGTGAATAAATACACGATAAGATATCAAGAAACACAGAATAAGTTAACTAAGGAAATTTACTAATATTGATTTATATTTTAAATTATTCGTTGAAGCAAAAATACCAAAAAAATATATTTAGCGCAGTAATGCTTGATGAAGTAAAAAAGTAGCAGTTTCTGAAAGTACTGTATGTGAAATTTAATTTTACTGGCAGTGTTTGAATAAATAAAATTTAAGTAAAAAAATCATTTTTTAAAGTTAGAAGCTTTTTATTGTGAAGCCCTAAAAAGCATAAAATAAAATTTATCCTGGCAAAGACATGCTACAAAGAAATGAAAGTTTCAACACTAAGAAAATTTTAGAGAAAATATATAGGTACTTTCCTTTTGCAAGAGATGAAAATTTTTTAATGTTCGAAATATTTTAAAAAGTTTTCGAGACCAATATTCTTAGTTATTAGTTTTTGTATAATCAATCATTCGTTAGGCCAGAAATTTCAAATGTCTTGAAAGCTTTTTAAAACATTTCGAATATTAAAAAAATTTTCATCTCTTGCAAAAGAAAAGTACCTATATATTTTCTCTAAAATTTTCTTAGTGTTGAAACTTTCATTTCTTTGTAGCATGTTTTTGCCAGAATAAATTTTATTTTATGCTTTTTAGGGCTTCACAATAAAGACCTTCTAACTTTAAAAAATGATTTTTTACTTAAATTTTATTTTGTTCTTTTTAGTTACACAAAAGGGAAAAGCTTCTTAAAAAACACTAATTAAAATTTCTTAGGATATTTTGTAGACAACAGAAGATTTTCTTTTATCAATTGACATTTTTTTTCTCGATTATTTATCTGCAAATCTTTATCATCTTTCGAGGACCGAATCTAGCACCATCGCGTTATCAGCATGACGCTCTAACCCAAAGGCTAAGAACTGTCAAGAAAAATCATAGAATATTTTAGAAAAATCTAACAAATACTTGTACAAAAGGAATGTTGTTCTCGAATGCTTTTTAAAATATTTGGAATATTTACAATTTTTCATGTTTTGCGAAAGCGAAATATCTATATATTTTTTTTAAATTTTCGTTGAAACTTTTATGATTTTATAGCATGTCTCTGCAAGAATAAATTTTTATTTTAAGCTTTTTAGAGCTCCACAGTAATAAAAAAAACAGAGTTATTTTTATTTATTTATTTATTTGTATTTAATCACCATGACGCGCTAACCAAATGCGCTAACGAGCGACGGAAAAGTGTTTAAATATACATTAAAGTGGAGGCGCCTTCTTTTTCAGAAAGACACAAAGACACGATGATAAAAATCCAATTTCAATGAATAGCTTCTAAAAGAATATATATATATATAACTTTTTAATTTGTGCCTTTTAGTATCTAAAGGAAAAGCTTCTTAAAAAAAAAAAAAAAAAAAAAAAAAAAAACTCCAAATATTCTTAGAATACTGTATAGACAATGAAAAATTATCTTTTATCAATTGACACATTTTCTATTGATTATCTGCAAAATTTAACGCATCGATCCTTCGGGGATGGAACTGGCCACCGTCGCATTAGCAACTTGACGCTCTAACCAACTGAGCCAACGAGCGACTATAAGGACTGCTGACATTTATTTTAAAGTTGAAGTGCCTTATTTATTAGCGTGACGTGAAGACGCGATAACGAAATCCAATTTCAACAAAAAGCTTCTAAAAAAATTACTTATTTATTTATTTATTTTTATTTAAATCTTTATTTTGTGCTTTTTGGTAACTGGATAAAATGCTATTAAAAAACTCTTAAACAATTATTAGGATACTCTGTATACAACGAAATATTTCCTTTTATCAACTGACACCTTTTCTATTAATTATTTGAAAAAATAACATGACTCTCTAACCAACTGAGCCATTAAGAGATAGAGATACAATGAATTGCTTACAATTTCTTTTTTCTTTTTCTTTTCTTTTCTTTTCTTTTTTTTTTTTTTTTTAAGTGGAAGTGTCTTGTTTTTTAGCGTAACAGGAAACGCGATGACAAATTCAACTTTATATAATATATAATACAAAAATATAAAGCTTCTAAAATTATTTATTTATGCATTTTGTACTTGAAACTTTTTATTTTGAACTTTTTTAATATCTAAAATATTTTGTGTTTTCTAATATCTAAAAAAAAGGAAAAACTTCTTAAGAAACCTCTTCAAAAATCCTTTAGATATTGTGTAGTCAACGAAAAATTGACACCTTTTCTGCTAATTATCCTCAAAAATTAACACACCAGACCTTCTGGGGACCGAACTCTCGACAAACGCTTTATTATCGTGGCACTCTAACCGACTGAACCACGGAGCCACAAACGGAACGGCTTATATTTACTTTAATTATTTACTAGCTTGACACGAAGAAACGATGACAAAGTCGATTTCATATAAAAAAGCTCCTAAAAAGCTTCTAAAAAATTTATTTATTTATTTATTTATTTTTACTTACATTTTTATTTTGTGCTTTTTGTAACTAGATAAAAAGCTGTTTAAAAAACTCTTAAAAAATTATTAGGATACTGTGTACACAACGAAATATTTCCTTTTATCAGTTGACACTTTTTCTATTAATTATTTACAAAAAATAATACCTCGGCCTGGCGAGGATTGAACACACGACTCTCGCATTATCAACATGACGCTGCAACCAGCTGATTCATTAAGAGATACAATGAGTTGCTTACAATTTTTTTTAATATATATATAATGGAAGCGTCTTGGTTTTTTAACGTGATAAAAGCCGATGACAAATCCAATTTTATGTAATAGTAATATATAATATATATATGCATATATATAAAGCTTCTAAAAATATTTTTTTATGTATTTTTTACTTAAAACATTTTATTTTGTGCTTTTTTAATATCTAAAATGTTTTGTGTTTTCCAATATCTAAATTAAAAAAAAAAAAAAAATGCTTCTTAAAAGAACTCCTCAAAAAATTCTTAGTGTAAGCAACGGAAAATTTTCTTGTATCAATTGACACCTTTTCTACTACTTATCTGCAAAAATTAACACGCAGGACCTCCCGGGGACCAAACTCACGACCACCGCGATATTAACCGGACGCTCTTACCTAGAGCCCCTAAATAAAATAATAGGCCGGCGCATCACCGCCATTTTTTTTGCCTCCGAAGAGGACAGCATTGCCGCGTAGCGTCCTTATCGCTTCCCTAATGATTTTAAGAAATCCTGATCTGAAGCTAATCCGGTCAAGATAAGAGCAATAAGCGACAATAATATTCCTAAAAACGCATTTTTTTCACAGTACATTCTCAGGATGTCATTTTATTCTGAGGATATCCTATGGATGTACTGGGGGTAAGATGTGTTGTTAGGGCGGTTTCTGTTTCTTTTACAAAATGTCGCCAAAACTCAAATACACAGTAATAGAAGGTCTGTGAACACTTTATATTCACTTCTTGAATGATTGTAGCAGTTTTTCGCTAAACAAACTTCCATATCATAGTTTACTTAGCTAAAATTATGAAATATAATAAAACAAGTTACTCTAAATTAACGTAAGACAATTAAAAAAAAAATGTTTGTCGTTTATTTATCAGAGAAACGCGCTGGGTACATGTGGCAACCCTAAGGCAACAAAATGCCTGATGCGCCAGCTCGTATATATAAGAGCCTTACTCTTACCAACTCAGTCAAAGAACGACAAACTAAACAGCTTATATTTACATTAAAATGAAGGCGCCTTGTTTACTAGCGTGACACGAAGACACGATGACCAAGTCAATTTCAATTAAAAACATTCTAAATACAACGAAATGTTTTTCCTACAGTAAAAATCGTTTCATACCTATAAGAGTACAGTCTAAAATATAGTTTTGAAATTTTTAAGAAAAGGATACTCTCCAGTTAATATGAAATCGGTGTTGGTGGTGATGAAGAAATGTGAGTTGAGGCTGATTATCTATTCAGTACCTAGGAAGCCTGAGGTGAATGATTTTCGTGGAGAACACAGTGCAAACGAATACTAAGATATACAAAGTAGCGATTGCTACGAATTTTGGACTTCGTCTTCATTGAATGAATAATTGCTTATAGCCAGCACTATGAACAGAAAATTATTTGCATTTTAAAAAAATGACTATATTTGAATAAATATTTTCTGTAACTTTTTGAGATAAAGTTTAGCACCTGCAGTAATAATTCTGGGATCCGAACGAGATTTTTGAGTGATTTATTTTTCTTTCTTCTTTCTTTCTTTCTTTCTTTCTTTCCTTCTTTTTTAATTTATAAAGTGCTATAAAAAATAGTGATTAAATTTTCTTGATAATTTACTTAAATATACACTGGTTCTCATTAATATAAAGGACACCCGTTTTTCTATATTAACTAAACACTGAACACTATTATTTAAACAAATATATTTTTTATTAACTTGAATTTCATTAATAGACTATATTTAAAAAGTTTTACCCTTTTTTATCTTAAAAGACTTCAAATATGGTCAAAAAGGTGATTTTTCAGGTGTTCACAATTATAAGGACAGCTCGAATCTTAGTAATATTTTTTCAGTTATTCTTTAAATTAATGTTTTATGGGCTCTCTTTCTAGTGTGAAACAGTCAGACGTTCTCTCTGGTATATACATATACATTTTTTTTTTTAAATATTCAGTTTCAATACCATTTCATACAGCATAGAGGATATTCTGAATACATTTAAACTATTTAAAACTGCTTTCCACTTGCATGCACTTTTCTAATATGATAAGTTAAGGATTTTTCAACATTTAGGCCACGGAAAAGGCAATAATACAGAACTTTCTTTCTTCAAACTATTTCCTATTGCTCTAGAAGTAGAGCAAAAATGTAAGTCTTGTTGAAAAAAATATTATCACCCCCCAAAATCTAACAAAAATCTGAGAATTCCGCGTTTAAAATTTATTCTCTTGATGTTCATAATAATAGACAAAATTACTAAATTCATTCTGCCTTCAGTAGAAACAGCTCCCCAGAGCACCATAGATCCACCTTTAAAATGCCCGATTCATATCTGCCCTTAAAAACATCTGCTCTGTCTTTCACTATCTTCAGATCGTGCCAGTAACTGTTAAAACCATTTGGTTAATCAAGAAGAAAATGTTTTTCATACGAAAATGCAACATTTTACCATTTAATATTGTCTTTATTCAACTTTAACACAAACGTTCTTTCCCCCATTAAACGCTTATTGATTATTACAGGTTTTTTATTCATTTTAGCATATTATTAATTATTTTAAACATGCTTAAATGTGGACCCCGACCTTTCGTTAAAAATTACGAGCAAATTCAGCAACAGTCATTATGAGTAGAACAGTAAGAGGAATTATGAGTCTTCGATCTCTGTAAAACAACTCTGATTTAGCATCAGATCTCTCTCCTATCGAACCAGCAGTTCAACGTTTGATCACATTTCCTTCAGCAATTTTAGACCTTCGGATTTCATTAGAAATTCGGCGGATTGAAATTATCCTCCCACTTAAAAAACACATTTATCATACTTCACTACTTGAACGTACTTTTTTTTTGAGGAATTATCAGTAATGTCCGTCCAAGAAAAATTGAAGGCTTATATATGAATTAATCTAGCCCAGTAGTTAACATATTCGCATGTCAACTGTAATTTATCCGCTAGTAAGTTAAATAAAACGAAAAAATCTTGATTGTCTCTATAATTATGAACATATAGAAACGTGGAGAAAAAAACTTTTTGTATTATTTTTTATTAATATATTTTCATATTAAAAAAATATAGCATTTTTGTTTTTAGAATGCTAGATATATTAAATGCACTTTGTATAATCTTGTTCAGAATTATTTTTACATTAGTTATTTCAAAACATAAAGTGTCCTTATAAATATGAGAAGGAGTGTATAATGATCAGCGAAGCAATATTATTGAGTAACTATAGTGAGTATACTCAAGTACCTGTATTATAAAAAAAGAAAACAATTTGTCATTGCTCAACTTAGTTGAGCACGTAAACCTAGCCAGCCGTGGTTTTGCATGGTTCTCTTCGAAACTCTGCTGAATTTGACCTAAGAACCCCTTAAAGTCCTCCACGGAAGGCATTTCTACAGGCTTAAATCCCTAGCATAGACAAATAGCTATATCCCAAAACACTAAACTTTGTTTAACTTGCGAAAATTAACAAAAAAAAAAAAAAAAAAAAAAAAAAAAAAACTTTTCGATAGTACAAAATTATTCCCAAACAAAATCATGGAAGTTATAGAATTTTGTTATACTGATAAATTAACAACAGACTAAGCGAGCTGAATATGCCTCAACCAGCGTCTCCTTATTCAAAATGTTTCTTTCCAACCGTTTTTCAAATATAGGTGTTCCAAACTGCGTTTTCACTTCACTTTTTTTCACTGTTTTTAAGAATTCATAATAGAAAATAGGAAGAAACAGCCATGTGTGTGACATACCACCGCATTTAATTCTATTAATTTTTCGAGCGCGTGTAATGCTGAGTTAAAAAATTAAAAAGATATATTCGCTTTGAACAATTTCCACTACAACTTTCGTACTAATCGGGATATTTTAGAGATATAACGATATTTCAACCTTCAATGTGTTTAAAATTTTTCATTATTTAAGGGTATTTCCACCACAATTCTTAAAAAATAAATTTGTTTTAAAATAAGGGCTTATTTTATAATTTTATAAAAGAAATTTCTGTTCAAAATTAGTTGTGAAGAAAAACTAGTGGATCTGCAAATCAGAAGCCTCATCATCTCATTTGCATCACTAGTTACTCAGCATGTGATTTTTGTTTATCCCATATTATTTAGCATTGATACAATTATATAAATATTATTAACTCGCTACATAAGCATATACGTTTCTGAGGGGCTGCCGCCCCCCTCAACCTCACGTTGTATCTGTTTATATCTAACTTTATACAGGGTGATCAATTTAAAAGAGTACCCTTTGGTTTTTCTTATTACCCTTAAATATAACGGATGTGGCAACTATTCTAACACTGGAAAATAATTATTTGAACCTAGTTTAAGTGTAGGAGACAATTTCCAATACTGTTGAATTGTTACAACTTTATTTGTGAGGTAAAACAGAAATGGAGACGAACAACGTTATTTAATCCTGTGATAATTTTATTTATAAAAAAAAAACAAAATTTAATTCAAATGTTTTACAGTACGATTCCTACATTACATTTACATTATCATTATAATTTTTACATTATCATTTCATAGGGTTTTCCAGAGAAGTCCTGCAAATATCGATGAATCAAAACACATCATAACTGAAGAAATCTCGTCAATAACACCAACAATGCTGCGAAGTCTGTCAAAAAACTTGGTTCGACGTGTTCATGTTTGCATTCAAAATGGTGACGAACATTTTCAACATTTTGTGTAAGGAATGATAATGTAAAAAATTTTAATTAAATTATGTTTTTCAAAAATTAAATTAAAACAGGATTAAGTAGCACTGTGCGTCTCCATTTCTGTTTTACCTCACAAATAAAGTTGTAACAGTTTAACATTGTTAAAAATTGTCTCCTACACTTAAACAAGGTTCAAACAATCATACTTCAGCGTCAGAACATTTGACACATCCGTCAGATTTAAGGGTAATAAGAAAAACCAACGGGTACTCTTTTAAACTGATTATCCTGTATATGTGTATGTATGTACAGTCGAGGAAAAAAAAACGCAACACTCAACGTAACTTCGTTGCTAATCAATGTAGAAAAATGTGATAGGTATCATTCGACGTGGAATCGTGAGTAGTTTCAGAAAATGAAGTGAAATTTTAAATTGGGGGTCGTCTACATATTAAAACGCGCACTAACTTTAATTTTTTCAATGGTAAGGCCCCATTTTTATTTTATATTTGAATTCCTGGGATCGCGACAACGCGAAAAAATATATTGGTTGAATATTTTACTTATTGTTTCACAGAGTTATAAGCGTTCAAAGTTTGAAGGTGCTAATGTTAAATTCATATTTCAAACTTTTATTAATATCTTCACAAAAAATAATTCGATCGATATAATTTTTTTTTTACAAGATACAGTGAAGAAACCCAAACATAATCCATCATTACTTTTGATTCTGAAAAATATTTTTAATTCTGAAAAATATTAATAAATTCATATTTATAAAAATTATGAATTATGACCTATATTAATTTTTACATAAAATGAATCCTAATGGTGAAAAATATGGGTGTGCAAATTTGCAGCTCGTTCCAGTTATTAGTTTTCGAGATATAAATAAATCTTTCTTTTCGAGTGGTTTAGGGGGCCGCCTCTTATAAAATTTTGCATGAGATAACGAATCAAATCTTAAAAAATAACAAAGAAAATTAAACAAACTATTTTTATTTTTTACGTACGGGTCAAATTATATAACAACAATGTCAAATGCAAAAAAATAAAACAAAAATGATGATGATTTTTAGTCATTAGTCATCAAGAATTCCTGCTTTTTAAAGAAGACAAGCCCCGCCTTCATCGTTCTTCAAAACAAAACAGTACAGGAAGGAAAAGAAAAGTAAATGTGACATCGAGTATTCGTATTAAACCCCTTATTTTATCTTGACAAAAACATGCACAAGTGCAGGGCCTGATTAAGGGGGAAGCTCGCTCTTCACACATTATTTATACTTACACCGTTATTTTTTAACAAATACTTTCCTCCTATAATAAACAGAAAATTCTCATTACAAATCATTTTAAAAGAATTCTGGTGTCTAATAACGGTGAGTAAATTGGATTGTTTTACACCGTTCATTTTTTATAAAAAATATTTCCTCGTCAAAGCGTGGAATTTCTATAACATGAAGTAAAAAATAATTGTAAAAATATTCCGGTATGAGCGAGCTTCCCCCTTAATCAGGCCCTGCACAAGTGGTATTTTTACTTCATCGATTACTGGTGATAAATTTTGAATCTTTTAAACGAACACTAGAAGAAAAAAATTAACTAAATAGGCGGGGTTTGCTGTTTTAAATAGAAAAATAGGTTTAATATTTGAGAACAAATTTCCTGTATTCACAATTATATTACAAATGGATATACATTATAAATATATTCTTTCTAATCAATATATTTCTATCCATAGTATATTTTATTGCAAAAATATGAACAATGGGTACACACTTAAGAAATAAGTAACACACAAATTACGAAAGAAACGCCCACTGACAGAGTTATAGATTTTCAAATGGCGTGAATCTATGTCAGCATTTGCGAAAGGATTAATTAAGAAATTATATTTTCATAGAAATTATAAAACGAATCGTACAGTTCCAAAGAGTTCAACTGACCAAAAACTGGTAAGGGCGATTAAAAATGTTTAATATTTACTTCATGATCCCTTAGAATAATTTATCCGAAAAGATTTAATTTATGCGTTGTTGTATATATATATATATATATATATATATATATATACTATTTCCTTTCGTATATTATGTTACACCTACAAAAGAAAATTTAAGCTTTATTGGAGATCAGTGCAGCCATAATAGACAGTTTTACTTGAAAAATATTGCACTTTTTTTTCAAAGAGTACTGTCTGGACCAATCGCAAGTGTTATGTATGTGAATAGACCTAAAATTATCTAATAAAAGTACTGAAGTATATATAAATCTAAAAACCTGAATTCTAGTTAATTAAAAAACTGCAAAGGGTAAATGTTTAATATAATTCTATTCTTTCCGAAACATTTCCGGTGTAAAACATTAAAATTTTGTCTTTTTCTTATAGGATCTTAATTTTATTTTTCTACATTTAGAGATAACCTCCTAATACATTTTTGATTATAACTCTATAAATACTAAAGATAAAGTATACAAACAGTATACTTTTCCGCACTGCCAGACTCTCAGAAATTCGAATATGAAGTCAAAATTGGGTGTTGCTATTGAAAAAATTTTCAATTTTTTTTGCTCATTTCAATATGTAGATAGCCCCTAATTCAAAATTCGACAGCATTTTCAAAAAGTGCATTTAATTTCCTGCTGAATGGTGTCTATTAAATATTTCTGCGTCAATAAATAACGAAATTACTGCGGGTGTTGCGTTTTTTTTTTTCCCCGACTGTACATATATATATATATATATATACACACACTCAAACACACGCAAAAGAAAAGTAAATAAATAAAGTTAACTATTGCTTTATAGATTCTAAATTTAAATTTTAACAGTGAAATCTAAACAAATTCTAACTTCTAATAGTTTTTAATACTTCATTATTAACTATCAAATTAGCTAATCGTAAAATTAGTAATAATTATCAAAAACTTTAAACAAATAAGAAAACAATCAAATTACTTTTAGTATGGTGAATTTAATTAATCCGGCTTACTAAAGAAATTTTTTCAAGTTTTGTGTTTTAATTAATAACTTATGTAATTACTTTTAGTTACATACTGCATGGTGTTTTTATTAAATACCGGATTCTCTAATAGGATAATTTAAAAAGCTACCATTTTTTTAGATTTTATTAAGCAATAAAGAAAACAAAATGGGTCATTACCTGTTTTTTTTTTGTTTTTTTTTTTTTCACTCTAAAAGAGAGCACTATCATTCCTCCTTATATTGTTCTTTTGCATCAATAGGAAACACATCGACCTTCGTATGGTACTTATAAATTGCGAATTTATGTATCTCAAATTAATGTGAGTTATAAATTAAAATTTAAATCAAATAAATTTATTTTAATTTTAATTTTTAATTTTAAAGTTTATTAATTGTTAAAATTAGCAGAAAAAATTTAAACTAAATTTTATTTTTACTTAATAGTTAAGTATATAAATACGAATCTCTAATTAAATGTAAATTTAACTATATTCAGCCTCATGGCTGTTGTGTTGCGATTGAGCTAATTACGCCTTTTTGTAGTTGTAGAATGAGTAATAATTTCGTTTTTTTATTTTTTATTTTTTTTTAATTTAATCTTAGGATTAAATTTATTTATTAAGTAACATTGTTGATTGTGGAATGTAGATATAAAAGTATATTTCTCACTTGTTTTTTTTTTTTCCTCTTTCTCTTTGAGTTTTAATTTATTTTCCTGTCTCATGGTTGATGTTGGGCATAGCATGCTGTAATTTTTTTTTTTCAAATTGCATGCAGCAAGACATAAATATCCCCTAATTTGCATTCAACATTCATTCTATGCCCTTGAAAAAGTAATGATGTTGTATGCTTTAATATCAGGATGCTCAATTTTTTAGTTATCTTTATTCATGTTTTTTTTTTTTTTTTTTTCCAGTTCTTCATGTGATACTTGGTTTCATCTACTGCAATGTTTGAAAAGGTTTCCGATATATATATATATATATATATATATATACCCAGTGGCAGAAACACCGCGACATAGTTGCGGACACAGAAAAACGGGTTGCAGACAGTTTTTGTCTGTACTAATAAAAAAATTAGTCCGCAACTTTCAGACACTCTTTGTCTGTATTAATAAAAATAATTGCCCGCAACTTCCGGACAGTCATTCACCAATAACTTCAACTCCCCAACACGAAAATCTGAAAAGCGTATAAAGGCGGGGTTCAAATTTTCAGCAAATTTTGACGTGTTATTTCTGCCATCTAGCGGTATAGTTATTTTAAGATTTTTCAGGTAAAAATAACCATTAAGTGATTATATGAAATCCTCGACGCTAGATGGCAGAAACAGCGTGCCAAATTTTGCTGGAATGCTGTATCCTGCCTTTATATGCTTTTCAAGTTTTTGCGTTGAACCGGGAGTTGAAGTTAATGGTGACTATGACCATCTGTCTGCAGTCATAAAAATTTGTCTGCAATTTACGGATATTTTTCGCCCGCGACAATACACTACCGATGTATCATGTCTTAGAAGCTCTCTGGTAGGAACTCTAGAGCCCCCTATAGGTGCCTTGGTAGGAACACAGAAAACAATGCTTAACCACGGCGACCTAGGAAGCCTATCTCCTATCTCCCTTGATAGGCAGCGTTATACGTGTACTTTTTTCTCCCGTTACCTGTTACTGAGATTCTACGGGAACGTAGAAAAGTGCTAATTTCATTTAAAACTGCTTCAAAACTTCTCCTCTGCTTCAAAATTCACTTATAAAAATTTCCGTATCAAAACTAAAACTAATACTTTTATTATTTATAATTATTTAGATTGCGTTGTGTCAAACATTGCTATTAAATATTTAATTGAATGAGTTCAACTTATTATTTTATATTGCTTATACTATATTGTTCTGTAGTAAAATTGTATTTGTGTATTGTTGTACGAGATCCTCACTGTTGTTAGGTTGATATATAGCCACTTTTTAGAAAATTTTGATATATAGCCATTTGCAAAAGTTTAAGACCAGTAGCCGATTTTCTGTATTTTAACACGTTACCTCATTTGCGCAGATTATTGCGTCATCTCATGTACTCATTTTATCAGACGTATTCTACTGCTATAGATAAAGGCGGCCGGCACGTTTATCGCCAGTTGTTTATTAGATTTTGTCGTAGACAGTGCTGTTGTGTAATTATTGTAATGGGTAAAAAACCTTTACTTACTGTTACAAAAAGGTCAGAAATATTGACCCTGCATAAAATTGGATTTTCTGATCGTCAAATAAGTTCGAGGGTAAATGTGAGCAAGACAGATGTGCATCAAGGTATTAGTAAATTTAAAATTTCGGGAAAAATTGTGGACCTTAAGAGAAGCGGTCGCCTTAGAAAAAGGAGCGCACGTGATGATCATGTGATAAGAAGAATGGAAATCATTCATCATTCGTTTACAGAGCTCCCCAAAGTATTTGGATATATTGGGGCTATACTTTGAAATTGATGGAAATGTATTTCATTTTGTGTTATGTGTTTTTCCATATAGGACTAAATATAAATATGCAATATCATGTGTATATAGTTCATAGACAATACAGTCATTTGCAATAGTTTATGATCAGTAGCCGATTTTCAGTATTTTAACACATTGCATCATTTGCGCAGATTATTGCGTCGCTGATTGCATCAGACGAATTCTACTGCTATAAATACAGGTGCCCGACACGTTTATCGCCAGTTGTTTATTGGGTTTTGTCGTAGACAGTGCTGTTGTGCGATTATTGTAATGGGTAAAAAACCTTCACTTACTGTTACAAAAAGGTCAGAAATATTGACCCTGCATAAAATTGGATTTTATGAACGTCAAATAAGTTCGAGGGTATATGTGAGCAAAACAGCTGTGCATCAAGCTTTTAGTAAATTTAAACTTTCGGGAAAATTTGTGAACCTTAAGAGAACCGGTCGCCCTAGAAAAACGAGTGCACTTGATGATCATGTGACGAGATCCAAGAACCTCCTGCAATACAATTAGACATTCTCTGGCTGCAAAAGGCACCAACGTCAGTTTGATAACTATTTCAAGACGTTTGGCCAAAGATTTTGGTTTATCATCCCATAAACCTGCAAGAAAACCTCGACTTACTCTCCAAGTATGAAAAAGAAACGACTGACTTTCGACAGACAATATTAGAATTGGACACTAGAGCATTGGAGTAGGGTCTTATTTTCGGATGAGTCATTAGCGGATATTCAGAGACTGTCACATCAAGCATTCTCCGACAGCCACGCTGACACTCGAGATGATTTAGCCTTTCAGTACTTTATCGATGCCGTTCGAGATCCAGAAATTCAAAAAGCACTTACACTCTCCAATATCAGGGATGTTGAATCAACTTTAGGCTACGCACTGAAGATAAAGACATTCCAACAAGCCTCCCGTAAAGACCGCCACACAATCAGAGCAGTCTCAGATGATACACCAGCTAATCTAAAGGAAATGAAGAGAAATTTCACCGAAAAATTGAGGAGATTGCGCAGCCTTGAAAATAGTAAAGAAGTAAAGGATCCGAAGATAAAGCGATGGGGCTGCGGAAGAGATGGACATGTGAAGAGAAACTGCCCTATACGACCAACTAAAGAAAATAACCCGGATTCATAATCATCGCAGGGAAACTAAGAGAAGGTCATCTCGCGGGGCAGAGGTTGCTAGAAATTACAGAGCCCCACTTTGCAGTGTTCTATGTTTTATCGAAGAGCGGCGGTGATAATGGACTTTACGTTTATGGCTAAGTTAACAACACCACCTGCCGTATGATTCCGGATATTGGAGCCAACGTAACCATCATTAGAACGAATTTAGCTCAAGAACATAAAGAGAAGATCATCTGGACTCCGCCCTGCGTTAAACTCCAGACTGTGACCGGAGACGAAATCAAAATATATCGAAAAATTAACTTGACCATCACTTTTGGAAATGCCAGTTACCATCATATGGCATATGTGGCGGATATAAGAGATCCTCTAATCGTTGGAATTGATTTCCTGAGGAAGTTTAACTTTAAACTGGACTTCAAGAATAATGAAGTGCATACAAGTTCCGAAGACATAGCTGTGTTTAACACTGAAATTCCAGACATTCAGACAATTTGTCAGATAACAGCCAGGTCTGAAATCTCCATCCCTCCACACACAGAAACAATAGTTTCCGGGACACCTCCTAAAAAATTTTACTTCCGCTATGGACTAATTGAATACTCGAATCCAGACAATAGCCTGAAAGACTTTTGGTGGCTTCATCTCTGGTTGATCTATCAAAGAGCACTATTCCTGTGAGAGTCGCAAACATCAGCGATAAGTTAAGAACAGTGAAGAAGGAGCAACCTGTACTCCTTTTACATGCATGAACCGGCCCACGCAACCAACCGAATCCAAGTCTTCTGAGTTATTAACAACGAAATTACTCAGGAATGCAGAATTAGGAAATTAACAGAGATGTGCTGCGGAGAAGCTACTCCATGAATTTAAAGACCTTTTTTCTTGAACACCTGAAGACGTCGGGAGAACTAACATCACCGAGCACCGAATTGACACAGGAAATCATCCTCCGATCAAATAACATCCAAGAAGACTTCCATTTTCTAAACAGGAAGAGGTGACTGGACTTCTAAATGAAATGCAGCGTAATGACATCATCGAACGATCAACGAGTCCTTGGGCCTCTCCCATAGTACTGGCGCGAAAGGAGGGTGGATCAAGAAGATTTTGAGTGGATTATCGTCATTTGAATGACATCACGAAGAAAGACAGTTACCTTGTTCCTAGAATTGACGACACATTGGATACACTTGCTGGCAATAAATGATTCTCGACTTTGGATCTGAAGAGCGGTTACTGGCAAGTAGAAGTACATCCTGACGATCGTGAGAAGACGGCTTTCACAACGGGACAATGACTCTGGCAGTTTAAAGTTATGACGTTTGGATTATGTAATGCACCTGCAACATTCGAGCGCCTGATGGAGACGTGTTAAAGGACTTTCCTATGAAGCCTGTCCGGTGTATTTGAATGATATTATCATTGTGGGGCACACCTTTGAAGCAGTGGCGGCCCGTGAACCGAAAATAGGTGAAGAGCTCAAAAATAATATTTAAGTATTCTAAATCATAATTTTTATTAAGCATGGTCTTAACTAAAATTAACTAAAAATACTTATTTAAATGTAAATTTATATTCTATTAATGAATACAGGGTAAAATACAGTGTGCCTCTCCACCAATTTTCGGTGCACGAACCGCCACTGCTTTGACGATCATCTAAGAAACATCCGTAAGGAGCTGGAGAAACTCAGAATGGCTAACCTAAAATTGAATCCAAGCAAGTGCAACTTGTTCCGTCGTGAAGTGAGTTATCTCGGCCATATCATCTCTGCTGAAGGTGTGAGAAATGATCCTGAGAAGATTTCTGCAGTCGAGAACTGGAGTCGCCCTGAAAATGTACACCAACTCCGAAGTTTCCTGGGATTATACACTTACTACAGAAAATTTCTGAAGGGTTTCTCGAATATTGCCAGACCACTCCACAAGCTGATGGAAGCCAAACAGAAGTTCATGTGGACAGATAAATGGGAAAAAGCATTCAAGAGACTTAAAGAGGCTTAAACATCATCACCTATTTTGACGTATCCACAGCCCGACAAACAGTTCATACTTGATACAGATGCCAGCCATGAAAGTGTCGGTGCTGTTTTGTCGCAGGAAGTTGATGGTCAAGAACGTGTCATTGCCTATTGGAGTAAATACCAGTCTAAACCGAAGCGAAATTACTGTACCACCAGGAAAGAGCTACTCGCCATCGTAAAAGCCATAGAACATTTCCATCATTACCTCTATGGCAGAATATTCCTGCTTCGGATTGACCACGCATCTTTAACGTGGTTGCTCCAGTTCAAGAACCCGGAAGGCCTGATTGCCAGGTGGATACAAAGTCTCCACGAATATGTCTTCGAGATACGCCATCGCAAAAGGACTCTACATGGTAATGCAGATGCCTTGCCACGTAAGCCCTGCTCAGAAAGCTGCAAATACTGCTCTAGAGCCGAACCGAAATACCAGCAGATAAATCCTCATCCACTGAGCTAAACTGCACCCACTGATGTATACAACTACAAACTGCGCACAACCAAAGAACTTCGATGAAAGATCTTTAATACAACTACGTAGTTTATCGCGCACACTCTTTAGCTTCAGCGCTGGCAAAGGAAGAAAAAGAACTGTTTTTTTTTTTTTTTTTTTTTCCCCTCTTCGGCGCTTACTGGAGCGATCTATACGAAAGAGAGGAAAGATTTTAGTACGAAATGTATGAGCTTTCGAAAGAACGCTTTTGTAAAACAATTTTTTTTTTCCCCCGCGGACTTTTTTTTTTTTTTTTTACAATCGTGAAAGTTGTTTACTAGCTTAGTAACCCTGTTAAAGATTTCAAATAACCCAAAATTTCGAATTGACCATTTAAACTAAATTGTTCTAATTAGTTAAAAAATATTGATCAAAAGCCGAAATATAAGATGAGTATAAGATGAGTGCAACAACCTACTGATAAACAGGGGCCGCTTTACGATTTTGGCGGCCCTAAGCAATATATTTTTTGCGGCCCTCTCTAATAGATATTACGCCAGGGCAGCTTACAGATTTCATGTGACCCCAAGCAAATTTTCTTACAGTGATCCCCCCCCCCCCCACACACACACAAAAGAAAAAGCTACTATATTAAGATTCAACTTATTCTAATATTATAAGTAAAAAAAAAAAAAATAACTTTTTTTTTTTTTTTTTTTTTCTTTTTTGTGAAAACTGAATTGGATCCGGCATATTTAGAAATAAGGAAAGATAAACAAGTTGAATGAAACCTTTAGATTTTCTACCTGACTGTGCTACACGTTCGATTGGGAAAATGCCTTACAATTTCTGTTTATACTAATCTCCATTTTCTACATGATATTACACGTATTGATGTACAATGGAACTACTGTACATCAATACTGCTATATCTGTACATGTACTCATATACCATATCCAACTTGTACCATAAACTGTTTGGCCGAAAATTTGAGCAAAAACTATTAGAATGAAATGAAAAAGAAAATTTTTGCATGGCCAGAAGAAAAGGTAATTTGAAATCCGTCATTCCTTCACCATTGCTTAGCTATCAGATTGCGGCATTGCATTACAAAACGGAGTGAATCTATCAAGTTGCTACATTTTTACTACCGAAAAAATTCCAAAGTGAATAATAATATTATTAAAATATTACTGTTATTATTATTATTTTTTTTTTTTACGTAGTTACTTTTATTATAATTTTAATCCTTCCATAATGAATGATAATTTTCAATTTTACATTAAACCAGATAACAAGAATTCCTTTCATTTTTTTCATTTTTTTAAACAAGAACGAAAAATCATTTGGTTCGCATAGACTATTAATATTTCCCAATTGTATGTACTTGTTGCCTCGTTTAAGCTTTAACGTACTTTGCCTAAGCTATTACACAACGGAAAACAATACAGACAGACAAACTAACTGAATTCATAACCACTCCAAAACATTGTTGAAAAGTGTTAAAAAACCTTAACACAAGCGGAAATGCAATTCTAGCAATTCCCAGTTGTAGCTCTTAAACTCTTACAATGTGTTTGAATATTTTGGTGTGAGCCTGTAAATCTTAATGCTAAACATGCCATTATATATATATTTCTTAATCATATGAATAATAAATCTAAATTTTATTACGACTTTTGCAGCACAAAGTTTTTTAAATGTGATTTATAAAAATACGTCTCATAGAAAGCAATTAACTGTCATTCTTTTGGGTGTACATGTACACAAGCTAGTTATCCTATTTCTACCATTTTAAATAGAGAACATTACCTGCAGCCGTGCTGATAAACCGAAGTCGTTAACATTTTAAAACTTTATTGAAAAGTGTTAAAAATGCTTTCCCCTTCACTTTTGCTTGAACCTTTTCCTTAATGTAATATGTGAAATAAAAATTTTTTTAATTCTTTCTAAGTGGATTGATTTATCAGATGGAATTTTGTGTTGGCTATTATTAATTGTAAATTAATCACTTTCAAACACAATTACGAAGCCTTTTCATTCATAAACGCGCGACATAATTAGATATTCTCATTTAGATATAGTTATACGAATCGATTGATAGGGTTTAAGACCGATTGACTACGCGAAGGTACGAGGCCTGTAGGTAGAATGCCCTCCGAGGGGTTCTTTCTAAGGGGTCCTACCCCGTATTTACGCGAGTTTCGGAGAAAACCATGGGAAATTTTGAAAGGCTAGGTTGATGAGCTCGACCTGGGATCGAACCGGGCATTTCCCATCTACCAGCTTTGAGCGCAGAACCACTCGGCCACTGGTGGGCCTGTGATGCGAATCAAAGTAGCGTTTAATTTTTCCGTATGAAGGTAAAGAGTTTTCCAGAAAAGACTATCTAAAGTCAACACATGAAACAGAATTTCTAAACACCATAGGCGAGAAAAGATCACCATTTATTTAAATTTACTCTTATTTATTTTTTAATCTTAATTTATATATTTTATTTATTTTAAATTTATTCTTAAGACCTATCTGAAATATGAACTACTTTCTAAATTGTTTACGAAGTTATTTTTTTCGCAAATGGATAAAACTTGAAGGAATTTTTTATTTAGATACTTATAAATTTACTAGTGTTTCTTTTCTATTTTCTTATTCTTGATTATGGATGAATTTGATATAAGGAGTTGGAATTTTCAGCTGAATGAGCTTAAAAATGAGGTTACCATGCGAAACTGTCAAACGCGTTAGTGATGCCAAGAAAAGAGCTTCGAATTTTTCGAATTTAATAAAACTATCGTGAATAAATTCTGTTATTCTGATGGGTGGTGAAATTTTAGGTCTGAAACCAAATTGTTCGGATTGAAATTGCAAATCATCCAGCCCCTCCTTATTATTTTTCCCATCCAATTTGGAAAAGGTTTAGCTTTCGTTCATTATCACAAAGCACATATATATTAAAAATCAACATTTAAGTACCTTAAGCAGAGCACCTAATTCTAATTCCCAACTGCAAAAATTCATCTTGGAAATTGTTACTTGGAAGTTTTACTAATAACATAAAGAAAATTTCTTCATTATTTCTTTTATTTTAGACTTGTTCGCAAATTCTGGTGGTAGTTTATTTTAAATGAGCGAAATTTCCTTGTTCTTGAAAGAGTTAAGGTGTTTTTATACATAGTTAAATCCTTAAAGAAGGTTACTTTACATTTTCAATTCAATATATACGTCATATTCCTTAAAATAGAATTTAAAAAGAAAATCAAAAATTCGTTTATGATTTTCGCTTTTCTTCCATCCATTTCCCTCACCCCCCCCCCTTAAATTTTGGGCAGTGTTTCAATTCTTTTGGCGGTCTTTTTTTTTTTTGGCGGTCCTAAGCGACCGCTTAGGTTCGCCTAATGGTAAAGAGGGCCCTGCTGCTAAAACAATTTCTGTCCACAGCTGAGTGAAGCAATTTGCCTTCAAAAAACAACCAGAGGCAGCGAGATAGGTTAGAGGTTGAGGTTCAGTGAGTTTAACATTGCACCAGATAGACACTAGAACTTTGCAGTGGGCGATTGGTGACGATCTAGAGGATAAGTTAGACCAACCTTTAATTCCAAAATTACACGTAATAACACGAAATTGGGTTCTGAGCAATTTCAATAGAACTTCTTTTTTCTTTTTCTTTCTTTCTTTCTTTCTTTTTTAGTTTTTATTAGTAAAGTGATATAAAAAATGATTCCATAATTTTGAAAATACAAATGTATAGTGACCACTGAAGCAGGAAAATCCTGCTAATAGTTTATGATGTGTGTAGAATTTGGTAATAGTTTCGTGTGTTTGTTACGTACTAGATTTTTATTATCGTTATTTGTTTTACAATTTTTTTAGCACATAACTAAATAAACACAATTCTTACTTGTGTCAATGATTACGCATAACAGTCAACTCTACCACTATTTGAATACCAGTACTTTTTTAAATAATTAACTTAATTTTATTTTGTAGCAAGAATTTAGTCTTAAAATACACCCCTTCTTATTTTAATAGTTAATGGTTCTCTAAAAGCGGAATATTTGACAGCTATGCTTGTACATTACCTAAAGCTATTTTTTCCTGTAGTTTCTCTAATGATTTTTTATTTTATTTTATTTATTTTTATTTTTTTACTAAATTTTAATTAATTTTCTTGATATTATGTTTTTATTATTCAAAATTAGGAATAATACTTATTTCTTTAATTAAAAAGATTAATGTTTTGCTCATTAAAATAACGCGCGCAGTTTCACCGATTTTGATGGAGGAATAATACTCCAGCATCTCTAATTAAATTTCCTTGTATCTAAAAAACAGAAAAATAAATAATAATAAATAAATGAAAAGAAAAATAAACAAAAGAAAATAAACAAATATAAGAAAAATAAAAGTGATAATAATACTTACAAATTTTCATATACAGATTGCTTACTGATGATTACATGTGTATGTCACTTTTTCTGTCCCATTTTTGATATATTTTTCTATTTATTTAATTTTTTCATACATCTCTGTAGTGTCTTTGTGTTTCAATAATAATTTTGCTTGCACATTCTTAGAAAACTATGAACGGGAATATTAATAGCATGTGTATGTCACTTTTTCTGTCCCATTTTTGATATATTTTTCTATTTATTTAATTTTTTCATACATCTCTGTAGTGTCTTTGTGTTTCCATAATAATTTTGCTTGCACATTCTTAGAAAACTATGAACGGGAATATTAATAGCATGTCAATACTTTATTCCGTTTTCATATTGTTACGAAAATTGTCGGCTTTCGAATGCAGAAAAAGTGTTTGTAAAGAAACAGGCAGGTTCTAGTCGATGATTGCTCTTTATTCAGCGTAACTACTCTAAACAGTACAACAAAATTGTGATTTCACCGAATAGTTTTGGAAAAGTCCAATAGAACTATTAATTCTACAAATATCCTCAAAGCAGTTCAATAAAGCAGTCGTTCGTATCACAAAAGTCACCATTCGACGAATATTCTCGAAACAGCCCAAGAAAACAATCATTTGTTCCATAAAAGTAAGTCAAACAGCATTAATACTTCAGACAGCACGAATTTCGTTGATTCACGAACAAAGGCCAATCCTTTAGAACACAGTCTCTAAAAGCAGTCACTCAGAATTAGCATTTTGAACTAACTCCCTGGAAGGTGAAGTTCTTTTATTTATATTTGTGGCGACGGAGTTTGGTAATTTTTCAGGTATAATCCAACGGAAAATTCCATATTTCAGCTTATATTCAACATAGAGCTTCGAAACTTCAAGAAGCCTAAACCATCATTTTTCATCAGATTTGGTCGCCAGGACCGACCATACTGAAAGTGAATGGACTGCCTTTATATTTCCAATTTGACTGTATAGTTACTTTCACTACAATCCCAATTAACGCTGGAAAGTGATTTAATCCGTTTCAATAATATCATTTATTTCTATTGCATTGAAATAAATAATTATAAATTTTGAAAGTCAAAAATTATATCTTTTATATTCTTTAATCAAATAATTATATTAATTGATTAAAAATATAATTTAGGACTTTCTTAATTTGTGATCGTTTTTACTGGTATTTTATGTATGGATATTATACCATATTAACTATTGCAACTTCTTAACAGTAAAATATTTCAAATTATTTTAAAAGGCTAATATTCATTATTCTAGGACGGATAATTTTTTTTTCTCTATTAAGTCAAAAGAGACCTTTAAAATAGTTATTAAAGATTCTAAAACAAATGTTTTTTTTTAAGATACAAAAGAAGGTAAAAGAAATATGCAGTAATCTAAAATATTTTTCATTTAAAACAGAACAGAATTTTTAATATGAGGAAATGCATATTCATTTGAAGATTCATAGTATTTTCAGAGAAATAAACTTCTCCTAAAGCCCAGTAATGAATAAATAACGATTTTTATTCCCGAAAAGTAATCTTTCTCAACCAGGTGTATATTTTCTGAGAACGTAAATGCCCAGAATTAGTGAATTATTTTGATAAATATAGCTATGAAACGCAAATATAAATTATGAAAGAAAATCCCATTAATTAAGCTCAATCTTAAACTCCTTTAAAGTTTTCGAAAATGGCATCTGAATTTCATTTCATCAACGAAATTTTAATATTATATTATTTTTTAATTTGTTAACTTTACAACTTTAAAATTTATCAATTATTCAGAAGTTTCTCCTTGGTATTTAGATAAATTAAAAATTTCGTTTTATTTACTTAACACATAAAATTCTATTTGCATTGACAAAAATTCCTTTACTTATTAACTTTATATCCCAAAGTTCTATTATATAGTTAAAAAAAAATAATTGATTTCTCATTTTTCTATACGCTTAATAATTTTTTTATATAAAACCTGCAGATTAGATAATTTGGTTTTAGATCAGAAATTTTAGTTAATAGACAAAGTTATATTTTTATTAGGTAACTGTGTGATTATTATATTTTCACTCTTGTGACTGGACGTATATTTCCTCCCACGCTGAGCTTCGGTGGTGGACCGCCCGCTACTCATTTTAACTTTTCTGTTATTTATCCCGAAGCACTCTTTCTACCCCCCCCCCCCCCTCTTTTTTTTCGCATTATTTTTTGAAGAATATTTTTCCTCGTGTTTAATAAAAATTGCATATTGGAAAAAATTACTCGAAGAAAAAAAAAGTGGTGTGAAAAAAAGACGGGTACTAATAATGCTCGAGAATAAATTATAAATAGTGGCTTGTCGGAAAATTGATGGATCTGACCTGTGGACATATATGTCGATGTTTCTGATTTATTCTGGAGAAATGTTAGTGCCCAACTTTTTTCACACCACATTTAAAAAAAAAAAAAGTAGTGTTCTTTTTATTTAATGGTAACTACATACTGGAGAAAATGTATCTACGAATAAAGTGGTGTGGCATAACGGCAAGTACTAGCTATGCTCCGGAATATATTAGAATTTTGGCACAATTTTGCGAATAATACTGGGGATATTGCAGTAATTGATTTTTATTTATTTATTTATTTATTTTCTACTATTGTTCCTGTTGTACTTTTTTCTAGTCATATGAATTTACTTTTAAAGTTTTAAGCATACCGTTGACAAATTCCATCAATGTTACGTAGCAATTCAGCATAATTTCATTTGATAACAAGATGAAATAAAATGAACTAAATTTTTGAGATCCACACTAAAAATCGTACATTATTGGAAAATGATATCTGATACTACATAAATATGATTTGTACATGACTCATGCATGCGTAATGGAGCTTAGAATAGTATTGACAAAAATCGTACGAATGTGAAATGAGAAAATTGAGAGGGGGGGAAGGGAAGCAAATATTTACGGCAGTAAAATCACGTACACGTTCAAGGTTATTTTAGACAAGTCAATCGGATTTCGGTACGAAGTTACAAGAGCAACGACTGTCTTATCTTGTACATATCGGTCTATGTTCTGACCGCTCACCTCTTCTCTCTTGAAGGGAAATGGAGGGGACTGGGAACTGAAATCGCTTATTAAATCTTCAATTATTTTAAAATTTTCTAATTTTTTATATAGTTCTTTCCGATTATTCTGGAGAATAGGATATTTAAGCAATTATGTTGTTATTCATAATATACGGATAAAACAGTTTAATTAGAAGCAGAATACAATAATTTCTGGGCTACAAACTGTAACTCAGATACACCTGTTTCATACCAGAAATTTTATTTTAAAAGATGTTATTTTACAGAAGAAAATCAAAGAGTATAGAGATGCTAATACGTAGCACCTAGGTCATGTGACATGCATCTACACAGTCTCGTAGCTGCAGATTGAGCTGAAAATAAATCAGTAAAGTTCAGGGCCTCATTTTCCACGCGGCAAACGCGACCACGCCTGGAAACCATATTTAGGAGGACCCCTTAATCAGCTGTCTTTTAAAATTAAAAGCATTTTACAATTATACAAAATTCATTTTGTGCATTTTATGATAGAAAGGGGTCCCAAGTTAAGATTTTGCCCTGGACTCCTTTTCTAGAAATCAGTCCTTGGTGAAGGTTTTGCAATAAATAAATAAATAAATAATAAAAGGGTGCGGGAAAACCGCGAAGAAAGGTGATAAAATACATTAAATCACAAAAAATCTTGAGCTCATGGAAATAGAGAGTATAAACATACAGAAGTTAGAGAATTTAAGCGCGGAGTTGCAAACAATAAAAAAAAAAAAAAAAATGCTAGAATGCAAAATTAAACTTTAGCGACTTTTTTCTTTTTTTTCTTGAAGCAGTTTCAGAAAAAAAGGACAAAAATTGAAAGTTTCAATAAAATCTCAACATGGAGAGAGAAACTCGAACGTGCCTCAAAGATGTCCGGTATCGCCATTTAGTAGCGACGCGAAAAAATAGAGTTTAAGGAAAATGTTTTTTTTTTTAATATAAATTAAACGAAAGGGAAAGAGTGTTGCCAAATTTAGAAACTTTATTCAACAATCTCCAGTAACTTTGAGGAGTGATGTTTGATATATATAATTGAGGATGATTCTTCGATGTGATTATGCAAACATTACAATTAAAAATTAGTGGTACATAGTGAATTAAAAGTTCCTAAAATTGGTAATACTGAAGGGAAAACAAGCTTTGTAATGTTTTATGGAAATCCATTCTTTTGTTATAAGCAAAAAATTTTACAAAAAAATTAATAATTTTTGAAAAAAAAAAAAAAAGATAATAATAATAATAATATATATGCTTAAATAATTGTGCTATTCCCCCCCCCCCCCCGAAAAAAAAAAAAAAAACATACAAATATTGTACATAGTAAATGCAATAGTGTGTTAAAGTTACAAGTCATTTGTAGCTTTTTATGATACAGAATGATCCAAAGTATTTGTGCCCTTCTCCTGTTTGTGGTTGGTCCCATAATTGCACTCTAGACTAAATCGATAGTAGAAAATGTTCTTTGATAGTTCTTTGCATGTCTGAAGTTCAAGGCCATTTCGGTCAGTATTTTTTTAGAAAATCGAAAAATTGTTATATATATAAAAAAAAAATCTAATAATTTGATCATTTACTGCATATATTTCCACTTTTCACCTGCTAAATAATTTTCATACAACAATCTGCGCATAGTCTTTCACTGAGAAACATGTTTGGCGTTAAGTGATGAACATCACGTTTTCTTTTTTCTTTCTTGTCTTTCTTTCGTTTTCTTTTTCTTTTCTTTTCTTTTTTTTAATTAGCTTTAAATCAGATTTTATATTACAGAGATATTTAACGATTTTGCGATAGCTCTTTCGGGTTCTTTTGGTATTTTTTTAAAACATGAGAACATGAGATGCGACTTACGTATAAGAATTGTACCTTTGTTGGGTATGCATTTTTTTTTTCCTTTTAACCATTGAAGTGTAAACTTTGACGTTTATTTCATTTATATTAATTATGTTCCTTATTTTGCATGTAGAAATATTAAAACCATGTTTCTTACATCTTTTTTACTTTCCGAACATAATATGTAAGAAAAATATTGAAATTTTGGTGTATCTACATGTTTTGAAGTCCCTGAGTTCATTTTTGCTATTTTTACAGTGATGTGTGTATGTATATATGTGTTTGTGTATGAGTGTACGCGTGTGCGTGCGTGAGTGAACACGATAGCTTCTACACCTTTTATTCAAATGAGCTGAAAGTTGATACGTATGTTGCACGTCACCGTAGCACGAATCCTATTGATTGTGGTAAATCTAGCACTTACAGTTTTTTTTTTTTTTTTTTTTTTACTGGGCACAAAGAAAAAGTCTTTATCATTATAGCCTATGGGCTCAAATTATTTAAAGTGCGATAGTGTCTAAATCCCTTACTCAAATAAACTGAAAATTTATACACATGTTAAAGATCCCCGTCACACAAACTGCATAGATTTTGATATTCTTTTACAGGAACACAACAAAAAATTCTCTATCATTATGGTCTGTGGGCTCAAATAATTTAATATGCGATAGTATCTAAACGCCTTAGTCAAATAAACTGAAAATTTATGCACATATTACAGGTCATTTTCACGCAAACTGTATAAAATTTAGTAAATTTAGCTCTTAGAGTTTTTTTTTTTTTTTTTTTTTTTTTTTTTACAGGGATGTAACAAAAAATTCCTTATCATGGCCTGTGGGCTGAAATTATTTAAAATGCTATACCATTCCTGATTGAGCTAAATACCATTCCTGATTCAGCTAAAAATTATATACATATTATAGGTCACTATCGCACGAAATGTATAGATTTTAGCGACTCTAAAACTTATAGATTTTTACAGGGTCACAAAGAAAAATTCTTTATCATTATGGCATATGGGCTCACTGCTACGCATGAAAATTGCCTCTGACACCATTTTAGCACATTCTTATGTAAAATGACCTCCTGAATCCGAATATGACGCCCATTTTGCCCTACAACCCACCGTTTGTTAGGATTGGGCCGCCAATTTTTATCATTTTCGGTGATTTTAATGGCTATAAATTTGATTTTTAGGAGGAGGGAGGATTATTTTAATTGTTAAATATCTTCTGAAGGGCTACAGATTTGGAAAATTCTAAATCATGGACATTTGTGACAAGGGAAAATTTTTTGGGGGGATTTGCCACTGAAATTATGAATCACAATCTTACATTTTTTTAATCTGTTATTAATGTTATTTTTTAAACTTTATATTTTTTTGTTTGTAGGTGTTAAATTAATTATTTTTCATTCTTCAAATCAAATTCATGGTCATAAAATTATCGAATAGGAAAATAAATTGAGGGTGGGGGTGGTGTATCTAGAAAACAGTGGGTGACTGGGCAAAATGGGAGTCATATTCGGATTCAGGAGGCCATTTTACATAAGAATCAGCAAGAATGGTATCATATCTCGAAAACATTTTTTGTTTTTGCAGAGCAGTGTTATTTAAAGGGCGATAGCGTCCACACGCCTTTTTTAAAAAATGATTTGAAAATGTATATACATTTTATAAGTCACCGTCACCCGAACTGTAAGAATTTTAGAGAATCTAGCACTTATAGAGTTTTTTTTTACAAGGACACAAAAAAATTCTTTATCATTATGGTCTATAGGCTAAAATAATTTAAAGTGCCATAGTATCTAAATGTCTTATCCGATTAAGCTGAAAATTGATATGCATGTTATAGGTCACTGTCGTAAGAACAATATGGATTTTGGTGAATCTAACACTTATAGATTTCTACAATGACACAACGAAAAGCTCTTTATCATTATGACCTATGGGCTCAAATTATTTGAAGTACAATAGAGTTAAAATTAAACAACATACTATGTAGAGAAAAATACTGAAACAACACATAACAATTTTCTCTTCTGTTTGTTTGTATATATAACAACTTTTCTTAGGTTACTTTATCTATAAAACCGTTAATTACGTAATATTCGGAAAGTTGAGTGTATTCACTCCAGATTTTTTAAATAAACAAATAAGTATATTTCTTTTCGGAAAGCACAGAAATATTGCCTTCGATCCATTGATTATTTTCCAGCTACATTTTAAAGCAATAAATAGAGAAAAATAAAATTAGAATATTTTGAATTCTTATTTAAAATGCTTATTTAAAATGTTTATATGAATATTTAAAATGCTTAATAATTAAACCCCATACCTACGCTTTCATTTTGAAATTTAAATTCATGGAGATAGTCAAAATAGTTACAAAAACGTGTGAATACCCTCTATAGATGCGCTGAAAAATCAAGGTTACACAAAATATGTAACTAGAATTCACTATTTCCGAATAATAATTTCTGACTTATTAAATTGTAGAAATTAATAGTAGCATATGATTGGCATGCATCTCTTGATAATATAAATTTTTAACTTATATAGAAATGAGGATGATGTTTAAATTGTCGTATTTTTTCGCTGTCCTTATTTTCAAATTCATAACTTTAGATTATAATTTGTAATATATTTTTTATAATTAAATAAGGGAGACTTACTTACAAAATCAGGAAGTAGAAAACTTCTAGAACTTCTAGACAGTGCTTTCTAACGCATGCTCTAAAACTGGAGTGCCTTGAGGAGAAACTGTATTTTCCAAAATTATTATTCTACTAACTGCTACGGATATTTTACCTTAATTGATCTTACAAGGAAACATTCAAAAGGTGTCATCATCAAAAAGTATTGAAAAAAATATATGTGATTCTACTCTTCATAAAACACCAGAAAATGAAAAAATTATCGGCTGAAATTAATTACAGCGACCACAAAAAATTATCAAAATTAAGCATATTTGGCGATTTAGCGCTAGGTGATACATTTGCCAGCACCGAGATTGCCGTGTACGAACAGAACCGTGTTTTGCTTTTCCGCCAAGTACTCAAAATCAATCGCCTAGCAGAGTGAAATCGCCAAATATGCTTAATTTTGATAATTTTTTGTGGTCGCTGTAATCAATTTCAGCCGATAATTTTTTCATTTTCTGGTATTTTATGAAGAGTAGAATCACATATATTTTTTTTCAATACTTTTTGAAGATGACACCTTTTGAATGTTTCCTTGTTAGATAACTTTTACACAATAATATTTTTTTTAATAATCTTTCCCGAAAATACAAGACTTTATCTATCTTTCCTCACAATTCATGATCGTAAAGTGTCAAAAAAGGTCATAAAATGTATTTTGTCCACAAAATTAACTACAGTAGAACCCCTCTCATCCGCCCTCGGTTGGTCTGCCGCTCCGGTTGATCCGACAGTGCTCGAGCCGAACTCGTCCCGAGCCATCGGTGGCTCATCACTGTGGCGCCATTGTTGTTTACTTACTGTTAGCGCTTGTCCGCTTTAGTGCTCCGTAATTTCTCGTATCGTTTCTGTGGTTGTGCGTATTTTTGTATTGTACTGTACATTTTTTAGTTCTGTTCGTTGGTTTCACGACAGTGTTCTTCAGTGTTCGTTACAATATTTCTTTTACATTGTGTGCACAGTTGAGTTTTTTCACATGTCAGGAGTGAAACGTAAACGCGTTACTGTTTCATTAAATAAAAAATTAGCCGTGCTACAAAGAATGGACAAAGGGGAATCAGTCCAAAAATCTGGCAAGGAGCTCAATATAGACGTTACGACAATAAAAAATTGGAGTAGAAATCGGAAAAACATTCAATCATATACAGTGACGATAGATGGTGTAACGCTCTTAAGAATCGCAAACCACTAAAAAAGCTTAAACTTGAACTGCTTGACAACGCATTGTGCATGTGGTTTTGCCAAGGAAAAAAAAAAGAACCCCCGTTATCTGGGCCCATTATAAAAGAAAAGGCAATAGCTCTGCCCAAAAAACTAACTAGAAACCTGTTGTGAGTTTGCAGCTAGTGAAGGCTGGATTGATCGCTGGAAAATCTGTCATGGCGTCCGGTTTGTTTCAGTTTCTGGTGAATGTATGTATGAATGCCAATGTATGTGTGTATGAACGACAGTATATATGTATATACAGTACATAAATACATACAGTATTGCTGTTTTTCAATAATATAAAACAACTTTTGTGCGGTTTTTTGCAATGGTTAGTAGGATTTATGGCGCAAGATAGGTTTTTGCAATGTTTTTACTTTAGAGAACAATACAGTCATTTTTTAATTCAGAGATAGTTTATTTTACTGTAAATCCGTACCTTTCTGTGTCTTATGATAATCCGATCTTTTTTGCGTTCTGACCATGCTCCCAGTCCCGCACTGTAAAAAATGCTGCAGTAAAATTACGGACAAAGCCCGGCAGCAGAGATTCCCGTCAAAGCCCGTAAAAATACATTTAGACGATGAATGATGTATCGCCAGTAATTTTACGTTCTGATGAAACATACAACCAAACTACAAAAATAGTAACATTGACCGTAAAATTAAAAGTTAAAGTTTGAGTTTCTCGAATGCTTTAAAAAAATTTCTTGCAATTATTATACATGCGTGCAGGGAGAAATCAACAACACTAAAAGATTTATTTATTTTTTAACACGAAATTAATTTTGATGTGTGTCTTGGGTAGCCCGGGATTCGAACTCACAATCACCTGTGTTAGAGGACAGCGTTTTGCCAACCACGCCGTTGGGATCACAGACAACATTTTTTTTTAACAAAAACAGATAAAGTCAACATCAGAACTGACTTAGTTGATAAATCTTGTCATACGCACCAAAAGACTTCTGGAAAAAATTTTAAACCGATTTGCAGCACAATGTGAAGTAACAAATCTTCAATTATTTTTACAGAACTAGCTATACAAATTTACAGCAACCTATGCTGTATTTATGTTAAAAAAAGTGCTTTATTTTTACAGAATTTTTTTACAGTGATTAAATTGTTAACGTTCGAACTATACATAAAAAATATTTTATTTTAAGACTATTTTAAAATCTATATTTGCTACTTTTGACAAAATTAAGAAGTCAGTCAATTCTCATATTGAAAACACAAAAGCTTTTTTTTTTCTTTTTTTCCTTATAAACACTACGATACTGAAATTTATGAAAGAAAATCTAACTATTTTTCGAAATCATTTTTATTTGTAAACGGACTGGATTGGATTTGGGAATAAGGCCGATTGACTGCTGTAGGTCCTAGGCCTGAGGGGGAGTGCCCTCCGAGGGGTCTTTCTGATGGGTCCTAGCCCGTATTTAAAAAATTTTCGGAGGAAACTACGCAAAACTCCGAACGGCTAGGCCGACGAGCGCGACCTGTGATCGAGCCCGGCACCTCACGTCTACCAGCTTTGAGCGCAGAACCGCTCGGCCGCTGGTGGGCCTATTTTATTCGTAAACACTAGCACTAAAGCGGTAGTCTTGTTTCAAGGTTCTCATTAGAGGTAAATAATGGGTGAGAATTTCTCACCCTTTTTCAAAAACAAAATGAAACTTTTGAAAACTATGTGAGATCTCTGAAAACTAACCGAGACGCAGAATAAACGTTGAATAATAATAATAAATCTTTTACATAAATACAGAGAATTTGTATCTCCAATTAATACGATTTATTTCATGGTTTTTGACCTTTATGGTTTCAATAGTGGGTGCAAAGAAGAAATAACTAGAGCCCAATTCTTATTCATCCAAACAGATTTTCATTATAAGGCTGATTTCAAACTGTGTTTATGAAGTGTTAGGCGTATTTGCACATTTTAGAATAGCAGAAGAGGTTTTTTTTTTTTTTTTTTAAGCTGTATTTCATTGAAGGAAGCCCAACAGCGGCCGAGCGGTTCTGCGCTCCGCTCAGGGATCAGGTCGATTTCCCGACAAGTCAGTTTCCCGACGCCACTTTCCCGAAAGGTACGGTTTCCCGACAGCTCACTTTCCCGGCAGGTAAGGTTTCCCGACAGCTCACTTTCCCGACAGGTACGTTTTCCCGACAGCTCACTTTCCCGACAACTCACTTTCCCGACAGGTACGTTTTCCCGACAACTCACTTTCCCGACAGCTCACTTTCCCGACAGCTTACTTTCCCGACAGCTCACTTTCCCGACAGGTACGTTTTCCCGACAACTCACTTTCCCGACTGCTCACTTTCCCGACAGGTAAGGTTTCCCGACAGCTCACTTTCCCGACAGGTACGGTTTCCCGACAACTCACTTTCCCGACAGGTACAGTTTCCCGACAACTCACTTTCCCGACAGGTACAGTTTCCCGACAACTCACTTTCCCGACAGGTACGTTTTCCCGACAGCTCACTTTCCCGACAACTCACTTTCCCGACAGGTACGTTTTCCCGACAACTCACTTTCCCGACAGCTCACTTTCCCGACAACTCACTTTCCCGACAGCTCACTTTCCCGACAGCTTACTTTCCCGACAGCTCACTTTCCCGACAGCTTACTTTCCCGACAGCTCACTTTCCTGACAGCTCACCCTTTCCGACAGCTCACTTTCCCGACAACTCACTTTCCCGACACATTCGTTTTCCAGAGAGTTTTCTCTCCCGACTGCTTCTTCCTGACAGCTTACTTTCCTGACAACTCATTTGCCGGAAACTCACTTTTTCATTATTTTATTTTATTTTTTTACTCTTTTTAACTATGAATTCTACTACAATGTAATATATATTAGTATCTTAAGAAACTTTAGTCTGTAGTATGCGTGTGTGTGAGTGTGTTTGTATCTCACATAACTCAAAAACGGTTGGACGTAGAACATTGCAAATTGGTATATAGGTTTGTTATAGCATCTAGTTGTGCACCTCTCTTTTTGGTCTTTTTGTGATTATCTGTTTTGGAGATACTTACGAAAATTATATTCATAATGGAAAATATACAAAGGTTTTGGCCATTATAGATGACCTACCAACATAGAGATTTCAAAATAAGCTAATGATAGAGCCAGTAATGCCCGTAATGATATTATTATGAAAGTTGTCGACACGTATGCGTGTAGAAAGTAATTTGTAAAGACATAAGCAGGTTCTAGTCGACGAATGCTTTTTATTTTTAATAGTTTTGTGACTCATTTATAGAACTTTCGAAGAATTTAGTTCTGTGCAATAAACCAATTGATTTTTCCAGAATATTCCAGAACTCTCTTATTATTGCAGCTAGAGCTTCCAAACTTTGGCAACCCTAAACTACAAGTTTTCGTCAAATTTGTTCGCCAACTCGCCAAATTCGATGCCAAGACCAAAAATCTACGCTGGATACTAATTTGCAATATGGCGAGATTAGCCATAAAATTTTGCGGCAGATTTGTTTTAGCATAGCCAGAAACCCTTTCTCTATTTTAACTGAGTTAATTTTTTTTTGGTAAAATTTATCTTTTCTTGATACTAATTTTTGCCAGAGAACAAAACTGGGCCGTCTATACTCGAACGATTTTCGTTGAACTCGAAGTTGCGCATTTGCCAATGAGAGATTCTGTAACAAGCCGTGGAGTACTATTCCTGAAAAAACTACTATATTTGTCTCGGTGGTATATGTAATCGTATTATCGTGCCTTTTTTGATTGGAGTAGCAGTTTTTTTTTTTCTTGTTTTTTTTTTTTTTTTTTTTAATTTTAAAGAATGTTCGTGGACTGGAACTGGAACCTGCCACCTGCCTGTTTATTTATGAATCAGTTACCTCACTCAAAACTGTGAATGTTTTCATAAAAATATGTATATTCCTATTATAAGGAAGTCATGGGGTGGCTACATCAGAATTTTTTCTACTGCATTACCGTTTTATTGCCAATAAATATAACAATAATAAAAAAATAAATAAATAATAAAAAGATTTCGCCTTCAAATGAATGTGTTAAATAAAAAATAAATAGCATAACAGCCGCTGCTAAGATTCGCAGACGATTACAATGGAAAAATAAATTTATGAAAAATTAAATGTAGAAGCCAACATTTAAAATCTAATAAATAAATAAATAAATAAATAAAATAAAATAAAAAATTCTTATTTGAAATTCGAAAAAATCTCGATAAGATGCACACCTGCATGGTCCCAGGTACCCACATGCCAAGTTTTGTAGCTCTGCGATCGGTAGTGTGAGTACCAGAGCGCAACTTAATTTTAATATATTTATTTTATAACTTGTTACCAAAAGCAAAACCGCTTTCTACTAACCTATTTTTTCTTAAAGCAATAATCTCATCGTCCTTAAAATAAATAAATAAATCTCATAAAAAAACAATACTATTGTAAAAGTCACCCCGCCCAGCAAAAACTCTTATCTTTCTTAAGCAGCCAGAAAAAGGATTGATATCAAATTTTGACGCCGCTATTGAATCCCGGGTACTCAATGCCTAGCTTAATGAAGATCTGCCAATAACACTGCATGTATCTTTCTAATAAATCCTAACCTCTTTCAACATTCTTTGTTATCTGTTTTAGTTTTTTCGCTGCATTATAAAGTTATAATTTAAAGTATTTTTACGGCCGGGTGCGTAATAATATTTTAATCTTTACTAACTAAATTTTTTATTAATTAAAACTTCTACATAGGGGACGCACCCCGCCGTAAAAATACTTTAAATTATAACTTTATAATGAAAAAAAAAAAGTTGGTTTTAAAAATAAAATATTACTTTTTTTAGAACAACGTATAGCATCATGACAAAAGCGACATTAGCACTTACCATTGTGTATAAAATTTTTAAAGTGATAATGACGTCAATTTTTGTGAGATGCATAATTTAACTTTTTATAATCATTTAACGTTCACGTTGAATTAAATGTATTTTTTTTTATATCGAAAGAAAATGAACTCGATTTTTTTTTTTTTTTTTTTTTTTTTTTTTTTTGGGCAGCAATTACATTATAGCTAATATTTTAGTGGTTATTTTATTGCTATTAAGAGCTTATTATTTTCATATTATAATTAAATAAAGGAAAACTATTCGAAAATTTGAAAATCTGACTTCGACTCCGTTGTCTCCGGGTTTTGAGCTACTGTGAAAGTTCCAAATGTCTAGGTAGTAGGAAAGTTAGTTAAAAATAGATTGCAAGATTTGTACCGGAGAAACAAACAAACAAGAATGGAAGTTAATAAAAACATGGAAATAATAAATCACACATTTAGCACCATTTTTCTGAACAAATAAATAATTAAATAAAAATAAAACACCTTTCAAATTTTTATATTTGACTACGAAAATCTCTTAATTTCATGCATTCAGAAATATGTTACAAAAGTACCCACTTTTGATTCAAATACGGAAACTAATGTTTCTTTTTTTTCTTTAGAAAAACTCATTTTCATATGTCAGACATATATTAAAGAGTGGAAGTTTTGTTTTAAAAAGCAAGAAATTGGAAGAGTAATATTTTTATTTATTTATTTTATTTATTTTTTGCATTTTGAATAAAAAAGTAAAGCATTATTTAAAATTCATTTTAAATAATAATCAAATAGAATTACGTATTCAGCATTATTTTTATTATTTTTTTAATCCGTCTTATTTCTTATTAAGAAAAATCTGTTAACTAGCGAAATACCGAGAAATATCATTGGAGAAAGTCAGCTGTTGGGAAAGTGAGCTGTGGGGAAACCGTATCTGTCGGGAAAGTGTGTTGTCGGGAAAACATACCTGTCGGGAAAGTGAGATGTCGGGAAAGTGAGTTGTCGGGAAAACGTACCTGTCGAGAAAGTGAGTTGTCGGGAAAACGTACCTGTCGGGAAAGTGAGTTGTCGGGAAACCGTACCTGTCGGGAAAGTGAGTTGTCGGGAAACCGTACCTGTCGGGAAAGTGAGTTGTCGGGAAACCGTACCTGTCGGGAAAGTGAGCTGTCGGGAAAACGTACCTGTTGGGAAACTGAGTTGTCGGGAAACTGAGTGTCGGGAAATCGTACCAGACACCTGCGCTCAAATCTGGTAGACATAAGGTGCCGGGTTCGATCCCAGGACGCATTCGTCGGCCTAGCCGTTCGAAGTTTTGCGTAGTTTTCTTCGAAACGTGTGTAAATACGGGCTAGGACCCTTTAGAAAATCTCCCATGGAGGGCACTCCCCCTCTGGCCTAGGACCTATAGCAGTCAATCGACCTTATTCCCCAAATCTCCCCCCCCCCCAAATCCAAATCCATTGAATGAAGAAAGGACCGAAGTATTTCGAGAGCAGAACCTGCTATATATGATGTAATGTACGTATCTGATGGTCATATTCAGATAAAACAGCTTTGTTTTTTAACAGTGAAGATCATACATAATAATCATAAGACTTACCTTCAAATGGTTAATTACATATTCATTTCATATTGAAATAAACTTTATATTAGCATATTGTAAAAAATGCATTGTGGAAACGACATTAAAATTTTCCATTTTCTAAGGCTTAACTAAAGGGTTAAAAGCAATTAGAATACTGTATGCTTAAAAAAAAATAATAAAATAAAAAAAAAAAAAAAAATGAGTTTAGTGGATAAAACAATTATTAGGTTGTAGTTTTTGTTTTAGAAATCTGGCTTCAAATCAAGAAACCTTTTTAGCTTTCTTTTTTAATGTTTTCGTGTTAATAGACAAAGAAAATCAATTTCATCAATATCAATTACTCAGTTTCAGTCAGATGAAATTTCTTAAAATTAAATTAGGAAAACAATAGCTTATTAAAACCAATGGATGTTTCTATGCGTCCTGCGTGCATAATTAAAAACATTCAATTAGTATAAATAACAATCATAGTTTCAGTTTGAAAATGGAAGAAAATGGAATTATCTCTTGATGTCACTGAAATGATAGCATTTGAAGAGATTTTCTCATAAGAAAATGGTTTGGTGAAAGATAAATGCAATTTGCTGAGATTAACGACTTTTTCTCGTAAAAATTCAAAAAATTATACTTTCGAAACATCAATTTACGGGCTACGACCGTTTAGCTAGCAAAACGGTCATTTCCCGTAAAATTATACGGTTATTTCCTAAATTATGCTTCCAAAACATTAATTTACGAAATATGACCGTTTAGGTAGCAAAACGGTCATTACCCCTAAAATTATAAGGTCAAATACCGTGATTTTACAATTTTTTTTTACAGTGCAAAGAAGATTGTTTAGTGGGGTTTTACTGTAGAATGTTATGGTATCATAAAACTTTTTTCTGAATTTTACTAAACAAATTAGCCGTACAAATTATTTATTATATTCCGTGGGTGAATTTTCTCATTTTTTCGTTTTTCTAAAAAGTAATGGATGAAATAGCCTGGAACTTCAGACATGCAAAGGTCATCTAAAAACTCTTATTTTCCACTATCGAAATTGAAGAAAAGCGCAAACGCTTTGGATCACCCTCTACCATAAGAAAGCTACAAATGACTTGTAACTTTAACACATTGTTGCGCATACTTTGTACAATATTTGCATGTTTTTTTTTTCCCTTGTTTTTCCTTTTTACGTTTAAATTGTCAATTATTTAGGCAAATATATATAGATACATATATTAATTACTAATTTTTTGGGACAGGTTTGTTTGTTTATAACTAGAACCAAATTCCATGAAATTTTACAAACCTTGCAGAAAAATGTGTAATGACTGCGTTCTAGCCTCTAAGGTTATCTTCAACTATCATGCTAGGTGTGTGATAATTGAATAAAGAACTCTAATTTAAAACATTAAAGTTTTATTTTAGTCTTCAAAGGTAAAGAAGATACTAAGATGCAGAAGATGCTCTGTAAATACTCAACGGAATTGTCATGCAGAATTAAAATATTTTTAAAATTCCTCATGCCGTAACAAATATTAATATTTAATTTTCTGTTTTGTTAATATATATATATACATATCAATTATTTTCATGTCTTATGGGTGAATATAGAGCATAGAGTGCTGTAAAGTTTTAGCAATTTGCATACAGCACTAGAGAAATATATCACCCTATTTACATGCAACATTCATTCAATGCCATTGATAACGTAGTGATGTTGTATGTTTCAATCTCAGTTTGCTCATTTTTTCGTCATCTTTATTCAATTTTTTCTACTTCTTCATGTGATACTTGGTTACGTCAGCTGCAATGCTTGAGAAGCTTTTCAATATATTTTCATTCTTGGATATGACGCAGCTTTTGCGCGAATATTTTGAAATGGTTTTTATTCATCTTTCTATATGCAAAATTATGCATGTTCTTATATATATCATTTAATTATTATTCATTATAGTTAATCTAACCCATTTCCTATAATCAAAAAGTAATTTAATCTTTCCTATGCTTATCTATCCAGTAAAAAAAAAAAAAAAAAAAGAAAAGAAAAAGAAAATATATTCATTCCATTTTCATTCTTTTTTATTTAATTCCCAACGTTCGTGGATGATGCAATCGAGCATTGAATGTCATCATTTTCCAAGGGATTTATTTTCTTAAACAACCCTATTACGCCATAAATATTTTGAAATTCTCTCTGTCAATTAATATTTCGCCAATTTTTAGTATAAATAAATTATAAGATTTCAATTATAATATTATTGTCAGACCACCAATGTAGGCAGTTTCTGGCCTTTCGTGGTACCCTTAGCACGAAAAAGATATCCCATTTTTTTTTTTTCTTTAACATTATTTAATTTTTTTATGGAGAAAAAAAAAAAAAAAAAAAAAAGTTAATTTCGCTGGTTCCGTTCCTTAAGACGGAACTCGTATTCTTGTATGTTTTTTTTTTTCTCTCATGAAAACCAAATTGTTGACTTCTTCACGCATTTCGTAGAATTTTTATAAAGATTTTTTATGAATACGCCTGATAATTTTAGTTCTCCATTTATATATTTTATTATTGCAGTTTATAAACTGAAATAAAATATCTCATATTCACCTTCAGAAACGTAACTGTTATTCAGCTACTTGCATGTGTATGTATTTCTTGAAGCATAAAAACTTGTCTTCGTTAATTTTTGAAACATAGACAAATATCACAGTGCAAAAGGAAAAAAAAAAAAAAAAAAAAAAAAAAAACTTAGTTTCAAAAGTAACAACTCCTGCTTCTTCTTGCTGTTTTTGCCAAGTGTTGTTATTTCTTGGCAAGTTTCAATGAATATGGGCCTCTGTGGTCCAGACATATTCTAATCAACAGTCTGCTTTAAGAATTGTCATCACAGGAACAGCAGTGTAACTCAATAACTTTAACTATATCAATAAGGTATTTCACCGCTTGAGAACTTCTGAGGTCATCAAGCTTTAATACGTAATCGTAGGAAGTCTAAATATGAACTAAACGTTGAAACATCATAAAGGTTCTATCATAAAATTTCGTCATAAAGCCGGTCAATAAGAACTCCAATAAGCACACAAATCCTTAGCTTGGAAACCAATTTAAAGTAAACTTCATTTAACGATTCGCTTCTTTTAATACGAAATACTCATTCTAAAATTACTTACATTCAATTTCTTTCTACTTTCACAACCTCCGTAAATCCTGTTTCCAATTTGACATACTAATTCTCCGACAGCTACAGACACTCCATGCCAACCCAACTGTACCTCTATTCGACACTTCTAAGTTCAACCTGATATCTCATCCAAAAATCGCCACCTGATCCTAGATCCAATTAGTAACCTTCACTTTCTAAAACCATAAATTTCTAACTCAACTCGAAGTTATCACTTGAGACCACATCCAATACTTAATTAAACTGGTGACATTTACTTTCCCAACCCCAGGGCCCGACTAATGAGTTTTTATGCCCAGGGCACTTTAAAATTTTCGTGCCCTCTTAGCAAGTGAATTTGTAAAATCTATCAGAGATGTATCGAATAGAAGGCCAAGGGATCAGGCTGCCCTCACAGAATTAAAGAAAATACTTTATTTGGGGAACCCCTTTATTTGGCCTGCAGAAAAAAAAATGTATATATATTCTTTTTTTTTTAGTCGGCTTCCATTCTGATACAAATTTTAGCAGAAAAAAATATTTGTTAAAAGATATATCTATTTCTATTTTTGGCCACAAAATAAATAAAATTAGTACTCCTAACGATATATTTTATCGAAATTTTTTCATACGAATGAAAGACTGCTGAATTAAAGGAAAAAAATGAAAATATTTTAACAATCAGAAAAATTTTGTGCCCCTCAGAAATTTCGGGACCAGGGCACGAGCCCTGAGTGCCCGTGAGATAGTCAGTCCCTACCCAACCCAGTACAGTAACCGCCGCTTAATAAATTCACTGGTTAATAAAATCAGCAGCTTAATCTGATCAAATTGCCAGGACAAGAATCAGATAAATACAAACTACTTTTAAAGCCGCCGCTTAATAAAATCAGAATCGCCGGTTAATAAACTCAAAAATATCTCATCAGCAATTAAAAATATCACTTATGCGCACAAAAAAATTAACTTTTTTATTTTTTTAAACAGAAAAAGAAATTAAAGCGCAACAAACCCTCCGTTATCACTCATTGTCGAAGATTTTACACTTGCAGCACAGCTACAAATTAAACACGACCCATAACTTATCTCCATGACAATTTCAAGAAACGTATTCTTCAAAACACCGTAAAAGTTAAAAATTTTATTTAAAATGATGTATATATATATATATATATATATATATATATATATATATATATATTAATTTCTAATTATTAAAAGGCAATTTCTAGTTCTTATTTTGAAACTACTATAACTCATGAGGCTTACACGGAAAGATTTTAAATTTGTAAGAACAGCGCATGAACTTTTGGTAATGTAATGATTTTCCTCAAAAGAAAGCATACGGGAACTCGGAATGCGTTTAATTTAATTATATTGAAGAAACAACTAATTAATTATCTATCAAAAAATAATTAATATTGTTTAATAATTCCATTATTCGTTGGACCACCTCTAGAGGTGTGTCCCAGACCGTCGCCAATTGCCCATCTGCGCAGCACTAGTGCGACGTAAAACCCAACCAACCAACCATTATTCGTTACCTTTTGAAGTTTCTTTCCAAATTCAGGGAAGTAATACCTTTTCCTTAAATGCAGGGACATTCGCTGGATATCAAAATCAGCCGCTTAATAAAATCACTTTGGCTGAGAGCGAATATGATTTTAATAAGTGGCGGGAACTTTATTTCTAATTCAATACTATGACTTGCGACGAGCTCTGTTACTAAATTCAACTGGTGACCTTTACGATCCCGACTTGACATCTGTAATACCTTAAAAAATCACAAAAGAAATAATATTCTTAGAGAAACATTATTCTGAAACATAAAATTCACACGTGCAATGTTCACTGCGACATGAGCATTTACAGTAAACATTTTTCTACTGTGCATGCGCGAAAGATTTAAAAAAAAATATTAAATAGGTTGAAAGCTACAGTCGGTAAGAAAAGTCTCCGAACACTAGCAAAAATTCCTATAAAAATAAGTACACTTAATACTGTTTGTTACATAAGTTTTTGTCGAATCATGTTCTTAGTCACTCTAAAAACAGGATTTGACAAGGATTTATTTACGAAAACTGTATGAAATGTACTTTTTTTTATATAGGAATTTATGCTAGTGTTCAGAGACTTTTGTTACCGACTGTAGACATAGTGGGACATTTTTGTCATTAGTTCATTTCATTAGAGTAAAAATTAAAAAAACTATCTCGGCAGAAGAACAAGCTACATTTTAGGTATTTTCCACCGTTGGAATTTCGTAAGGAGTTTTTCACATGCCATGCATTAATTTGAAGATCCAATAATTTCAACCATGTTGCAAAAGTTTTTTTTTTTTTTTTTTTTTTTTGTGAAAACCCTTTATGAACTCAGAAATAGTAAATAAATAAATATATGTTGGAATTACAAGCCTATAAGAGATTTTTGTAACACATACACACACACACACAAAAAAAAAAAAAAAAAAAAAAAAAAAAAAAAACTTTGCAATGTAGTGGAAATAATTGGATCTACAAATTAAACACGCGATATATGAAGAACCCATTATGAAATTCCAATTCTGGAAAATACCTAAAACGTCTAAATACCACTACTGGTTTGTGTGCAGGAATGCACGAAAGTATTCCAAAGCATTGTTTTCTATGAGAGGTATTTCTATAAACCATATTTTAATAGCTTTACTTTGCACAAATCATAAAAATAAAATATAGTATTTATATGGAAAAAAAAAATGATTTCGATAGAATATATTATGATTAGCATTAAGATTTACAGGTCCATACAAAAATATTCAGTTACGTTAAGGGCTATTATTGTAAATTTGCTGGAATTGCATTTTCGTTTACATCAAGCGTTTTTAACACTTTCTAACAATTTTTAATCATGAATATGATTTTAATTAGTGTATTTGTGCTATATGCCTGACTGTCCATCTCTTCGTTTGCCCGCCTTCTGCATCTGTAAATATTTTCAAAATTTCTTAAGAACTATTTTATATATTATTCAAGTTCACCATGCTCTCTATTTAAAATGGTATAATATGCACTGTACAACTGGTTTGTGCACAGAGGTTCCCCACATATGACAATGCATTGCGTTTTAGGAAAGATGTTTTACAAATCTCATCTAAATAACTTTCTACTGCAAAATGGTTTTCTCAGTCTCTCTTCCGCCGCATGCTCTCTCTAACCACGCCCCTCAACGGAAAATATCAGCTTTCTATTTATTGATTTTTTTTTATTTTTCCGACTGAGTGAAAATAATGCCTGGACCGGGAGTCGAACCCCGGAACTTTGACTTACAAGGTCAAGGCTCTACCAATTGAGCTATCCAGGCCGACACCCCGGTCAGCATTACTCACTCAGACAACCTTTAGGCAGAAACATCTCTGGTCTATCATGTAGATAGCTCAACAGAAAATAAGCTGCAGGAAAAATGGAAAACGCCATTAGATAATGGGAGAAAGAAATACAATTTTTTAAAAATTAAAATCACACAATTAACTGTGGAAGAGAATCATATTTATTGAAATTTTTTATTTTTCCGACTGAGTGAAAATTATGCCTGGACCGGGAGTCGAACCCCGGAACTTTGACTTACAAGATCAAGGCTCTACCAATTGAGCTATCCAGGCTGACACCCCGGTCAACATTACTCACTCAGACAAACTGTAAACTCATTACAGACTGTTTCTGCCTAAAGGTTGTCTGAGTGAGTAATGCTGACCGGGGTGTCGGCCTGGATAGCTCAATTGGTACAGCCTTGACCTTGTAAGTCAAAGTTCCGGGGTTCGATTCCCGGTCCAGGCATTATTTTCACTCAGTCGGAAAAATAAAAAAAATCAATAAATATGATTCTCTTCCACAGTTGATTGTGTGATTTTAATAAAAAAAAATTGTATCAGCTTTCTATATTTACGTTTTTTGAGCCTTACTCATTTGTTCTGATCCGTCTAGTCTTTCGTAAAAAATTAAGTATTTAAAATATCTTGCTCTTTCTCGAGGCAATAATCCTTTTATTATCGATAAAGCTCTACATAAATTCAAGAATCCTAAACGTTCTGCTCCCAATTTGAGCGGCGGAAGATCAAAATTGTGATGGCATGTCTCCGGTCCACCATTAGGAGTGAGTCCCAGACCTTCGCCAATTGCCCATTGCACAGTACCAGTGCGACGTGAAACCAAACCAACCAACCAACAAAATTTGAACAATAACATTCTCATCCCATTTGTTTTAAACTTTTATTCATGCACTTTCTTTTAAAATTTCTAAAATTCTTTCACCGTTTGGTTTTACAGTCATTTACAAACTCGTTAACAAAATTAAATTATCTTCTTTTAAAGATCCCATTCCTACTGAAAACTGTTCTGGCATTTATTTAATCCCGTGTTCGTAGTGGAATTTAGGTTGCATTGGTCGAACTAGGAGGCATTTGAAATACAGAATAAATGTGCTTCGTCGTAATGTTCGTAATAATCTCCAAATTTTCTATTGCTTCCCACTGCTGCGCTGATGGTCACCCTTTTGATTTTTCTAAAACTAACATAATTTCATCTCCTGTTTCCTCTTCCCATTTAGATATCCATGAAACTTTTTACACATTTAAAATTTGAAAAGTCTTGTTTATGATATTTCTTCCAACTGTTTCTTGTCTGATACTTGGAAATTACTCACATAAGTTCGATTTTCGTTTCATTTATATATATATATATTATATTTTTAATTTTTGTTACATGTTTTGATCTTATTCATTTTCTTATTTTATTTCGTAATTCTGCTCACACCAACATTTATATTTACATTTGTCTTTATATATATTTTGCTCTTCTTTTAAAATGGTTTTGTGCGTTGTCGCTTTGACTGCAGCACTCATGCGTACTTTGTTCGCCTGACGAAGAGTCATGTGTTCTTTCGACCCGAAACAACTGTTTCGAGTTTATTGCATTTTATAGTGTTTATTCAAAGTTTTGCAATTATGTATTTATATGTGTATATATACACATTTAACTATGAGGGAAAACTAAAAAATTGTACTTATTAATTATAATTATTCCTTCTCTATCTTTATCATCATAGTAAGCTTCAACTAAGATAAATATATTTTTTTTTTTTTTTTTTTTTTGCATAGCATATTATGAATAATATTTAAATTCCGTGCGCGAAGAACGGCACAACAGCTTATACACTAATAAAACTATGCAAATAATTCATTATAATTCATTAATATTTGAACAAAATTTGACATCATTTTGATGACTACAGAATGTCATCGGAATTCTTTTGTATGGTCCAGTAAATAAGTTGTTTAGTCTATACATACCTTCTTTTAGAGAAAACACGCTTTTAAGCATCTTAATAATGTATGTTAATTCTATTATGTTGCATGCAATATAAACGCGTAAATAAAAATCTGCCCATAGGCTCTAACATCACGGAATTCTTTTGTGTATCAAGGTTAACGACCACAAATATTATATACACCATTTGCATTTTATGGTGTTGATTCAAAGTTTTGCAATTATATATTTATATGTGTACATATACACATTTAACTATGAGTGAAAACTAAAAAATTGTACTTATTAATTATAATTATTCCTTCTCTATTTTTATCAGCATAGTAAGCTTAAACTAAGATAAATATTTTTTTTGCATAGCATATTATGAATAATAATTAAATTCCGTGCGCGAAGAACGGCACAACAGCCTATACACTAATAAAACTATGCAAATAATTCCTCATAACTTATTAATATTTGAACACAATTCGACATCATTTTGATGACTGCAGAATGTCATCGAATTCTTTTATATGGTCCAGTAAATAAGTTGTTTAGTCTATACCTTCTTTTAGAGAAAACATGCTTTTAAGCATCTTAATAATGCATGTTAATTGTATTATGTTGTATGCTATATAAACGCGTAAATAAAAATCTGTCCATAGGCTCTAACGTCACGGAATTCTTTTGTGTATCCCGGTTAACGACCACAAATATTATATACACCATTAAAACTATGAATTTATCCTGTATAACTCATGAATAATTGTTCGAATTTTGACATAATTTGGATGATTACGCGACATATCAGTAACACTTTTGTCAGGTCTAGTACATTAATTATTAAATCTAAGCACACATTTTTCTAGGGAAAAAAATATGTTTTTAACCATCTCAATAATGGATGTTAATTTCATTTTTTTGAATGCAGTTTAGCCATTATGAGATGCGTTCAAACGAAATTCTGCTCATGGGCCGTAATGATAAGAAATACTAATATGGTCCTATTCACGAACGATAAACAATATACATGCTAGAAACTATGCAGCTATTTTGTGTGGCGCGTGAACCATGTGCTCCAATTTGCATACGAAAGGATGATTGATTTTTGATATCGTTATCACAGTACAGAGAATTTCTGTCCATATTAGCCGTACAGTCGGTAACAAAAGTGTCCGAACACAAGCAAAAATTCCTATGTAAAAAAAGTACACTTCATACGGTTTTGTTAAACAAATCCTTATCGAATTATGTTTATTTAACATGTTTATTTAACAGAATATTTTTAACAAAACCATATGAAGTGTACTTTTTTTACATAGGAATTTTTGCTAGTGTTCGGACACTTTTGTTACCGACTGTACTGATAAGAAAAATTTTGTGTTCCCTTATACATGAACCGCAAACAGAATATACGTCCAAAACTATACAGCTTATTTCGTGTGGCTCATGAACGTGTGTACTAATTTGCAAATCAATCGGTGATTTCTGCACTCGCTTTCACAAGACATAAAAACAATCACACAATCACACAATCACACAAACACATAGAACACAAAGTCTTTTTTATGCTACTCATGGAAGCTTTCACTGGTGTTTTGGATAAAACAGATTTTGTCGTTTTTCAATTATTTAATGCCAAAGTGGTGCGGCTATTTATTAAATAAAATTGTTGAAATTTCTATTGGGCTTTAATAAATCCTTTGTACAACTTTTCTGCATTTTACCAAAATAGATTTCTTAAAAGAAAAAAAGTTTTCGGCCGCCCTAATATTTCTTTCTATAAAAGTAATAAAAAAAAACATAATACTTATACATATTTAGCGGAAAATGTTAAAAAGGATTCTCTATCTTTTGTTATAAAATTGGAATGCATAATCCGTTCTTATGAAAACATTTATTTAATATTCATAAACCAGCACTTTTAAGCACTTTAATATTTGCTGGTATGTTGCTGGTATGTTTTATATTTTCCAGTTTCAACAATTCTAACATTTCTCACATTAAGCAAAATACTTTTCAAGAACACATACAAGAACTTCCATATATTTTTAATCTTCTATTTAATTATGAATTATAATCTATTTAATAATAAATATTATTATTATTACTATCTATTTTTGACTCTTCTCAATATTTTCTGAATTATTATTTTCCTTTAAACTGGTTTGAAACGTACATTTGCAACATTCTCTAGAGTATACGTTAAATTTTGAAAAGAAAACAAAATCCGTATTTGATTTTAAAAATCCGATTATGAAATATATTAGGGACTTATGCTTAAAAGGATTAAAGTAATTCCTTCACTCAGAACAGAGCGAGGGATATTTTCAAACCAATACTATGCATTATTCTTATTGCGAAATTATGAAATAGAGGTTGGAAAAAGGAAAAATATTTCTTTAAAATTTCTTATCTTCAACTATTCCTAGCATTTAATAAAACGAGTCATTAACGGGATTGGTAAAGTTGTATCTTGAAGGTAATATTTCAAGCACTGAAACTGTACTATACCACTGGAGTAGCTATAACTGTATCCATAAATAACTTATTTACATGTTACATTATTTTTTTTAAATGCACTAGGATTTGCAACGTCCTTATTGTTTTGTACAACTAATTTTTTGTGATAAAATAAGCTTCTAATTTTGAAAAGAGGTTTGTTGTTATAGAAGGATCCTTACAAAAAGGCAGCCCCATGCAAGCCCGGTGTATATAAATTTAATTCTTATTCGATACATATTAAAAGTCTGTAAACAGATATTCCAATAGTTTCAATATTTTTCACTGCATTGTCAGTACCCGTCTTATTTTCACACCACTTTCTTTTAAGAATAAATTTCTTCTTATTTAATCCTAATAATAATAAGCATATCGTATTTAATCTTAATAATCTTAATAATATTTTTTTTCTTATTATATATTTCTTATAATTACATATTGGTGACAACGACTCTACTATTATAGGGTGGTGTGAAAAAAAAAAAAAAAAAAAAAAACAATGCTACGGAATAAATTATAAATATTAGCATATTTAGTGTGAATAAGAACAGCAAGGCTTATTTGTATTATAATACACACAGTACACTGGGGACCATTTTTTAGAACAGGATAAAATGGATACTGACAATTAAAAATTTAAAATAAATTTACTATATACTTAAAGTTACTTTAATATTCTCTATGAATGCATATGCATACAGTATGAATTTTCGAGCTATATGTTTATTTGGAGTGTTTTGGAAGAAAACCCGGGATAAAATTTCGATTGGGTGTCGTTTAAAATCCGTTGTTTGAAAAAATATTACATGATGAATGATATGTTTTTAAATCCTTCTTATTAAACTATAGAAATTTGATAATATTTTTAAACTAACATCGGAAAAATGCCATGTGTAATATATCATTTTAGAAATTTATGTTCTGTCACTCCTTTGAGGTTCTCTACTGGAACAAGCATCGCCAATGTAATGATACTTGACATGCTGTTTTTGTGATTCTGGCCAAAATTTTATTAGTATAATTGTTCTATCGAAGGCATAACGTTGCTCCATTAATGCATCGTCCGATTGACGAAGTGTAAGTAAAGAAAGTTTCCATTTCGTATAACGATCGATGACTTGTTTTAAATGAAAATGCATTTGGAAAATCATTCTGATTAGACGAATAACAATCCAGTTACTTAGCAGAACAAATTGCAGTGTTAGTATGAACAAGTTCTATATCTTCAGATTTATCACTCTTTAAAGTAAATTAACCAAAAAACAATCGTACAGACGGACGGCAAGTGAAAGTGATGTCACTGATACCATCATCTACTGTTTACTTTAATTATCAAAAAGAATTGTGATTCGATTAAACGAAAGTTCGATGACACATTACAATTGTATAATTTATGTAGGGAAAAAGAAGGGGGGGGGGGGGAAAGGAAAAGGAAAAGAAGGACTTAAAAAATATATAAGAAAGTTAATTAGTATCATAATTCAAGACTTTAAATCTGCAAAGTGGCAATATTTAATCAAGCCCTAAAAATATCATTTTCCCGATTGGTGGCATGTCATTCGATTGGCAATGTCAACAATTTACAACTTCCGCAGTTAAAAATAGTAATAAAATTCGATTTATAGTTTCTTTTATTTTTCTTTTCAGAAACTAAAATATACAGCTAAATTTTAGTTTTTAAATAGGCATTTATAGCTTTGAAGGGAATTAAAACACAAGAAAAATGTAGGTGATGTATTTATCCTCGTTTTAAGAAATGTATACCCATAAAAAAATCTTTAAGAGGCCTGTATTTTCACAACTGTTAGTCGCAGATTTATAATTTCTGTAACAAAAATATTTTAAATAATATAAACAATACGTTAATTACATTTCTAAATTTAAAAACTCAATTTTATAAAAATTTCAAAGTATTCTTTTCTGATCCCACTTTAATTATTTAGTAAATGTTTCCACTTTATTTTGAAACGTTACGCAAAAAGTTTTACTTCTGCGATTCAAAACAAGATATTTAGTTTTAAATATTGTTTTTGTTTTTTTTTCTTTACCTCTCTCTCTCTCTCTCTCTCTCTCTCTCTCTATGTATATTTTCTACCCTCGTTGAAGAGTTAGCAATATATATATATAATATTCCAATATTGAAATGATGGTATAATACTCCTTTCACGACGAAACAATTGTTTCTTGACCATAGACTGTGGATAATTCCATAGTAAAATATCAGAGAGAGATTACGCCCGGTACATATTAATATCGCTATTTTTTAGCAATAATTTTTATTTATGACAGAAATCTTGTGCTTAGTTAAGAAAAGGTTATTATTAGAAAACAGTAATGTTTATGAACGCAATTTATGTAGAGCCAGACAGATACTACTAATTTAAAAAATATTATTTCCTTATTTTAAGGTTTTCTGTTATAAATCAAAAATAATTCTTAAAAAATGGTAGTGAAGTACTGAATACTAATTGCTAAAAAGTAGTGGCCGGTGGGCCTTTCTGTAGAATGAACATGTCTCTTCATTAAACGTTATCGCAACATCACTCAGTGGCAAATATCTGTTAAAATAATTAACTTTTTAGGATAGTTTTTTCTTCATCGAAAGATGGACTAATGGTTTCTTTTATTTGAGCGTTGTTAAGAAAAGAGTGGTGTTCTAAATTCCTTATTATTCATAAAATTTAAGCTTAAGAAGAACCTTCTTCTAAGAAAGTAAAAAAAGAAGAAAAAAATGTAGTTTTATGATTAAAACTGCCCTGGACAATGACTGCAAGCTGTTTCGATTTTATTTATTTATTTTATTTTATTTTATTTTATTTTATTTATTTTTTAATTTTTTGGGTGGGGAACTGATATTGTGAAATGTTTCAAACTTATTCTTCGAAATTCCAAGTTACTCTTCAAAGTTCAAACTTACTCTTTGAAAATAGTTGTGACAATTGTTCGAAAAGAACGGAACAGTTGGCAGATATCCTGTCCTGTTATTTTTTTTTTTTTTTTTTTTAATAAAAATTTCGAAAATTCTACACCTGTGTATGTAAAATTCAAATAGTAAAATGTTTTAAATAGAAAGATGTTGAAATATAAATTGTAATACGACACACACACACACACACACACACACACACACACACACACACATATATATATATATATATATATACAGGGTGGGGCATAAAGATCTCCCTAATTTGCCGCTGTCGCTACGGCGGCGCTAGTGTAGAGGGCGTGTCCGAAGTAGCGCTGTTATATTTCCCTGGTTACGCTATTTCAGCGGACAGTATGTCTTGGACTAGTGAACATCGTGCGTTCGTAGTTTAAACTGATTTTAAAAATGCGGATTCCATCATTCAAACGCAACGATTATTTCGTAGGCACTTTGGAGTAAACAGGCATAGAAAAATACCCGACAGGACAATATTCTTATGGGTTGCTAATTTTAGAGAAACAGGTTTGTGTTTAAAACGGAAGTCGCCCGGTACACCACGTCATGTTCGAACTCCGGAGAACGCGGCAGCAGTAAGAGATGCTGTAACGCAATCACCACGACGTTCAGCTCGTAAACAAGCTAGTGCCCTTGGACTATCCCAGCGCTCATTGAAGAGAATTTTACACGAAGATCTGAAGTTACATCCGTACAAAATGATGTTGGTACAGGTAATGAAAGAATGCGATTGGTCAAATCGAAAGAAGTGTTGTGAAGTTTTGCTTGAAAATGTTGCGCCCGATGATGTTGTGCCCGATATCCTTTCCGTAAATAGCAAAAATTGTTACAGATTGTAAAAATTAATTAATGGCAAACATTATTCTTTCCGAATGTAAACATAAAATATCTGTTTTCAATGTCCTATATATTTTTATTGACTTTTTAAAATGGGGAGATCTTTATGCCCCACCCTGTATATATATATATACATATATAAATGATATTTATCGTTAAAAAAATTAACCTTAAAATTTAGCAATTAATAGATTCAAAACAATACCAACACAACAAGAATAGAACTAATTTTAACTTATAGGTATATATATATATATATATATATATATATATATTATAAATAATTAAACAAATTTAATAAAATGTTTTTATAAATAAAACTGGTAGCAACATCTCAATTTTAGATAAAAAAATTGGTGATCTGTCAGAATCTGAGCTACGTTGCATTATCCCCATTCTAGATTTTTTAGGTGATTGCTGATGACGACGTCTGCTTGAACTAACTAGCCTTATCAGATAGGTACTAGAATAGATTTTCTATGCGTAGTCATTAGTTTTGAAAGCATATTAAACTCTTACGATGCAATATATATTACTAGGTCTTCCCTAAATTTGTCTAGTCTAAATGACTTTGTTGAGAATATAAGATTACTCTCAACTTTTGACAAATGTGAAAAATGAAATTCTACATTTTATTCACTAATTAATTAAGGATGGAAATTAAATTCATCAATTTATATCCTTAGTTATTTTATTTTATTTTATTAATTTATTTATTTATTTTAGTACCATAGCGGCCAACCATTATTTATTTATTATATCTACCAAGCTTTATTTATTATTATTATAATATATATATATATATATATATATATATATATTTTACACACCATTATTTCTTCAAAAAATTTCTGAAAAATTTCCCTTGGTGAATTTTGAAATCGAAGTAGCCCGGATGTTTCTCGTCAAGTTATCAACTTAAGCATTTACGATAATCATTTCAATTCATTGCCAAAATGACAAAAAATATTTAAAGTCGCCAATGGGTTCCCATACTAAAGCTGTGTCGTTTAGTTGCATCATGTATTTTCAATGATGACCATCCAGTATCGCAATACTAAATTTGACTTCATGTTGCTGTCATTTTAAGATCGATTCAATTATACAATATGCATAATTGAAATGTATAATATGGAGTCAAATTTAGTATTACGATATATTATGCAACTAAACGGCACATCTTTAGTATGGGAACCCATTAGCGACTTTTAATATTTTTTGCCATTTTTGGCGATGAATTAAAATGGTTATTGCAATTGCGTAAGTTAATAACATGACAAGAAACTTCCGGGCTACTTCGATTTCAAAATTCGCCAATTTCGAATTTTTTTTAAAGAAGTAATGGTGTGTAAAATAAATAAATAAATAAAGGTTGGCCGCTATGATACTTACAAATATATATATATATATATATAATAATAATAATAATAATAATAATAATAATTGTTGGTATAATATAAGTATTGATGATGCTCAAAGTGTTTTATAGTACGCCAATAGATGGCGCTGTGTGTTCATACTTTTTCTGTAACTGTATATATGTAAATAAACCTTAGTTTCAGTCTAGCTCACGTGTGGTTAACTTCATGTGGAAGCACGAGCGCTCGTTGCGTTCGATCGGCGGCGAAAATGAAATGACGCCACGTTTCCGGTAATTAAAAACTAAAAAATGGATGATCGAAAGTAGATCTTCAATTAAAAAGAAAAATTAAAAATGGATAAATTAATCCCATCAATACCACTATTAAATAGTACGAATTATCACACGTGGTCATTAAAATTAAAAGCAGTTCTAACTATTAAAAAATTGTACGACGCCGTGATTAAAGAAGCAGGCGACTTAAAAGATGAAGAACAGGCTGAATGGGATACTAAGAATGCTGAGGCTGTTTCCTACATCTTACTTTCGTTATCCGACGAACAGGGTCTCCAATTCGCAGACGAAGGAAACGCTAAGAATTTATGGGAGAAAATAAAATCAACATTTACCGGAAAACTGGAAGATCGAAAAATCGATGCAAGTAATGAAATAAAAAACATTGAAATTAATCCAGAAGAAACCGTAACAGATTATATTGCAAGAGAAAGGGGCTTAAGAGCAAAATGTACTTCACTTGGTCTGGAAATTACAGAGAGAGAAATCGTCTATTATACTGTGAGAGGCCTCCGAGGAAAATTCTCGAAAATTAGAGAAATATTGAAAACTCAAAGAGAAATACTGGAGATTTTACGTGAAGAAGAGAGAACAATCCTGAGATCACCTGACTTCCAAAATACTAGAAGAGAAGAAGCATTCCATGTTAAAAATGGGAACAAGAACAGAGTGAAAAGTTGTTTCATCTATATGAAAACGAATCATCTAGCTAAAAACTGCTATTTTAGGAATAAAGATAACTTACCTACGAACGCTCATGATAAAAGAACAAATGCTTATAATAACAACAAGAACAGAAACAAAGAACAGTTTAAAAACAGAAACTCGAATTATACGAGTAAACATGACGATTTTGCACTTCCTACGAACAGAGAACAATTTGATATTTCTGAAAATAATGTGTGGTTATTAGATTCCGGTTCGAGTTGCCATTTGTCAAATAATTTGAATTATTTTTGTGATATTATTAATGATAATGGATATATCAATTTAGCAGGTAAGAATTCTACTTTAAATTTTACTGGTATAGGAACTGTTCGCGCTAAAACATTGGTAAATAATTCTCAAAATATTTTAACTATGAATGATTGTATTTATATTCCTGATTTGAGAAATAATTTAATTTCTGTAAATAAATTAATGGATAGGCGTTATAAGATTAAATCAAGTAGAGATCATATCTTAGTTCTAAGTAAAAATTATGAAATTGTGTTAAAAGCTGTTAAAATAAATAATAGATTTGAAGTCATATTAGAACCTTACAATGATATGTCACCTGATTCTCTAGAATGTAACTTAATAAATAAATCGGAATCTTATGATATTTGGCACAAAAGACTTTGTCATTTAAATCCACAATATATGATAAAAATGCAAAATATTCTTGGCATAAAATTTAGAGATTCTGAAAATTTTAATTGTGAATCATGTGACATTAGTAAGTTAACTCGGAAAAATCATCCAAAAGTAAATTTTTATCAAAGTAGTTCTATATTAGAATTGATTCATGCTGATTTAGCAGGACCTATAAATTCTAATTCCTTAGGAAATTCTAAATATTTTTTTAGTATTGGTTGATGATTTTTCTGGGATGTATTTCACTTATTTCTTGAAACATAAACATGAAGCATTTGATGCTTTTACTATTTTCAAAGAACGGTATGAAAATCTGAAGAATAAGAAAATTAAACGTTTAAGAACCGATAACGGTTTAGAATTTGTAAATAATGAATTTGAAAATTTTCTAGAAAAATCTGGGATAATACATGAAAAAACAGTACCATATAATCCTGAAAGCAACGGTATTGCAGAAAAATGTGTAAGAGTACTGGTAAAACGCGCAAGAACATTGTTATATGATAGTAAATTGCCACTTAGATTTTGGGCGGAAGCCATAAATTGTAGTACCCACATATCTAATAACACACCGCGAAAAGATAAACAAAAAATCCCGATCGAAATATGGACAGGTAGAAAACCAAAACTAACTTATTTAAAAACTTTTCGTTGTGTAGCTTACTATCACATTCCTAAACAATTCAGAAATAAATTCGATGTTCCCGCTAAGAAAGGTATATTTGTTGGATATTCTAGAGATAGGGGCGCATACAGAATTTATGATATCGATAAAATGAAAATTATTGAAGAAAGATCAGTTAAATTTGATGAAACATCTAAAGGTAGTAAATTCTTAAAAAGAGAAACCGAAACTTATTTGTGGGATATTAAAGAATTAACCCAGTTTAATGAAACCGAAACTTCTTCTCTACCCGTAAACAATGATAATAATTTATCAGATTTTTCGTCTGAACAACAAACGCTAGAACAAAATGAAATACAGAATGATTCAGAATCTATTTTTAGATCGCCACCCCAATTGCGAAGAACATAAAGCATAAAAAATAAAATGTCAGCTAATTTGGCTTTAAATGATCGGTACCCAGAAATTTTGAGGAAATAAAAAATAAAACAAATTGTAGAAAATGGGAGATCGCTATGGAAAAAGAAATCGATTCCATGAATGAACACAATGTTTTTGAGATAGTTGAAAGGCCAAAAAATGAAAAAATAATTAAAAGTAAATGGATTTATTTAATTAAAAGTGTCAATAATGAGGAAATTTATAAAGCTAGATTAGTAGCTGCGGCTTTTAATCAAATAAAAACAGTCGATTATTCAGAGTCATATTCACCGGTGGTGAATATTGAATCATTTAGATTATTAATGGCAATCTCTTCTAAGCTGAATTTATCTATAAGATTTTTTGATGTAAAAACGGCTTATTTATATGGTAACATTGAAGAAACTATATATATGGAAATACCCCCAGGTTATGAAAATAAATTTGGTAAAAATAATGTATGTAAATTGAAACGTAGTATATACGGCTTGTCATAAAGCGGCTGAAATTGGCATATTAAACTTAAACATGAACTGAAAGCGATTGGCTTCTCTCCACTTGCATCTGATAATTGTGTATTTACTTATAAGGATGATACGAATTTTCTAGCAATTTGTGTATATGTAGATGATTTAGCAATTTTTTCAAATAATCCTAAGTTATGCGATAAAAAAATAAGTAAACTTAAAGAAATTCTTGTTCTAAATGAAACAACTAAAAATTCAAAATTTTTAGGCATGGAAGTAGTACAAAATCAAGACGGTATCAGTTTATCACAAATTAACAACATTGAATCTTTATTGGAAAAATATGGTATGCAAAATTCTAAAAAGTATAATCTACCAATAGTTAAAGGCGAGGATAGATATTTTACACCTACAGATAATTTAGTTAATCAAACTGAGTATCAAGAAATTATAGGTGAATTCCTATATTTGGCTAACCGAACTCGACCTGACCTTGCATTTGTTACTAGTTATTTATCACAATTTAATAAACGTCCTGAGAAAAGACATTATACATTAGCTAAAAAGGTTCTAAAATACTTAAATGGTACAAAAAGTAAAGTATTGATTTACGAGAGAAAATTCGGTTTAATAAATTGTAGTGCAGATGCAAGCTGGGGAAATGGAGAGGGAGGCAGATCATTTTCAGGTTGTGTAATTATGTTAGGAAATTCTCTTATTGTATGGAAAAATAAAAAACAAAGATGTGTAGGACTATCGACATGTGAATCAGAGCTATTAGCCACTGCAGATACTGCAAGAGAATTAACCCTTTGTTGCATGGTGTTCACTGTAGTGGACAAAAGTTTAAATTTTTTTCCTTTCACACAAATGGTTTTACAGATTTGGTTTCAATGTTTATTCTTTCTGTATTATTTAAGCTTTCAACTGTTGCTCATAGATAGCAGCATTATATAAAATTACAGATTGCATTGCTAGATTGAAAATAGCGTCAACCTCTACTTCCAAGTTAGTATGATTTCTCATCGTAAACATTGTATATAAGTGCTAAACCTTTTTCACTTTGACATTTTGCATTTTGAAATAGTAATTTTAGGCATTGTAGAATATGTTTGAATAGAACACTTATTTTCAGATGCTATTTTTCATGAAAATGGATGTATTTTTCTTTTTGTCAACTACAATGGACGTTATGAACATAGACTAATGTAGGACTGTTTTTGTTTTTCCATTGTAGTGGTACAAAAGGGTATTATTTCATTTTATAGATGTTACTATGATAACTTCTTGGCTTCTTTGCAAAGCTGTCATACCACAATGTTCTATGCAACTAGGATTTTTCAAGCTGTCCATTGCCAAAGGACTAATACAAGCAGTATCAAGAGTAGTTGATGAACAAGATATAGAAAGACTTACGTAAACAAGGGCCAATATCAGTGTAAAAACCTACAAAAAAAATGTCAGTCAAAGCAAGCTCTGTCCTCTTCGATGGAGTGGATCATTTTGCTGGACAAATATCAAATAGTGCTCAAAGATGTAAAATGGAGTTATGCTTAAGAAAATCTACATATTCATGCGTAAAATGCAAAGTTCATTTGTGTATCGATGAAAAAAGTGACTACTTTTATTATTTTCATCACCACTTCTACTGTAGATATCCAGTTTCTATATGCATACTGTCCACTACAGTGGACAAACTCTAACTTTTAAAATAAACAAAATTTTGATGAAACAATTTTTTCCCTGATTTCTGGGGCAATTTTAAATAGGAAAAACACAATAATTTCCTTTAAAGTTTCCCAGGTGATTAATATGCAACAAAGGGTTAACATGGAAATATGTTACAAGAACTTAAGTGCGAACAATTTGTTGAAAGACCTGTAACGATTTATTCTGATAGTCAAGCAGCCATAGATTGGCTAAATACAGCAAAGTCATCAAATAAAACAAGACATGTAAATCTTAAATTTCATTTCGTTAGAGACGTAATTGAAGAAATGACTGTAAAAGTTATGTATAATTGTACTAATGAAATGATTTCAGATTTTCTAACAAAGGCTGTTACAAAGGAAAAAATATCATTTACGTTAGAAAAAATATGTTTGATTTAAAAGTATATATTTGAATATTAATTATTGTTTAATATTGTTTTTGATTAAATATAAAACGCTTTTCGCAGGGGGAGAATGTTGGTATAATATAAGTAATGATGATGCTCAAAGTGTTTTATAGTACGCCAATGGATGACGCTGTGTGTTCCTTCTTTTTCTGTAACTGTATATATGTAAATAAACTTTAGTTCCAGTCTAGCTCACGTGTGGTTAACTTCAATAATAATAATAATAATAATTAAAGGTATAAATTGATGAATTTAATTTCTATCCTTAATAAATTAGTGAATTAAAAGTAGCATTTCATTTTTTCATTTGTCAAAAATTGATAGTAATCTTATATTCTGAGCATAGTCACTCAGACTAATCCTTGTCAGGGAAGACCTAGTAATGTATATTGCATCATAAGAGTATAATATGCTTTCAAAATTAATGACCACACAGAGAAAACCTATTCCAGTACCTATCCGATAACGCTAGTGAGTTCAAACAGATGATGTCATCAACAATCACCTATAAAATCCAGAATGGGTATGATGTAACATAGCTCAGATTCCGGCAGATCCCCAATTTTAATCTAAAATTAGAGATAATGCAACCTGGCCATTTATTTCATAATTCCTACCAGTTTTATTTATATAATTTTAGGGAAAAAATTAATTACTTCTAAAAAATTAGAAATTAACAGTGAGCAATACATTTTCTTTATTTTTTACAATCAATATTCAAGGAATAATTTTTAAATATTTATAAAATAGGAGTAAAAATTTTTACTATTTAATTATAATTTCGTTAAAGTAATTTTGCATTATTATAAAGCTCATTTCAATGTAAAAAATATAGATATATATATATTCTGCAATTATTTAATTTCAATATTTCATTTTCTACTTTAGTGTGTTTTAACCAGACAAATTACGCGAATTAAAACAACTACAGTTTTTTTTCTTTTTTTTTTTAACAAATCTAAACCACAAAATAATGCATGCTGTACGTGTAGTAATTTAATAGAATAGCAAATTGGCAAAGAATTTTTTTTTTTTCATCCTTGGTTTATTGGAGGGGTGGGGGGATGTCTGAAAAGGGCCTTTTTACCCTTTTTCTGACATTTCAGGGAACCGTAAACAATAAAGGGTTAAATACCACAAAATTACAATTTCATTGTCTCATTAGTGTGATTCCAGAGATTCATTTGTGTGATATTTTATTTTGTGGTTTGGTTCCCTAGAAGAGCTATTCATTATCGAAATTGACAAAATTTCATGTTTGACCTTGAACTTTGACCTATTGTAATTATTTTAGTTATTTAAGTTACAGCAGTATATCAAAGCATGTGACACCTTTACCTTACGTACTTCGATACTAATATTCAAAATTAGGGTACCCCGTCAAAATAGCCCAAGACAAAATAGCCCCGACAAAATAGCCCCGAAAAAAGAGCCTTGACAACAAAACAGCCCCGACAAAATAGCCCCGACAAAACGGCCCCGACAAAACAGCCCCCGACAAAATAGCCCTGACAAAACAGCCCCATGACAAAATAGCCCCCGACAAAATAGCCCCCGACAAAATAGCCCCCGACAAAATAGCCCCGACAAAACAGCCCCAGACAAAATAGCCCCAGACAAAACAGCCCAGACAAAATAGCCCCGACAAAATAGACCCAGGAAAAAATAGCCGCAGACAAAACAGCCCTGACAAAATAGCCCCCAGCAAAATAGCCCCAGGACAAAACAGCCCCGACAAAACAGCCCCGACGAAATAGCCCCGACAAAATAGCCCAAAGACAGAATTGCCCCAACAAAATAACCCCAGACAAAATAGCCCCGACAAAACAGCCTCGACAAAATAGCCCCGACAAAATAGTGCCAACAAAATAGACCGGATACATTTATATAATTTAACAGAAAATTTATTTAATTAACTTCTCGACTACCTAGTCATTTAAAACTTTTAGAATAGCTCAAAATACGATGACAATGCATTTTTTTTAATACTTTTAGCCAATTTTTTGGGGTCCCCGCTGCCTTCGGTAGCGTTTTTATGATTCAATAATCATATAACTTCCCGACTTAAAGGTCTGCACGGGCCGGTAACGGGCCGAATTTTTCAATTTGCTCTCGGGCCGGGCTCGGGCTCAGTTATTTTGTGTATACTCGGTCCGGGCCGGCGTGGATGATATTTATTCTGGGTCGTGTCGGCTCGAATCTTTTTTTAGTTTCCTCGTTAATCAAGGAAAAAGAAAAAGATAAAATATTTCTTCAGTCATTTATTTTACATAATTTCACAGGCTTGTATAGCACATACAATTTTATTTTGTTAAAAAATGTCTGTAAATTCAATTAAAATGAATATCAGTGTGCCTGTTTGAGATTTGATTTTCCGCAAATATTTTTAGCATGTCTCGAAATTAATATATTTTATTTAATGTAATATTAGAGGGTTTCTTATTCAAAATAGTATGCATGTCATTACTAGTTTTCACACATGTAGAAACAAAAGAAATTAGATACGTTACTGTGCATAAGGCTTTGTGTCCTATGGACTGAAGAGTTTGGGTGGAATAAAGGCAATAAAAATCATTTTACTGTAACTTTTTCGCGAAAGCTCCTTTTTCTTTTCTCCTGTGCACTGGATGAAAGTAGCATCATTTCTAGCATGTGCAAAAGCATCTTTTCTATTGAATATGGTTGTATTAACAATAAAGTTTTGTTTATCGGATCACATGAAAGATCCAGATACATTACGGTATATAAGAGGAAATGGTTGAAAGTACATTTTTAGTAGTATTAATTGTTTTAAATACTTTCCTATATTGTTTGATGAATGCTAATATTTTCGATTCGATTTTCTGTCGTTCTTTGTGCCTTTTGTACGTCTGTAATAATGAATTTCTGTTTATATATATTTATCTTGGAAAAGTTCAGCAGCTTTATTAAAGGACATTCTGTTACTTGGCTATATAAAATCTCTACGAAACACATACTAAAAACCTTTTTCATAGAAAGGCATGCATTTTTTTAGTTATTTTACATATTTTTGAAACGGGCAGGGAGGAGCTTGGGCCTCAAAATTTCAGCCCGTGCTCTATCTCGACTAGCTACAAATTTTAAACTTTTAGGAAAGCTCAGAACACGATGACAATGCATTTTGTTTATTACTTTCAGCCGATTATTATGGGTCCCCGCTGCCTTCGGTAGCGTTTATACATACCTGGTAACTTTTATAATTTATTCCGGAGTACTGTTAGCTCCGCCTTTTTTTCACACCAGTATGATTGTAGAGAAATTTTCTCCAATATGTAATTACGATGAAATAAGAAGAAAAGTGCTTTTAAAATGTACTGGTGTGAATAAAGGGCGAAGTTAACAGTACTCCGAAATAAATTATAATGGTTACTAGGTATGATTATATGATTCAACAGAAAAATTTAAAAACATGGTACATAAAAAGTTCTTTTTATCTTGTAATTATTTAATGTAAAACATAATGTATTTTCGTAAATTGTAAATCACTATTTTTTTAAACGTGGATTTGTTATTTTCTATTATATACCTAAATAGGGAATGAAATATTCCTGAAAAGTTTTGATTTAAGGTTTTCTATGAATTTACACATTTCGAGATATCTGTCTATGTGTGCCAGCAAAAGTTCTGGTCGCTGTAACTACTTGTTTTTTTTTTTTTGTTTTTTTTCATCTTGAGTTAAATTTGTTCTGAATAACTTTTATGATACATTGCCAAACAGGTGAGCTTTCATGCAGCGATTAAACTCATTTATTCTAAGGCCGTAGCGAACTCCCACTTGGGGCCTACTGTCACTTAATCTATCTACCGAATAACTTTGCACTTTCATAATTAAAAAAAAAAAAAAAAAGAAAAAAAGTTAAACATGCATAATTTTATTTTAAGATAAAAATGATTTAATCAGCAACTACTTCAACTTTATGTGCACATCGACGGCAGACGTCAGTGTTATGCTCCGCTGAAATAATTTAATCTTGTGTAATTTTAAGCAACAACAACAACATCAACAACGAAAAAAAATAGAAACTTTTTTAACTTTGTGTGTATAAAATAAATTATCTTGATTGTATTTTGGTGTTTATTATCCGGAAAGTGGCGCTACTCTTCTGCTTATTCCACCATTTAGACTGAGACTATATCTCAGCTTCTATTGCACATTATATACTTTTAAAAAAAGTATCCGTCGCTTAATTTTCTTTCTCACGTTAAAATTTGCGTGAATATCTGCCGAACGTTGGTTATGCTATGTTCTAATTTTCCTTGTTTCTAAAAAAGCCATGACTCAAAATCTAATGCGCATAACAACACCATTGTTGTCTTCACTGGATTTAAAATTGTGTGTATATGGACTAAAAGGTGGTGTAATTACGTTGTAAATTTTGTTTAAATTTGTGTTTATATCGGCCGAAAGTTAAGGCAGTTATGCTGTAATTTTCTTTGTTTATTAAAAAGTTTGTCTTAAAATCTAATGGGCATAACTGCATCATAATTTAAATTCTGTGAATTAAATTCTGTGAATATTACAAGAAATGTTGTTTGTTATCGGTCGGAAGGTAGCGTTTTTATGTTGTAAATTTCTCTGAATTTTCCTTGCTTATGAAATACTACACATCAAAATCTATTGTGTATAAGTGCACCATTTTCTTTCCTACTGATGTTTAATTTTTTGTGTGTATAGGCCGATAAGTGGTGCCAATACGCTGTATTTTTCTTTGATTCTGAAAAAAAAAAACTATATGACACACTTCCAGTTATCCAATTTTCACGAAAAGTTCGAAAAATCATATGTACACCAGACCTGCCTCAATTCCGAAGTTTCGTAGTTCTATCTCTTTTTTTTTTTTTTTTTTTTTTTTTTTGATATGATAGTCAGATTTTCCATGTACAAAAAAAGATACATACAAATTTTGTCGGGGACTATTTTGTCGAGGCCATTTTGTGGGGGCTATTTTATCGGGGGCTATTTTGTCCTGAGGCTGTTTTGTCGGGGCTATTTTGTCGGGGCTGGTTTCTCGGGGCTGTTTTGTCGGGGCTGTTTTGTCAGGAGCTATTTTGTCGGGGCTGTTTTGTCGAGGGCTATTTTGTCGGGGGCTATTTTGTCGGGGGCTATTTTGTCGAGGCTTTTTTGTCGAGGCTGTTTTGTCGGGGGGCTATTTTGTCTGGGGCTATTTTGTCGGAGGCTCTTTTGTCGGGGCTGTTTTGTCGGGGCTCTTTTGTCGGGGCTATTTTGCCTTGGGGCTGTTTTGTCTGGGGCTATTTTGCCTGGGGCTATTTTGTCGGGGCTGTTTTGTCGGAGCTCTTTTGTCGGGGCTCTTTTGTCCTTTGGGCTCATTTGTCGGAGCTGTTTTGTCGGGGCTTTTTTGTCGGGGCTGTTTTGTCTTGGGCTTATTTTTCGGGTCACGCAAAATTAGTATTCATAAGTTCAATTCTCAGAGATTTGTGTCAAAATAAAAAGGTCTAATAATTCCATTATTGAGCAGAAGGACGACTGTTGATGACTTGTACAAAATCCCAGGTTAATGGAAGAAAAAAAAAAAAGTTGTTTTGAACATCTTTCATATGTGCATTTAAGGGATATAAGTATCAAAAGAAACAAAAATAGTCAAGCAGCACACTTCCTTGATATTATATAGAATGACCCTATATATATAAGAAAGGAATTTGCAGTTTAATGGACCTATAGAATGTGGGGGGGGGGGGGGGAATCAGCCAACAGGAAATTTGTAAACGGTAGTCGTGGAAAATTTAGAAAAAAAATAAGAAAATTCGAATTGAATATAAAATTTCCAGCAATCAAACAAAGGGGGTAGAGCAAAATTACAATTAGCAATATTTTTATTTTCTTATAAATGTAAAAAGTTTAATTATAGTAAGGAATAGTGTTCAAATGTAGAACTGGACCTGCATGTTGTTTTAGCTGCATCAAATTTAAAATTATGGTTTTTCACCCAGCAATGCATAGAAATGGCTGATTGACAGTTTCTAGCCCTTCGATTTTAGATAAATCTATTCAAAAATTGCATCTTCCTCGTACTTTGTCTTCTAAATCGGTCACTCCTAAGGCCCGGATCTAAGGGGGGGGGGGGCAAGAGGGGGCATTTGCCCTGGGCGGCGAAGACTGGGGGGGCGGCAGCCACCAGGTCCAGCTAGTCTCGCTATTTGTACTATGCTGGAACCGATTTCCAGACCATTTTCGTAGTACATTGCATCGTCTGTAACAAGCGCAGAGCAACCTAACGCCCTCCTCTCCTCACACGAGACGTATGACCAAAACAGAGTGAAAACCTGAAAACGTAATATTACTTACGAGCGCACGACGCGCGCGAGTGAGTGAGCATTAAAATCTGAACGAGGGCGATATACGTATCTTTGCGGGTGCGGTAGGTGAGAGGTGGCAGGTTGGCAGCAGTTGATTTACCCATGTAAAATGAAAAGTATAGGTGGAAAGCGATTCCTCGTATTGTAACTGATGTCATTCTATATTTGGCCACTAATTATTTCTTTCTCCGAGTTTCTACTAAAATTACTAGTTTATTATTAATAGCCGCCTTCAGCGACAAGCTGGTTCGCTATCCTTGAAAAATCCGACTGTATGAAATCCCCATTAGGTGGAGCCTGCGCCGCCTTTTTTCTGTTTCTGGACCTATAACAGCTTATTGGCATATAGTGTAAATAGCTTTATTGAAAATTTTAATTGTAGTAAATTTCCACTCGGTAGCACCTGTGGCGTCCCCTTCCCGTTTCAGTATCTGAAACAGTCTGTTCGCTTACCGTGAAAATCTCCATCTTTGAAAATTCTAACTGTAGCAAAGTCCCGCTCGGTGGGGACTGCGGCGCCTTATCCCCGTTTTAGAACTTACAACAGCTTGCTCGCTCATTGTGCAAATATCTTTGAAAACTTTAACTGTAGCAAATTTCTGCTCTGTTACGACTAAGGCGCCTCTTTACGTTTCATGATTTGGAAGTCTATTCCCTCACCGTATAAAGGAGCTATAAAAATTCTGATCTGGCAAATCCCTAACCCGGTGGGGCCTACGGTCTCCTAATCTACTCTCAAATAATTTATTCGTATTTTTTTTATATTGAATTATTAAAATATCAAAGCGCCGTCTGGCGACAGAGATTTGCAAAAAGTACTCTTCAATTCCAATTCAAATAACTTTTAAAATGATATATTACCTATGGAATTCTGTTAATTAGAAGCTGGGATAGAAAAGTAATATAAACATTGTTATAAAAAGAATTGTCTGACTTTTCCGTGGTTTTCTCCGAAACTTGCGTAATTGAGGGCAAAATAACGTTAAAAATCCTTAATAAGAAATGTGAGTGGAGTATCGGAATTTGAAAGTCTGCAAAATAAAAAAGAATAAAGGTGTATCGGGTTTTCCGCGGTTTTCTCTGAAACTCCCGTACTGAATTTAATAGCTTATATCAGTTTAAAAGTTCGCAATAAAATTACTGCAAAATATATTTCGAATGATACATTATAAGTAATTTAATCATAATTAGAATTGGATATATTGGAATAAAGGTGTTCTATGTGTTCTGGGGTTTGTGCTGAAACTCCCGCACGGAATTTAATGGCTTATATCAGTTTAAAAATCTCCAATGAAATATATTTCAAATTATGTATTATAAGTAATTTAATCATAATTAGAATTGGAGATATTGAAATTTTAAAATATTAAAGTGTCATCTGGAAGCAGAGATTTGGGATCTCTATTTTCTAATTCCAGTTCAAATAAGTTTTAAAATGATATATTACTTATGAAATTATGTTAATTAGGAGCTGAGATACAAACATTAATAAATATAAACATTTCTATATAAAAATTTGTGTCTGATTTATCCGTGGTTTTCTCCAAAATTTGCCTTATTCCGGGCTGTATATCGTTAAAAATCCTTAGTACGAAATGTGAGCGGAAACTGGAATTCGAAATTCTGTAAAATATAAAAGAATAAAAACGTTCTAGGTTTTCTATAGTTTTCTAAGAAAGTTTCGGAGAATGTAAAATTTTAGAGAGATTTATTGATTTCATTGAAGTTCATGATAAAAGTGGCGAATGCATGGCGAACATAATTTCTAAAAAGTTAGAGGACGATAAGTTATCCAATAGGGACTGTCATCGTCAGTCCTACGATAATTCAAATACGTCAGGAGCGTACAGATGCGTCCAAGCCAGAATAATAATAATAATACGCTGCTTTTCACCGTGCATTGCCCATTTCCTTAAACTTGATGGTGCACATGCCTTCTTTCTGCTCCGTGGCTAAACGTCTATGTGGAGTTAGCTGTTCAAAGAATTTACAACTTTTTTGTTTCGTATAGTTTACGCTGTGATATTATGAAACAAGAATGGAAAATCACATGCGGTTACCATAGATTATTAACTTTCGAACTATACGCACCTCCTGTTGCATCGTTTAATCGTCAATGCACTTTCGCTACTTGGTCATACAGCCTTCAGACGGAATGGAAGAAAGACAGACACATAGACTAATTGAACTAAAGTGTTAAGAACGCTTAACACAAACGAAAAATGAAACACCAGCAGTATCCTGTTGTATAACGTATCTGAATATTTCAGTGTAGCTATGTAAATCTTAGCGCCAAACATTTCATATTCTGCCAAAAAATAAATAAATAAATAGTAAAAATAGTAATAATAATAATAATAATAAAGTCTTTTAGCATCTTAATAACGAATTTCAATTTAATTATAATTTGCGCAGTAAAATTCCCTATCATAAAACGCAAGGCATTGACATTATTTTGAGTGTTCCTGTACACAAACCAGCTGCGCTACTAATACCATTTTAAATGGTGAACAACCCATAGTGAACTCGAAAAGATTTTTTTTAAGAGTGATCATTTTAATGTAATTCTGAAGATATTTACGGACGCTGGAAGCAGTTAGAGGGACAGACAGATAGACTTATTCAAATCATAATCACTCTTAAGCGTTGATTAAAGTGGAAAACGCTTAAACAATGCGAAACTGCAATTGCAGCAAATTTCAATCATATAATCCTTAATTTATCTGAATATTTTTGTGTGGTCTTTTTTTTTTCCTAATGTTAATCATACTATATTTTATAGAAAATCTTTGTGCATAGGAATAATAAATGTCTATTTCATTACGATTTGTGCAAAATAAATGTATTGAAATATGGTTTATAGAAATAAATACCTGTTATAGAACACAATGCTTTGAAATTCTTTCGTGTGTCACTGCGCACAAACCAATGGTGGTATTTATTCCATTTTCAATGGGGAACATTCCACAGTAAACTCGAATAACATATATCAGTTTCAGAGAATTCTATGAATATTTATCGGAGGTAGAGCGCAGATAGACAAATCTATGCCATAAACCATTTTCACTGCTGTTACAAAGTATTAAAAACACACAAAGAATAACGTCAAAGGGTCAGACATGATGGTCTTCGAAAGGAGAAGCTGTTGTCGGTTTGAAAATAAGCCTAAATAAGTTTGTGATGCTTCGATAGAGCTAAAAGATGGGGACAACTCACCAAGACAAATTAAAAAAAAAAAAAAAAAAGGGTTACGAAATGAGGCCAGGAATTTTGAATTTATTTTATACTTAGTCATATAGAATCATGTTTTGAAAGTGTTCAACTGTGTCAGTAAAGGAATACAAAATACTGACAAATGATATTGTTTTAACGAGATCAGTTGCTTTTATGGAAGGGTTGGAAAATACATTAAAAGATTTCGTAATACTGGATTTGATAAATGGTTTAAAAAAGCTACTGCCGTTGCCGAGTTGATGTCATAGATACAACCATTAACCCTAACAAGGGTGCTGTTGGCACAATGAAAACGCAAATTTTAATTCTCAATTGCAGAAACAGGCCCCGGATTTTTAGTATTATTATTATTATTTTTTTTATATATATAAAATTTTGCTTTTATAACTTCATTTAATTTCGTTCTTCTAATATTGGTGAATTCTGGAGGCATTTCATTTTAAATTGGAACATTTTCATTCCCCTCAAAGAATTAAAGAACGTAGAGTACCGAAAGGAAAATATCCCTGGCGAATTAGTCGACGACCAGTTGCAGACACTTCAAACAGAAACACTACAACCAACAAATGCTATATTAGATCGAATTTTAGTCGAAATTAATCACAGACTTGACAATGCGAGGAAAATAAATTATTATTTTGTATTTTTGACTTACGAAGCATTGATGAAAATGACTATAACAGATTTTTAAAAAATATATAGACTCAATTTGGCTCTTAAATATGTCAATGGTTTGAATTCAGAAAAAACGCTTTTCCGAACATGAAGTTTTCAAAGAACAAAGAAAAGTTTTATCGACAAATATTTATGAATTACAACCTGTTTCTTCATTGGAAGTTATGTGTAAAAACGATTTGCTGAATGCATTTCCTGACATAAGCATAGTTTTCAGAATTTATGCAACTCTGCATACAACTTCTGTTTCATGTAAAAGAAGCTTTAGAAAAATGAAACTCACTAAAGATTACGTTCCGCAATGTCCCAAGAGCACTTGTCGGAATTGGCAATAATTTCGACTGACAAGGAAACATTCAAAAGGTGTCGTCTTCAAAAAATATTGAAAAATATATATGTGATTCTACTCTTCATAAAACACCAGAAAGTGAAAACATTATCGGCTGAAATGAATTACAGTGACCACAAAAAGTTATCAAAAGTAAGCATTTTTGGAGATTTAGCGCTGTTAGGTGGTAAGTTCGCTAGCACCGAGATTGCTGTGTATGAACAGAACCGTGTTTTGAATCTCCGCCAAGTACTCAAAATCAATCGCCTAACGGTGTGAAATCGCCAAATACGCTTAATTTTGGTAATTTTTTGTGGTCGCTGTAATTCATTTCAGCCGATAATTTTTCACTTTCTGGTGTTTTATGAAGAGTAGAATCACATATATTTTTTTTTCAATATTTTTTGAAGACGACACATTTTGAATGTTTCCTTGTGAGAGTGAAATAGCCAACAATCTCAATTATGACATTTTAACTGAAATAAAGTCGAGGAAAATAAACCTTAAGAATTACGTATAATTTTATAACTAAAATAAATAATTTTGTAAAAGTCTCAGTATTTTATTTGGTAAAAAATTTTGCTTAGAGGGCGGCAAATTGGAAGTCTGCACCCCACTTTTAAAAATGTAGATCCGGTACTGCTAATATCAATATTGTTTTCCCATATTTTCATTAATCGAGTTATATCATAGCTAATATTCTCAAACAATAGGATTTTAAAATAATTTTTTTTGTCTTTCAATAAACCCACACTTTCTTAGTTAAAAGATCCTTTAGATATGCATAACTCTTGGGTATTTCCTGCCAATGGGGTTTATCATATATTGATCAAACTAAATGCTGTCTTAAATTCCCTTTAAAAGAACATATCAGTTACGTCCGTAAACAAGAAACCAACAAAGCAACCATATCTAAGCATTGTTGGGAGTAAAACCATAATTTTAAATTTGATACAGCTAAATTAATTTGCAGGCACAGTTCTACACTTGAACTTGATTACTTTGAAACTTTTTACACTTATAAGAATCTTAAAAACAATGTTAATTCTGATTTCGTTGTACACTCTTTGTCTGATTGTAGGAAATTTTACATTCAATCCTCATTTCCTTAATATTTTCTATATTTTCCACGATTATTGTTTATACATTTTCTACTGGCTAATCCAACCCATTCCGCCTAAATCTATTGGTTCATTAAAAAGTCGTAAAACCCGGTTCCTCTCTTACATATAGAACCGCTTATGCACTGATGACGACACGTTGAATGCTACCGAAACAGCTGTCTGCTGTTTTATTATTTCCTTTGGCGTTTAAGACGTTGTTTATTTTTGCTGTGTACATTTTCAGAGTTTAAATGTTGTATTTCTGCAAAGTTTTGACATGTGAAACAAATTAAAATTATTGTGAACTTCCATATTTTATTATTATTATTATTTTAATGCATACAATAATTCAAGAAATATAATTTGACTTTTTGATGTAATTTGGTGTTCATTCTTTAAGAATAATTTGGTTAATGTTTTAAACCATTTTTAAGAAATTTTAACAGGGTTTATAGCTTCGGATCGTTTGTCTCCGTTTTCATTTCCATAAATATTTTTAGAAAACGATAAAATAGATGTACACTATTCTGGTATGTCGGCTTTACTGCAGAGCTGACAACATTTTAATTTATGCCGTTGCATTGCTAGCACCCGCCATTCCTTCACAACTCTTTCTTTGCAAAATAGAGGGGGTCGTAGCTTTCCGATATTTTACGTGTATTTTATTATATTGTCATTTTTAACGAAAATATGCTAAATGAACTATGCAATGTCAAATGAATATTCTGATTTAAAATTAAAGAGCATAATTAGATTAATTACTTACCCAAATATCTCACGAATGACTATCTGAAAGATTCCGACAGCCAACGTACACAAGGTTGAACATAAATATAACTTTAAAACGTATTTATTGATACATATGAATGGACAGGGTTCGTGAAATACGGTCAAGTGGTCGCCATTGGCAACCAATATATTATAGCCGGCGACTATGCATTCAACGAAAACTCAAACATTCTTTTACATTTTTTATATTTTGGTGAAAAAATTACGCCCAATCGAATGCCGAAACCTATGCTAAACTGCAGTATAGTTCATACCAATTCGTGTTAGAAACAAGTAGAAGGAAAACAGCAATTCATGGCTACACCGTCGTGTTGAAATGAGACACAGTGTTGAATCAACAAACCAAAAGGGGATTTATACCGCGATCCACTGTGCATATGTTTAACAACCCGATGTTGAATCGATGCAGTTTACACTGTTCTTGTTTGCTCACTTTGTCACCCGGTGCTGAATCGTTGCGCCGGTGTAATGATGTGTCGATGCCAACGGTGTATATCAGTTTAGAGGAAATAACCGGTTTGAGGATGTTAAATTTAAACAAGTGTTTCTGATTTATAATAGTCCTAGTTAGTATTTGATTAAAAAAGATAGAATTTTAATATCTATATTTAAAGAAATTTCAAAATTGAAAATAAATAAATAAAAAATTCGTTTTTTTTTTTTTTTTTTTTTTTTTTTTTTTTCAAATTCACGGAGGCCTGTGAATGAATATTAATTTATTTTGGTTGGTTCATATAGAAGAAACTATGAATTTGGCCTTTGATTTTTAGAATTAATATGCCTAGAATATTATATTTAGGATTTATTGAAATTGAATATACACTGTTTGTTTATAACACAGCCTAAAATATTAATTGTTCAAAGTTCTGAACGAATCCGGAGAAAAGATGTTTACTACACTGCCCCGACGAGGGGATTCTTGACGATTAGTGGTGCTGACATCTAGTGAATAGAATTCGACATAACAAACTAGTTGGTATCCTTGAACAGTCATTTATATTTTCACCACTATTTAAGATCAGTAATTTTTTAAATAATTTTTATTTATTGAAATATTCAAAAAAAATTTCTTTAAGAAAAAAAAAAAAAAAAAAAGTACTGACGAAATAATAAAACTCACTTAAAAATATAAGAACGCTGTACGCCTGTATGTAATTACAATTATATTAGAAGAAAATTACTCTTGAAAAAAGGAAAAGAAGACAGGAGCTAACAATGCTATGAGATAAATAACAGGGAATATTGACAACTCTGTTACTGTAGAATGCTTTATATTAAAAATATCTTGCATATTAGCGACACTGTTCTTTTTTTTTTTTTTTTTTTTTTTTTTTTTTTTTTTTAACAAGGATTTTCAAAATAATTCGGATACATTACCGTCCAAGAGACGTATTAGTTATAAGTACCTTTCTGCATCTTTATATTGCGCTAAACATGCGCAATCAACACACATTTTCAAATGCAATAATGTATGTTTCCCACCGAAAATAGTGTGTGTAATATTGATGTTTGATTTTCAAGGCTACGTTGGTTAAACGAAATTTTTTGGAACAATTTCTTACTTTCTCTTACCCATATATATGGCAGAGAAAATATTGTTTTTGAATCAAATTTTCAAAATTGAGTTTTTGTTATATTTATACGCTTTGAGGTCCCATGAATCCGAAAATCATTTTTTGAGCGGTTGGTTTGTGTGTGTCTATTATTAGAATATCTCACGAGCAAATAGTAGCTGATAGTCCAAACTCTGTATTCTAAATCTGTATCATAGGGTGATATCACACTAAACTTTTTGTTACGATCAAGTAAATTGTTCGTGTACAGCGACATCCAAGAGAATCCAAATATATTACGTCTATAGAGGAAATTTTCGGTAAGTACAGTGTAACATCTATAGGCTGCCCTAAACAAAATGGAATAAACATATTTTTTTACATGCATAAATACATGCTTCGTGGAATGGAAATCATTCATCATTCCTTTACAGGTCTACTTAAAGTATTTGGATATATTGGGACTATATTTAAAATTTGCTGAATTTTTTTTTCTTTTTGTGTTAGGTGTTTTTCATATAAAACTAAATTTAAGAACACAATGCCATGTGCATATAGTTTATAGACAATATGTAGGACTACCTAAAATTAAGCTGAACGTTATTTTCTATTGAGCGTAATTTATGAAATTGCTTTGGTATATTTTACTATGTTCACGAACACTGCCTATCAATTTTCCTGGAGAAATCGACTAACACAAGCGAACAGATATATAAAACGGGCTTGCGACATTGAAAAAAAAACATATATATATACAGCTTTAATTGAGATTTTTTTAGGTTTTTCTTGCCATATTTCCAGTTTCTTCTCTTTTTTTCTTTTTTTTTCACCAAAAGTTAAAAGTTTTAAATACAAAGTTCTGTCGTTCTATATTTAGATTTAGAAGATTCGTCAGTCGTTGTCAGAAGACACATGCCCACCCCTACACACACTTATACATACATATAGAATGAATAATTTCCAAAAACCACTTTTTTGGACCTTAAAACATGCAAATCAGGTGAAAAATCGATATCGAAACCGAATACATTACTTCCATTGCGTACGGTAAGCGGGTAACGGAAGCAAAGATTGTTTCATATATACTTAATTATTATAAAATTTTTAAAGATCCGTATGCGCCGATATAGAAAAACTGATATCCGTATTCATATCTGTATCCGCGGATCACAATTTTTGACGATCCGGTACATTCCTAATTAAAATATAGCATGCAACATAGCAGAAGCCATAGTATTTAATCCGTATTACAAAATATTTAAAACATTTCATGTTTTAGAAAATTTTCAAAACAAAGGCATTTGAACTTCTGATAATGTAATGTAGTCCGTAGTAAATGCTGCTAGAATTATGACACAGAATAATAAGAAATCTTGCTTAGCCTAATGGCAAGAAATGCAGCAACTGGCTCTAAAATGGCGGATTTCGTTGAAAAGCTGGCTCGCCAATGCCAAGTCTCTCATAGTACAAGGTCTCTAAAAATTGCAGTATAGCAGTACCATCTGTTGGGCATTATACACGCGAAATATGCTGGCATTAGTTTTGGTAGGGCTCATTACGCATATCATTTATACGCCATAGAAGCTGTGATAGTATTTTTTTTTTTTTTTACTTTTGGTATTTATTTGACAGTTTTTTTTAGACTTTCTATATCTATAGTTACAATGGCTTTTGTCTCGATTCATCCATATTGCATCGATTCACAGTAACAATCCAATATCTTGATGTATACACAAACATCCTTGCTCATACCGAGATTCGAACCCGGGATCTGTTGATCCGGAAGGCAGTGCACTACCGACGGACCACCGAGCCGTCTAGAAATAGTTTTCCAATACACGGAGAAAATTGCTACATAGCAGCGTTACCTGTCAGCGATATGCACCCTAAACCTAAATTTAATTAGCATAGTTTTCAATAATGACTCTCTTAGATATAAAGGTTTGTACATTTATACACAACAGCAGCTTTCCGTAAAAGGGAGAAATCTTAGTATAGCAGCGTCATCTGTTCAGAGATTTTTATCAACAATTGATAGGCATTTATGTCAAAGTTCTACTAAATATAAACTATTATGAAATTCTGTGCATTAGTTCTTGAGCTAGAGCTTCCTAAAAATTTTTGTTAGACACAAGCAGACATACATTTTCTAGAAATGGAAAATATCGTGTTTTGGACCTCTCAAAACATGTATGTGCATCGAAAACCTAATGTCGAAAAATTTTACTAATCCAATATATTCTCCTATAGAATGTACAGATGAAGTAAAAGTGATAAACCTTATGAAAAAAAAAAATCTGAGTTACGTTAAAGTATTAATATACAGCAGAAAAAATTGTTTATTCATCAGTTTTAATGTTAGACTCATATGTATGGAATGATCGGTAGAAATATTTTTCTTTAGAAATAACATATTACAGTGATTTTTATTTATTTATTTTTTTTTTTTAATTGAAGTTTCCAGTTTAAAGTAAACTGATTAGTATTAGATGCAATCAACAAATTCTAGTTTATATTACGCTATGTATCAAAAATCATGATTAAATTAGTTAAAACTAATACTGATGGAAAAATAATTTGACAGCTTCAAAATCAAGCTTCCAGATTAAGCTGAAATTATACAAATGTGAGCTATCAAAATGACAATCAGTGTTAAATAATTTGTGGTAAAATTAATTAAATAAAAGTGCTACTTTTCTAAAGTAAAATAGCTGCTGTATGCGCATCGAAGTGAAGGTTGGGAAACACACATTTACCTATTTGCGTTTCATTTTTATAACTAAAAAGTTAAATTGAGAGCGATAAGTGTTCAACTTAATAAATTTTTATAAACCACAAACATATGGATAAGGCAATTTATATTACTGTATCATTATTTATTTATTAATTTATTTATTTAATTCATATTTAATTTAGCAGTTTTAAAAATGCTGCCAGTAAATTTAAATTAATATTTCCGTATTTATGTTTCTTAAGTATTCTAAACTAGAATTGATATAGTAAAATTTCCGATAATGACATTTCATAGCCATTTAATTTGAATATTTTGATAATTAGTATGTCTCGCTTTTCAAACAGTATCTTATTTCACGAAAAAAGGAAGGAAAAAGGAAATATAAAATTTGAATTAAAAATGATCAAAAATAGACCCTAGTGAAGTATTATGTTGAAAGAAGAATCTAAGCACATTTTATTACAAAGTTATATTCTGTTTAACTAAAAAAGAATTAGGTGTAATGTTTCAAGAATTGCATTTGAAATAAAATCTTGCAGCGAAACAATTAATTAAAGTACCTCAGTTTAAAAAATTCTGTACTCTTAAAAAAAAAAAAAAAAAAAAAAAAAAACAGCTAGAGCTTATATGAATAGAAAAAATAGGCTTTAATTAAAATTATTAGTGATTTTAATTATTATTTAAATAAAGTAAAAATAAGTGCGTTAAAACTTTTCATGTTGAAGAAATTGCATCCTTAATGTCAATGCTAAAAGATTTTTAGTTTAAGAAGTTTCAAACGGTGGGGAAAAAACAAAACAGCTTTTCTTATATTTATATTCATTTGAAATGGAAACGGTTGTGAGGAAATTAAACCGTCAATTAAATAAAAATTTATATTTTCTCTAAATGTGCTTAATATTTGAAGCGAAAATTACAGTCTTATGAAAGAAATAAGCCACGCCTTTAGTTGTTCCTCAAGAACGATACATTATGTAAAAACATAAATTTTACATATTCGTGTTTAACTTATTAGTGCATATACGCGTGCATATACGCCAGTAGCATTTATCGAACCTTATGCAAAGGATAAAGTTTAAATGATAAAAATGCATGTGTGTCAACAAAATTTTGTGTACGCTGTATCTCACAAACCAGTAAACAGAATTTAACAAAGCTGGGTTTATATAGAGAGTGGCGTCTGCGTAGGTTTAATTATTCGTTTACAGAGCTACATAAAAGAATTCATATATACTTATTACTGTTTTGAAGCGTTAACACCATAAAGTGTTTTTATTTATTATTATTACTATAAAAGTCCCGGTTCGGGAACGAACCGAATTCTGAATGCGGGAAAATTTTTAAAATCATTCTCGAAATGTACAAAACTCGGTCAGATGCTGCTTGCATGCCAATGCGCAAGCGAAGTGTGACGTCACTGACCATCCGTGGATGCAAGAAAAAGATTTCCTATGTTAATCGCCCATTGGATTTTTTGTAAAAAATTATTAAAAATCGAGGAAAATTATTTTCCGATTTTAATCCCCGTATTTGTGTATAAATATGTATTAGTTATCGTATGCATGTGTTAGATTCAGTTATTTTGCTGTCAAATTGACAAACGTTTGATTTTAAATTTCAAAACTCTGTCATCCTTGGCGTTTTTTGTATTTGGCTATCAAAAATGTAATACGAAAATATACATGCCAGATGTATATTTTCGTAATATGTATTGTACGAAATATTGTTTCATATTACTCATTACTCTCTTAATATAAGTTGTTAAAAATAACCACGAATGCATTTTATTTTATTTTATTTTATTTTTTTTCAACTGAAATATTTATTTCTTTTTTACATTTTTAATTAAATTAAGTTATTATTTTAAGAGAAAATATTAATTATATATACAGGTAAAAAAAAAAAAAAAAAAAAAAAAGAGAGAGGGTTTTTTTTTTTTTTTAACGCAGACAATTTATTTATTTATTTCTATTTATTTTTTAACGCAGACAATTTATTTATTTATTTTTTAACCAATTTATTTATCAAATTAAAAGAAATTAATAATTTAACGGGAAATACTTTTACCATACATTTAGATAAAATTTTGTTAATGATTTATGCAAGTGTTTTATGTAAATTTTTAATTATTATTTTTTTTCCGACGTCATTAATAGCAAGTATTAATCGTTTGCTCTCAGTTGTATTATTATTCATGCAAATTTTTGCATGAAAAATTCTGAATAAATAACAGCTGTTGCTTAATTATTCGATGACGCATTTAACTTTTATTTCAAATATTTCATTAAACTACTGTCAAATTTGGTGGTGTCTGAAGAACTGACAATAAAATTGAACACAATGACAAATTTTCTCAAAATGATTTCACTTAATTTATAATTAGTTTGAATCTCAAAAAATTCAAAACCTTGGTAAATATTAATTTTACAAATTTAGTAATCTCGACGAAAAGCCAAATATTTAACAAAATGCTCGTGATGAACAATAATTGACGGTGAACAAAATTGTAATTTAAATAATTGTGAACAACTTTCTTATATTTCTCGTTCTCATTTAAAAATACCTATGGTTTCATATTTTTTTTCTAATTCAATCATAATGGTTATAAATTAGAAACTATATTCGTAGCTTTAAACATGATTTTGTTTTTTATAAGTAAATAAAACATATATATTTCTTAAATTCATGGTCAGTACTTAATAAATTGGAATACTTAAAAAAAAAAAAAGAAAGAAAGAAAAGAAAAGCTTCTTAATATAATAAATATTTTCTCTGAAATTTATAATTTAATTTAATTAAAAACGTAAAAAATATTAATTAATTAATTAATTAATTAAAAATTAAATTAAAAATAAATACAAATACAAATACAAATACAAAAATAAAATACAAAACGCACTTGCGAGAACTCGATCTCAGGACCTCCGTTTCACAAGTCACGCACGCTCCCACTGCACCACCGTCTTTACAAGGATGCGTGTTTTGTTGGTTTTTATAGAACTAACTAAAACTACTAGGGGGTCATATCACGCCCCCATGGGTGCTGTTGCAAAAATTTTGTAGTCAACCCTATGTTTTCAACCATTCACTTTAATTTACGCTTGGTTTGGTTTCAATATCAATTGTACTTATTCATACATCCCTTGTGAGTGATTTCACTTGAGACAGCCGCTAACATAGTCAAGGAGAGAAAGAGAAACACTCGTCTAGAGCGAGCGCCGAAAATTTTGGATCTGGATGATGCACGTATGCGCTAGAAGTTAGCAATAAAACTAACTTTCGTGAAGGCTCTGATTCCGAACGTGTAAATCCATTGAAAACTGTAAGTCGAATTTTTTTACGAAACTAATACTTTCTTCTGTTTTATTTTAAAGAAAATAAAAATGCGTTTTCAGGAGTGGAAATTTTTCGCAGGTATCATATCACTATTTTTGAAAAAAAAAAAAAAAAAATCTTCGCAATAAAATTTAGATTTGGCAAGAAAATGATTTGATTTTGTAAATAGTGGTATGATTTTTGTGCCGAATTCACAGCCCTGCGATAACAGAACAGAAAAAGCTTTCTTTTATTGCTCAAAAGGATGTGTTTAAAATACCTGTTAATTTCATTCGATATTTTTATTTTATTTATTTATTTTTAATAGCTCTACTTTCAAGCGCTTTCTTTAAACACTAGCTTTTTTATATATTCGATTTAAATCAGTTATAATGGAATAAATGTAAAATGTAATTATTTCAAATGAGAATAAGCTTAATGTACACTGTTAACTATTAAGAAGTACATTTCACCAGAAAAATAGTTCCAATTTAGCTGCAACCAATATTTCGCTGCTATCTTTCACTATTATAAATAGTCTTACTCTTAAAATCGCACTACTAAAACGCTGAAAGATGCCACCAAAATATTAGTTGTTGCTAAAGTGGAATCTTTTTTTTTTTTTTTTTTTTTTTTTTTTTTTTTTTTTTTATGAAATACACCATTTTATTTTTAACGCTGTATCAAAGAGGTGAATGATTAGTCAGTTGGTAAAGTATTTCTTTTTAGTTACATAGAAAAAAGAACGTGTTTTCATAAGTGTAAAAAAGAAAAATTAAAATAAAATAAAAAGAATAATAATTAAAAAGAAAAAAGAAATCGCCTTATCAAAATAACATAGCTAATTAGAATAAGTAAAATGTATCGATGGCTTGCGACACAAGTAATCAGTGGTTGCTGCAGTTTTGCGATTTATAGAAAGAAAAGAGATGGACCAAATAAGCCGTTTATCATTTCATAACTGCCAACACTTTTAGCTTCTAAATCAGAATTGACACCAATATTTTTAAAATGGAATATGTTATATATATTTTGGATGATTAATATTACCGAAAACAGGTATAAAAATTTTCCGGTTTGAAGTCTCCCTTGAAAAACGGAAGACTTTGCTCCTATGCCATTTTGTGTCAGCATAAAGTAGAAATTTCTGTTCAGTAGGTGCTACTGTACATAAAGTACCATAACATAGTAAAATATTGCACAATTTGGTATTGCCAGCTACTATAGTACTGAAATTTGATCTAATGTAAACTTAATGAACTGTTTACAGTTTTTTTTTTTTTTTTTTTTCAATCTAATAAAATATTAATTATCTTCTCTGTTCTTAGAAGTTTTAAAAGATTAATTACGTAAGTAAATCCTGCAGTCTTCCTTTGTACATTGAGTAAAAGCGATATGTAAAACAATCGTAAGATATGCAACTTGAAAATGAAAAACATAATGAAATCCTTTTAAACAGCATACATATAAATTTTAATTAAAATATGCAGTGAAATGAAAAGTAGCATTTTCGGGCTTGTATTTGCAAAAGCTGAGAGGAAAAAAGAGAGAGAGAGAGAGGGGAGGGGGTACTTTTGTCACAGAGGAATGTAATATTTTAAAGAATTTCCTCTTAGAAAATAAACTTTTACGTAATTATTTCTTTAATTTAGTTAGCATCTTATTAAGTATGCGTCAATTTTTATTCAACAAAATCAGTGTATTTATTTAAATTTAATCGAGTGTCATGTAATCTTTTTAATTATATATTTGCAGAATTAAGAAGGCAAAAGTTCCATTATCTGTTTGAGGTTCCATTATCTGTTCTGCACATTTCGAATTTACCGAAATTTTTGCATTTCATCATCGAAAGAAAATATATAAGATGTAGATATTTAAATGTATTCCGTGTAGGTCATTGGGTTATTTTATTTTCAGTTTTACTAACCTTAAAAGATGAATATTGCATATTAAATCTTTCATTGCATAAATGTGATTTGTAATTTAAGATTTAATTTATAACAAGTTTCTAGTTTCTAAATAAATAAATATATGATTTTCAAATTCACTATTATAAAAGACATAAACAGAACCCTTATAAAAGCCTAAAAACCTGACTCCATATTTTCTTAAAAATATTTCAGAGTTATATTGACAAAAATTCATCGTCAAGTAGACGATAATTACTTTTCGAAAATAGTGATGGCTTCTACGCTCCGCGTAAAATAGGTTCTTACACACTACTTTTGTTCTAAGTCATAACCATTTCTTAATTAAAGCTTTAGGGATTATAAATTTTCCAGTTTTTTTGCTGGAACTGCATTTAAACAATAATATATAATATTCAATGACCTAAAAAAAAAAAAAAAAAAAAAAAAGAGTAGGATGGGGAAAATCGGTGGAAAATTTAGATTTTTTTTTTTTTTTTTTTTTTAATCATGCTTATATTCTCAACACTTTTCTCACTGTAAAAATTCCTACAGTTAGGGAGTTCATTTATGTATTCCACTGAGATGGTTTTATAAATAATAATAATAATAATAATAATAATAATAAAAAGTTTTACCCCAATATGAAAATTAAAATAAAAATTACATCCAATTTACATGGGGGTAATTTAGATGTATGGCTATAAACCCTATTCAGATTGTTGCTAAAAATGTGAAAAATCTACATTCATTTGAAAAAAAAAAAACAAAAAAAAAAACTAAGGCCTCAAAAAATGCGGTTAAAAATAAAAGTTGCAAATTCTGAACAAGTCCTCCTTATCAAAGACATGTAATAAATAATTGATAGTGCTGTAAGTTACTAACTAGTAGAATTAGATTAAGAAAAACATCCCCCCTTTTTCTTTTTTCTTTCTTTCTTTTTTATTTTTATAGAATTTTTATTAGAAACGTAAATAAAAAAAGAGACAAAAGTCGATGTTTTTTGGAACTGAACTAAGTAAATTTATTACTTTAAAATTAGAAAACGTAGAAGAAAAGAATAACTTAAAAAAAAAAAAAAAAAAAAAAAAGAATAACTTAAAAAATACAATGGTAGGCTATGTTTTAAATATATGTAAGCTCTAAAACAAACATCCAAGTTGTTCACATTTGTTATACAATAATACTTTTACTTTACTGTAGTCCACATCAGTAAGACCGATGTGCCTAGAACTGACTTCATAAATGTCCAAATTAAGCTAAGGAATCAAAGGAAATGCTTTAAGCAAGTGTCTCTCTCTCTCTCTCTCTAATATTTTCAAATAATTCTAAATAAAAATAAATTGATAATAAAAAAAGTAAAAGCTCCACCCATTTTCCCTCATAGGGTAATTTGGAGGAAAATTTTCATCCCCCTCCTCCCCATGTACCCTTTAACATAAAATAATAATAATAATAATAATAATTGCATATAGACAATTGTAGCTTAAGATATGCTTTTCCTTGTAATAACAAATTTCGCCCCCCCCCCTTTTTTTTTTTTTTTTTTTTTTTTTTTTTCTCCGAAATCTCTGTGGTCTACAAAATGTTTTGTTTCATAAAAACGAACAGAATTTAAGGTTCGCAATAATAAAAGAAAAATTATACTTTTTTTTTTTTGTCTTTATATTTTTGTATGTAATAGGTATTTAAACATAAGTATTTTTTTTATTATTATTATTAAGTTATGTATAAGCAATATTTTGGCATTATTAAAATTTATTTAATAAATTTTAAAATGGGTTATTATTATTATTTTAATGTTACCGCCGATTTACCCCATCCCACCCTATAACAAAACCATAAAGATTTCTGTATAGCAATAGTGTTAGCAAAAACATCGTTTCTTTCTTTCTTATCCCTGATGTTCAGACTTTCAGCCACAAATTACTCAGTATTTATAAATTGTTAAATTATTGACTTATTTGTGAGTATAACTATGCTAGTGTGCCCTCGGTATACTCAGGTATTGGTGTTTGCTTTAAAACCGAATTTTAGTCTATAGAACTAGGCCTGGCGTGCTTTATCAAGCTCTGGTTGGTGGTGTAAGTTTTGAGACTGAATATCTACACATGAATCATAGGCTTTTGGGGGAGGGACACGAAAGCTGACTTTGTATATCCGTTTCCGCAATACGTCGATATTAATCATGAGGGTTTTTAATTTTGCGCATTAATTTGATTAAAACTCGTTTTAAGAGTCTGAAGTATAAAATGTAATTTTACACTATTTTATCTCTTACTTTACAGGAATAAAGTGCACAGAGATTTATTTTATTTTATTTATTTATTTTTTATTTATTTTTACTTATTTCTTTTTTAATATTAAGCCTTTAGGGATTTGTTTAATAATAAAATTGTATTATATACAAACTTTATTTGTCTCGTTATATGTAACTAAAACAAAAACATCGATGTGCTGCAATAAGGATTTAATGTATTGAAAATAAAAACTAAGAAAAGAATGCTTAATGCAAATGGAAGTTTTTGTAAAAATAAAGGCAATCAACCAAGAATAGATAAACAAATGAATTTGTAGTAGAACAAACAACATTATTTCATAAATTTCTCTAAATAAAATTTTTTTCTTTAATTTTATTTTTTAGTCTATATTTGCGCTACTACAATTCCGACAATTTTATGAATGTTCTATTCACAGTAAATCTGCTTCTATACTAAAATTGCATAATAAAAAATAAGTAGATTACTCAAAATTATTTTCCTGAAAACAAATTGAAAACAAAGAAAAAAAAATGCTTTTTGAAAAAGAAAGTAACAGGAAGGAAAAAAAAAATAAAACAATAACGTAGATTTAGAGTGAGACAAAACTTATAAGAATCGGTGAACTAATTTGATTTATCGGTTTCTTGTTTAATGAGGCATGATGATAAAATGAGCGTCATTTTCCCATTCCAAATCATTTAGTACCACTTTATGTACTCTTTAAAATCTACATTTCTTTGAAATATTTTCCTACAAATAAATAATGATTGCGGATGGCAAATACTTCGTTTTGCATTTTTTATATTGTCGTTAAAGAAGTCAATGCTACAGAAAAATACCTCTTTCGCTTTAAGTTTAATAAATTGATTATATTTAATAATAAACCAATTTTAATGGTATGTTTTTAAAGATTAATGGCATTCGATGAATTTTTGATTTTTTTTTCTTGTTACTTGCGTATTTTCTAAACAAATTTAAAATTATTATCCATAAAAAAATATTTGGCGTAAAAAAATAAAACCTGCATAGAATAATATCCTTATTGTTCAACATGTTTTATAAAATTATTGTAGTTTTATAAAGTCTTTTTGTTGTTTGTGTGCGTGTTAGTTATTTAAAAAAAAATAATAATAATAAAGTTACATCCGAGTAATTACATTATGTGAAAAATAGTAGAAAAATTAAGTATTAATTTTTTCATACAATTTTTCAGTAAATCAAAACGTAATGAACTAGTTCAATATTGATAATAATAATAAATAAATTTATTTTTCAGCACCACATTCCTCCTTATTTAATCGTAATTATACATTTGAGAAAATTATTCTATAAAAAGTGTGAGCACTAGCAGTATTCACTGTTATCTGATATAAATGATTATCGGATGATATTGAAGTAATATTCCTTTATTATTCCAATAGTATGTACCACTGTTATTTTTATGAAAGATTTTTTTTTTTTTTTTTTTTTTTAATTTTTGGGGGGTGTTAATGTTGAATATTTTTATATATTTTTATATATTAGAATTTAAAGAATACAAAATAAATAATAAATAATAATAAATAATAAATAATAATAAATAATAAATAATAATACCATATTTTTAGTAGTACGTACCACTGTCAAAGAATTACTCCAAAAATAATCTTTAGGTAAATTAAAATAAATTGACTTCTAATTAGTGGACCTACAGATCAGGTGCCTTAATATACCATTTACATAAATTATTAACTTATTACACTGCATCATTTTTAATATTACGTAGGGAAGACCCGTGTACCTAGGGCCGCTTTTTTTCAATGCCCAAAAACAGAGCCCTTGGCCTGTTTAAAATTATCAAACTGATATGAACATATCTTTAGGACTAATTACTTCCAATTGGGATTAATATAAATACCTAAAATAATAAATTTCGACAAATAGAAGGTTTTTTAAAAAAACATCACTCATGGCTCTAGGTACAACACCCTCATTGTACCTGGGCCAGACCTCACTGTACCTAGGGCCATTCTCTCAAAATTAGATTTAACTTTGTAATGAATAGAAAATAAGCATATAAACATGTATTTTATAAAAGAAACAATATCAAGTAATATATTTATTTATCGTATAATAATTATCATGTTTTTGCCTTAATTTAAAACACGAAATTTTTCACTTTTTTTTCTTTCTTTCTTTGGGATATTCTAACAGAATGTTTTTTTTTATTATTCAATTTTTTTTTTTTTTTTTTTTTTTTTTTTTCTTGTCTCTTGAATTTCTAGATCTCTCTGGTTTTCGGTCACATCTTTGATGTGGGAGGTTTTGCTTTAGGTAAAGGTTTTACTCAGGTTCGTACCTGTTAAAGCAGGACACACGAAAAGATGTTAGATGTTGAAGGTTTCGAAATTTCAACAGGACACGAAACAGATTCCGTTCTATCATTGTTGGTTCAGTTTCTTCCTGGATTTTTCTTTTCTTCTAATATATGGAGGGATCTTGTCTTTCAGTCACATTTGAACTTAAATATTCATCCTCAGTGAATGTATTTTGATTCATTGGCTGTATGCCGGATACACGAAAGCCTGATAGAATGTTTACAGGAGTAAAAGTCGACGGATAGGACTTGCTAACACTTTCAGCAACATTATATATAGTGATTGGTTTACCAGGGTTTGCCAGAATCCAATTACTACAGGCTGTACTGTTTCTTAACACTTTCTCGACCGCTGACGTAGATTCACGTCATTTGAAAATATGAAACTCCACCAGTGGGCGTTTCTTTTGCAATTTGTATTGTATGTTATTTGTTTCTAAAAAATATACACAATATTCATATTTGTACAAGCAGTATACTATGGATGCAAATACTTTGATTGGAGAGAGAGTATGATTATAATTCATATCCATTTGTAATATAAATGTGAATACGGAAAATTTTGTTTTGAAAAATTGTAACTTATGAGAAAAACGCCCACAGGCGGACCTTACTGTCAAAAAACAAAAACATGCAGTCGCGAAAGTGTTAAAAGGTCCAAACACACTGGCCCTAGGTACAAGGCAGCGATGTGGCCCTAGGTACAAGTTTTGGTAACTTCATTCAAAATGCCTTCCACTAAAAATTCCACATGCAGAGAGGACTAATTAAATATCTCATTTATTACTCAATATAACAAGCAAAATTTTACACTAGAAGTGAAAGAAAAATATTTGACTCGCCTTTGTAAAATAGCAAAAGAGATGAGCTGCAAAATTTTACTTCAAACCATGTAAATTCGTTTTCTGCATGTAACTTGTCAGAACTCTCTCCTCAAAAGTTCCAAAGTAGTTGTAAAAGTAGCAATTGGTGTTGTTACTCGCCCAATTGAATATTAAAACTTAAAATTAAATATTATTCAAATAAAGTGGGGTGGCCCTAGGTACACGGTGGCTCTAGATACACGGGTCTCGTCTATATATACACACGGTGTCTACTTAATTCTTTTCCAACCCTTTTAACTGCTAAACAGCTGCAACTATAGTCATCAGAATGGTGTCTAGGTATGGAAAGTCGCTACGCGCTACTAAATAAGAACGCTTAAAGCTCCACTTGGTGGATATTGATGTTAGCAATTTTATCTCTAAAATAGTACGAGATAGGGAAAAGGTGATTTACAAAGTTGTAGTGTATTATCGGTTAGCACGAATAAACACCTTGTAAATATGAATGATAAAAACAGAAAACTTAAAACGTACATTTATTTGTTCGCCATTTCCTAGACTGTGACACGCCAACAACTTCTAATAAAGATTAAAAAAAAAAAAAAAAAAAAAAAAAAAAAAAAAAAAAACTAATCATCACAAGATATTGTGATTCCAATGATTTCTTCATTTTTTATTTTCAAACTTCTCATCAACTGCAATGCATATTTAGACCGTTGTTTAGAGTTTACGTTGTACACGTTGTAGCTTAACATATAACCCGTGTACTACGTAGGATCCAGATCTTAATAAAGAATATTGGTTCAACTAGATTGAAATGTAGTGTAACCGTGTTCAAATGCACTTATATAAATTCTGGAGATAGCCTGTAGTTATAGTGGTTTATTTGTGAGCCCCTATACAAGAACAACAAACACGATATACGACAAAATGTATACAACGAATACAATGTGGCGATGCTACAATAGTTTATATATAGGGGAGAGTTGGCATGAATGGGACTTTTTCATGTTTTTACTGATAACGTTCACCATATGCAATTCAGAATTTTATAACATTGCACATAAGTACACTTCAGTAATCAGTTACATATAAACATACTAACTTTAATAAAAAATTATGATTTTTAATTAATAATAATATTTTTTACATGCATGTACAATTCCCACCTATGGGGATGAATGGAACAGGACTGGAGTTAACAAAGAAAAGAAAACAAAATGGAAAGTAAATAAATTTTTAAAGTTAAATTGTTTTAAGTGATTGTATGAATTTACTGAATGAACACTATGAATTTACTGAAAATAACATAAACTGATGTATTGACTCAAATTAACATCAAAAGGCAAAAGCCCTTTGGTTCACACAGTCCGTAGTGCTCTAGGCTTTGGTAATTTAATCTAATAAGATCTAATCTAAAAATAAATACATAAATAAGACACTAGAAAGAGATAAATCATTATAATAAAGTACAAATTATCCAGATAAATTTTTGTTTCCGACTGATCGGGAAAAATCAACATTCTATTCTGTATTACATTAATAATCACCAGGATTTATTTAATTAGCTTGATTGAAATTGTGACTATAATCCAATTATTATTAGTTTGTTTATTTTTTATTTTAATTATTTTAATTATTGATTTAAGTTGCATTGAATATTCTAACTTATATTTTTTTTTATCATAATTATTATAAACAAAAATCAGAACAATTAATTTCAATCTATTTTTCTCTAAATCTATGCTACTTTTATAATTCCATGTTATAACTACTGAACTACAGGTTATAAAAATATTGAAAATCTATTTATGATTTGTTTTAATATAATTCTTGTATATAATTTTAAATTAGCACATAGTGGGGAATGTTACATTCATTCCCATTCAAACTGTCCCATTCATCCGCACCACCACATGATCATATAAAACAGGAAATAGACTTAAGGAACAATTGTCAATATTCTTCTTGAATATCATAAACACATAAAAAGATTATGCCTTTTCACCATATAACAGTCATATTAACTTTAAGCAAATAGTTCATGTCTTAACTACTACTTAATTGAGTCAGTAAACACTTACTTTGGCAGCTGAAAAACACACTTTAATTTTTTTTCTGCCCTTCTATGGATAGCACAATTCTGAAACTACACTTGATGAATGACCTCAGTACTGCCATATATCAGAAAAAATGTCACGTTTCTGGTGCTTGCAAAGCATAAAAATCTAGCTATTGTCCCATTCATCCTGCGTCCCATTCAACCCCACTCTCCCCTACATACATATCAAAGGACAGACTTCAGAAACTTTTTGTGTGTCTATAAGGAGACCTTCACTGACGTTTCTACAATTACTTCTGATACTATGAAAATATAGCGTCACTCTAAAAATAATCGCTCTATTCGTTAAAAGCAAAATGTGTGCTAAGATTACCATGTATGCTAAGATTTAATTTCAACTAAAGCAAATTAGTTCGTAAAATAAGTGTCCAAAAGCAGTTTTATTTCAGTTGCGAAGATTATCATTTTAACATTGCAAAAATATATCTTAATGAAATCATAACTTCTACATAATACAATATATATTACAGTCAATATACTGCTCGATCTGTAGATTAGGAACTTCAACGTCTCATTTGCAATTTGCAATTTCCTTTATTTCATATATTTAAATTTTACACACACACACGCATACATATCTGTGTGTGGGGCGGGGGGGGGGTGACATCGTTCAAAGCGAGTTACGTTTTTGGAGGTGTTCTGAGGGATCTACCACCTCTACAGCCCCCATAGAGTCTATCTGTCTGTTTCTCTATATCTATCTATATATTTCCCGAAATGAATATAACATATTTCAAATACAAATTAGTTAGTTACCATGAACAATATGTAACTTATCGAAATTCTTTTGCGTATCTCTGTAAACTAGTAAATTAATAGCTTGTTTAAATACATAAACACCATTTTCTACAGAATACTTTTGAGCATTTTAACAATGTGTGTTAATTTCTTTTTGTTGAATGTATTGTACCGATTATCAAGTGTGCACGTAAAATAAATGATACCTGTAGACCGAAATGCCTTGAAATACTTTTGTGGAATCTAGTTAATTCTATGCAATTCATAAATTTTTCTATTAAACGGATGATTAAATAATGTGTTGGAATTATTTTGCGTTGTCTCGTAAACTAATTATGTTACTAATTCTATGTCTACTATTTTCTACAGAAACTACGTTTTTAAGCAATTTAACAGCGTATGTTAATTTTAGTATGTTGCATGCAAAATAATGGTATTAAAGTGCACTTAAATGAAATGTCATCTTGAGATTTTATTGTATGGGAATTCTTTTGGTCAACCTTGTATGCGATCTACAAGCCCTATAAACATTCGCCTATATACATTCAAAAAAAAAAAAAAAAAAAAACTGCATAGCTAATTTTATGCAATTGATATTTGTTCGTGCTAAATTTTCAGTTAAATGCATATTTACAGAACGTATCGGAATTCTCTTACGTGACTGTATAAACTAACTGCTAATTTCTTGCTAACTATTTGCTGCAGAAACCATGCTTTTAATCATTCTTATAACAAGTATGTTTATGTCATGTCGTCCATGAACGAAATGGTAGTAAATTATTCTGTGTGTCCCTGTAAACGAGACACAAATGCTGTATACACCAATAAAATATATATACAGCTAATTCCATATATCTTATAAATTATGTACCAAATTGAACGTGAAATGGATGATTGAATAAACTATCGAGATTCTTTGTGTAGCTCTTTTAACTAATTACTAATTCTTTGTTTGCCATTTTCTGCATAAACCTTGGTTTTAAGGATTCTAATAACATACGTTACATTTATCATGTTGAATGGAGTATAACCACTTAAAATGCACTTAACACAGTCGCTACCGATCTCACATAACTGACATTTGAAACAACACTCCACATCACGCGCTGGCGCGTGATAAGCATCGAATGTGTTACGAGAAATGTTATGTATAGACCAAAATAGTATGAAATTTTGCCTGTCCGTGTACACGATCCAGAAACACTATATACAACAATAAAAACTATACAATTAATTCTATATAACTATTAAATATTTTAACCATATTGATGTCATTTGGATAACTACATATGATTAACGTTCCCTTTTTTTTTTTTTTTTTTTGGTGTGTGTGTGGGGGGGGGGGGGGATACTGTAGATTAATTAAGTCTATACATACACTTTTCTACAGAAAATATGTTTTTATAGACATCTTAAAATATATATATGCAAATTTTATCTAGTTGAATGCAGTATAATCATGTTGAAATGTACTTAAAAGAAATGTATGTGCATAGGCTATACACTCCTTCTCATATTTATAAGGACACTTTATGTTTTGAAATAACTAATGTAAAAATAATTGCGAACAAGATTATACTAAGTGCACTTAATATATCTAGTTTTCTAAAAACCAAAACTGCTATAATTTTTTTTAATGTGAAACAAAATTAATAAAAAATAATGCAAAATATTTTTTTCTTCACGTTTTTAGATGTTCATAATTATAGGGACAATCGAGATTTTTTCGTTTTATTTAACCTGCTAGCGGAAAAATTACAGTTGACATGCGAAGTTGTTAACTACTGGGCTAGATTAATTCATTTATAAGCCTTCAAATTTTCTTGGACAGACATTACTGATAATTTCTCAAAAAAAAAAGAACGTTCATGTAGTGAAGTAAGATAAATGTGTTTTTTAAGTGGAAGGATAATTTCAATCCGCCGAATTTCTAATGAAATTCGAAGATCTAGAATTGCTGAAGGAAATGTGATCAAACGTTGAATTGCTGGTTAGATAGGAGAGAAATCTGATGCAAAATCTGAGTTGTTTTATTGAGATCGAAAACTCATAATTCCTCTTACTGTTCTACTCATAATGACTGCTGTTAAATTTGCTTGTAATTTTTAACAAAAGGTTGGGGGTCTACATTTATGCATGTTTAAAATAATTAATAATATGTTAAAATTATTATAAAACCTGTAATAGTCAATAAACATTTAATGGGGGGAAAAACGTCTGCGTTAAAGTTGAATAAAGACAATATTAAATGGTAAAAGTTGCATTTTCGGATGAAAAACGTTTTATTCTTGATTAACCGAATGATTTTAACAGTTACTGGCACGATCTGAAAATAGCGAAAGACAGAGCAGATTTTTTAAAGACATATATGAATCGAGCATTTTAAAGGTGGATCTATGGTGCTTTGGAGAGCTGTTTCTACTGAAGGCAGAATGAATTTAGTAATTGTTTCTATTATTATGAACATCAAGAGAATATCCGCAAATTTTAAACGTGGAATTCTAAGATTTTTGCTAGATTTTTTGGGGTAATAATTTTTTTTTCAACAACACTTACATTTTTGCTCTACTTCTAGAGCAATAGGAAATAGTTTGAAGAAAGAAACTTCTGTATTATTGCCTTTCCCGTGGCCTAAAAGTTGAAAAAATGCGTAACTTATCATATTAGAAAAGTGCATGCATGTGGAAAGCAATTTTAAATAGTTTAAATGTATTCAGAATATCATCTATGCTGTATGAAATGGTACTGAAACTGAATATTAAAAAAAAAAAAAAAAAAAAAAAAAAAAGTGTATATGTATATATATACCAGAGAGAATGTCTGACTGTTTCACCCTAAAAAGGGACCCCATAAAATATTAATTTAAAGAATAACTGAAAAAAATTACTAAGATTCCAGCTATCCTTATAATTGTGAACATCTGAAAAATCATCTTTTTGATCGTATTTAAAGTTTTTTAAGATAGAAAAACGATAAAACTTTTAAAATATAGTCTAGTAATGAAATTAAAATTAATAAAAATTATATTTGTTTAAATAATAGTGTTCAGTGTTGAGTTAATATAGAAAATCGGGTGTCCTTATGATTATGAGAACCAGTGTAACGTTAAGAAATAATTTGTTGTGTCTCTGCATACGAACTACAAACTTCATGTACAAGAAAAAATATATAACTATTTTCATATGGCTGATGAACATTTGTGCTGACTTTCTTTCATTCAGATTATTTTTATACATACAGACACAAAACAAATTTTTTTTCTCTCAATGGAAAGGCCTCCGCTGGCCTATTGGCAATTAATTTTATGCTTTGACTAATTTCGCTGCAAGACTTTTGTAATTGTAATATTAGTAACAAGAGTTATTTGAGTAGAATTATGAAATTAAGAAAGCTGGCACATCTGTGATTAAAAAAATAAATAAATAAATAAATAAAGCTTTTAATCTTTGGTTGAAAGATTTTGGTTATAAGTTTATTTTCATAACTGAAATGTGTCCATCAAGAGTATGAAATACGACAGTGCTATAAAATATTTTACTTTCACTCTCATGTTTAACGTTATACTGCTACACATCATGATAATTATGGATAATTTACAATAAATTCTGTTGAAGTGGAATAAGCTTGAATAAAATTTATAAATTTTCTGTAACATTTAAAGAGGATTTTGCGATATAAAAAAAAATTAATAAAATTGTATGATCTACTACCATTCTAAAAATAATAATGTTTTTATATTTACTACTAGACACATTTTACACAGATTATTGCTCTTCATCTCATTTAAAAATATTGTTGGTGATACTAATAAGTGTAGTGAATGAATTTTCTTTCCTTCTTTCTTTTTAATTTTTCTTTATTTCTTTTTTTTTTCTATTTTTGATGAGAATATATACATGTAAATTAAATTTTCAACTTGAATAAATATCAGATTTAACAGCTTATTAGTATAAATAAAAAGTAAATTAATAAATGAATTATTTGCCTACTATTTCTGTTTTTAAGAGAATAGTATTTTTTAATTGGAGGAAAATCTGCATTTTAACTGAAACTATTCAGTTTTAAGCAAGAAATTATTCTTCAATTCTTCATATAATTCTAAAAGATTATATCTCGTGTTAACTGAAATACAATAACGCTTCATTAGGGAAATTTGCAATGACACAAAACTAATGATGCATAGGCAAACTTTTAGAAGAGGTAATTGAACTTCATTGATTCTATAAAAATTACGTAGTTTCATTTTATTTATGTCGATCATTTGTTTTCCTTCCAAAACAATGTAATTATTAAGCAACTGTCGGATTCGTTAACGAATCAAATTGTTCGAGATTCATAATTCAAAATGAAATTCGTACATTAATTAATGAAATGTTAAATTCAGAACTTCAGCCGTATGTAATATGATGCTATTAAAGTTTATTCTAATGTTGCTTTGAGAATCGAGTTTCCTAATTTGCGCAACAACTGCATGTAATAAATGACATACTTAAGATAGACTAATAAAATAATTTCGTTGTTAAAACTATAGAAAAATTAAAATAATTTTTTAACAGTAAGAAAGAAACACGACATAAGTACTTTTTTGTCTAAAGCATTTCAATGTTATTATTACTCTTTGCGAATGAAATTTGTTTTTCTTATCATAATATGTGGTGGCAGACTAATACAGATATGAATTACTGTTGTTTAATGTAAAATTTGATGAATAAGTGATTGGTGTTACACCAAATACTAAATACACTCTATAACAAAAAAAAAAAAAAAAAAAAAAAAAAAAAAGTCGCACCAAGAAGAAGTGGGGAAAAAATTTGGAGATGGGGTGGAATGGGTGTTCCGAATGGGACAAAAATTGATAGATGTGATGTGCATGTGGAGAAAAACAATTGATTACAGTTTCAGAAAATTTGAATAATTTAATCAAGAGAAAGGGCCTCACAAAATAAACAAGTCAATAACGCACTGGTCCACTTCTGGCCCTTATGTACGCAGTTACTCGGCTCTGGTATTAATTGATAGAGTTGGCAGATGTGCTCCTGTGAAGTATCACGCCAAATTCTGTCCAATTGTTGCGTTATATTGGTAAAATCCCGAGCTGGTTGTAGGACCCTTTTTATGATGCTCCAAACGTCCTCAGTGGAAGAGAGATCCCGGGACTGAACTCAACCCCACTGAGCCGCCTATTAAGAGTATTTGAAATCACTGAAGTACCAGTTGCACGTAGGATCGATGATAATGATGAATTGCTGCTTGATTCCATCAAAACCTGTATGTATGTCATTTTGTGTCTAGTTTGCATTACTCCTTCTTGGTGCGTCACTTTTTTTGATATTTATTAGACTCACAAAATTCCTGTTATAGAAATTGGATTTTTTTTTTTTTTTAATGGAATACTATCGCATTCATTTTCTATGACTAAATACGTTCGAAATTATTATAGAAAAAAAATCTGATGTGGACACCACACGACTTCCTTATACAACCATAGGAATATACTTATTTTTATGAAAACATTGACAGTTTTGTGTGAGGTAACTGATTTGTAAATAAATAGTCAGGTTTAGTCCCCGAACATTCCTTAAAAAAAAAAAAAAAAAAAAAAAAAAAAAAAACTGCTACTCGAACCAAAAAGGATACGATTATATATGCCGTCGAGACAAATAAACTAATTTTTACATCCTTATACAAAGTACAAGGAAGTATAGCAATCCCGATTTGCGAAATGGATTTTGTATTTCGAATAGCTCAAAAATGAATGATCGTAAAATGATGCACATTTATATGTGCGACTGTTATGATGTCTAGTTGTACATCTGCAACTTTGGTTATAATATGAGTTCCCGTTTCAGAGATATCAACGACTTTACAGGAATTTTCGTGACGTCTGTATTTAAGTGTGTGTGTGTGTATCTCGCATAACTAAAAAACGGTTAGACATAGAACGTTGAAATCGGTATATTGGCTTGTTATAACACCTAGTTGAGCACCTCTTTTTTTGGACTTTCTATGAATTTCCGTTTTGGAGATATTTAGGAAAATTTTATTCATAATGACCAAAAATACAAACGTTTTGGCCCCTATATATATCCTAGTATTATAGAGGTTTCAAAATATGCAAGTGATAGAGTTAGTAATGATATTGTTATGAAAGTTGAAGACATTTTTGCGTGTAGAAAGTTACGCTTCAAGACATAAGCAGGTTCTTGTCGACGAATGCACATTATTTAATGATTATACAGCCTTTAGATAGAGCCCGTAATTTTATTGTTGTGAAAATTGTCGTCATTTTAGCGTGTAGAAACTGATTCTTTAAGACAGAAATAGGTTCTTATCGACGAATGTATTTCATTTAATGAATATTAAGCCCGTAGATAGAGCCTGTAATGATACTGATATAAAATGTCGACATTTAGCATGTAAAAGTAATTCATTTATAAGTAAACAAGTTCTAGTCGACGAATGCACTGTATTTAATTAATATTCAATAAACAGTTGAATTAAATCTCTTTTTAGTGCTACAGAAATTAATATTATTGAAACAATCCAATGAAATGGTCATTTTTACTACAGAAATCAAATGAACATTGTTAAATACACTGCAGAATAAAAATTTCACTAAATCAGGAACAATCGATTTCGAAGTCTGAATGGAATTTGAATTCACCGAAAGTATTGTGAGTGGTTTATGGAATTTTCAAGGTAGTTCTGCGCGAGAAACCAATGCGTCATTGCAAAATGTCCAGAACTAGACTCCTACTGAGGTAAAGTTTCCAAATTTTATAAATACCTTACTAACATTCTCCGCCGTCGAGGCCCACCTTCATGGAAATGGAAAACGTTCATCTCTCTCCACTTTTCCTGTAATACCGTGTAGAAAGTAACACGTAAAGATATAGGCAAGTTCTAGTCTACAACCATCTACAGTCACTCTTCTTTTTTTTTTTTTTTTTTAGTCTTGTGAGTCATCTGTAGAAATTTCGAAGAATTTAGTTCTGCGAAATAAAACAATAAATTTTTCCAGAATATTCTAGAGCTCTGTTATTATTGAAGTTAGAACTTCAATCTTTCTCAACCCTAAACTACAAATTTTCGCCAAATTCGTTCGCCAAGTCACCAGATTCGACGACCAATCACCAAATTCGATGCCAAGACAAAAAATCTACGCTGGCTATTAATTTGCAGTATGGAGAGATTAGTGATAAAATTTTGCGGCAAATATTGTTTCAGGATAGCCAGAAACCCTTTCTCAATTTTCACTGAGTTAATTATTTTGGTAAAATTTATCGTTTCCAGCCACTAATTTTTGCCAAAAAGAACAAAACTGGACCATCTATTCTCTAATAATTTTCATTGTACTCTAAGCCGTACATTTGCCAATGAGGTATTCTGTAACAAGCCCTTGAGTACTATTCCTAAAAAATTAGTATACTTGTCTCATACATATGTCAAGACATTTTTCGTTCGAGTAGCAGTTTTTTTTTTTTTTTTTTTTTTTTTAAAGAATGTTTGTGGACTGAAACCTGACTGTTTATTTACGAATCAGTTATCTCACACAAAACTGTCAATGTTTTCATAAAAATATGTACCTACGGTTGTATAAGGAAGTCATGTGGTGTCCACATCAGATTTTTTCAGGAATAGTACTCAAGGACTTGTTACAGAATACCTCATTGGCAAATGTACAGCTTAGAGTAAAATACAAATTATTCGAGAATAGATGTCCCCGTTTTGTTCTCTTTGGCAAAAATTAGTTCCGGAAAACGACAAATTTTACCAAAATAATTAACTCCGTTAAAATTGAGAAAAGGGTTTCCGGCTATCCTGAAACAACATTTGCCGCAAAATTTTATCGCTAATCTCCCCATACTTCAAATTAGTAGCCAGCGTACATTTTTGTTCTAGGCATTGAATTTTGCGATTCGTCATCGAATTTGGCGAAAATTTGTAGTTTAGGATTGACAAAGATTGGAAGCTCTAACTTCAATAATAAGAGAGTTCTGAAATATACTGGAAAGCTCATTGGTTTATTTCGCAGAAATAAATTCTTCGAAATTTCTATAAATGACTTACAAGACCAAAAAAAAAAAAAAAAAAAAAGAAGAAGAGTGATTGTTGATGGTTGTAGACTAGAACTTGCCTATATCTTTACGTGTTACTTTCTACACAGTATTACAGTAAAAGTAGAAAGAGATGAACATTTTTCATTTCCATGAAGGTGGGCCTTGACTTAGCGACAAATTAAGCATTCAAATGCGGCGCAAAATTGTAGTAAGGAATTTACAAAAATTGGAAACTTTACCTCCGTAGGAGTCTAGTTCTAGACATTTTGCAATGAAACATTGGTTTCTGGGGCAGAACTACCTTGAAAAATCCATAAATCACTCACAATACTTTCGATGAATTCAAGTTCCATTTAGACTTCGAAATATTCGGTTCTTCCTGATTTAGCGAAATGTATGCTTTGCAGTGTATTTTACAATGTTCGTTTGATTTCTGCAAGAAAAATGACCATTTCAATAATATTAATTTTTGTAGCATAAAAAAGAGATTTATTCAAATGTTTACTGAATATTAATTAAATAAGGTGCATTCGTCGACTAGAACTTGCTTAGTTCTTAATGAATTACTTTCTACACGCTAAAATGTCGACATCATTTATAAATGTTATTACAGGCTCTATCTACGGGCTTATTATCCATTAAATGAAATACATTCGTCGATTAGAACCTACTTCTGTCTTAAAGAACCAATTTCTACACGCTAAAATGTTGAAAATTTTCACAATGTTAAAATTAAGGGCTCTATCTACAGGCTGAATATTCAGTAAGTAAAGTGCATTCGTCGACAACAACCTACTTATGTCTTTAAGCATAACTTTTTACACGCAAAAATGTCTTCGATTTTCATAACAATATCATTACATTTTCTATCATTAGCTTATTTTGAAATCTCTATGATACTAGATCATATATAATGGCCAAAACCTTTGTATTTTTGGTCATGCATTCTGAATATAATTTTCATAAAAACGGAAAATCATAAAAAGTCGAAAAAGCAGGGAGGTGCACAACTAGAATGTTATAAGAAACCTATATACCAAATTGCAACGTTCTACGTCCAACCGTTTTTGAGTTATGCGAGATGCATTACGGGCTCTATCTATGAGCTGAATATTCATTAAATAAAATGCATTCGTTGACAAATGGATCCTAAATCACAACGGAGAAACATGCATGAACCGGGACTCAAACCCAGCATTTGTGAACTGAAATTCAGAACGCTCTCCATCCATTGACTTGTTGGGTCAAAATTCTTTTTTAAAAATATAGAAATCTTTTAATACACTATACAGTTATATGAGCCGTTCAGTGCACACATCGACTAACTCCACTTTTTGAAAAATCTTAAATTTTATGTCAAAGCACTTGGTATAATCATAACTTTTTGTATTTATAATAACTTTCCGGAATAATAAAGATTAGCACCGTTAAATGGCAAATTTTTTTTGGCCATTGAATAATAAGTAATTTATTTCAGAAGCCATTTCGATTAACTCCATACTCTAATGTAAATCGTTTCGGTAACGCTGTATCTGTTCTGGCCGTGCATCGACGCTTATTTGTTTTTAAACAGCGGAAGATGCTCTCTCCCTCTCAATAATATTCGTAACAAAATCGCATCGGTAAACAGATAAAAAGAACAACGTTTACAGTAGACTTTACCTGTAGTAAAAGTAATATATTTTTTTCTTTTAAATTATACTGCTAAAATATTAAATTATACTGCTAAAATATTAGTTAATGCGCTGGATAAAGTTAGAAAGGTCCAAACCCTATCTCGTACAATTCAAATGTGACTATAATGAAGATACAGAATTTCAAACCATTAATATAAGAAAATCTTTAGTGGGTAGACCGCAAAGTTTGAAAAATATAGATCAGCCTTTATTATATCCTAAAGGTAGAACTGTGACAAGGGAAAAATGGAGAGACATGATGGACCTGCTAAAATTCATTCCTCCTGTTAAACACGATTACTATAAGAACTTGTCAACAAATCGAAATGACGAATCCTCGCATACAGCTGATGAAGAAGACATTATTTATAATATTGCTGAATCATCCCAAAGAATAATGCCGCTGACATAAAACTGCTATGAATTAATTACAAAAATTATAATATAACAGAACTGACAACATACATTCTTATGGAAAAGCTGTGATAAAAATGTATAATAACTAACTTTTTCTGTAATAAAAAACTTAAAAATGTAAAGACTTAATTTAACTTTATTACTTTTTTCAGTTGCCAAATCGATTAACTCCACCAGTCACATAAAAACTGTAACATTACTGACGATTGTTTGTTGGCTATTCTTTCTTATTAATTTTATACACCGTTAGATGAAAGCTATATCTGCAATTATGCATTCTACATTATATATTTGAATTCATATTATCAGAGGAATTTTAAAAAACAATATACATTACATCATCGCGTTTCTCAACATTTTGTTTTATGGAGTTAATCGATGTGTGCACTGAGCGGCTCATATGTGTGTTCCTTTTAGAGTGTGTTCATACAAAATCCCTTTAGAGATCGTGTTGCATACACATAACCAACCGACACAACAAAAAATCGCTTTCCTCAGGTAATTTTGTGCCGAGTTATGCTTGAAAATTTGCTCCCCGCCCCCTCCGCTCTTAAAGGGTTGGAAGAAAAAGGAATGTCCTAAAATATCTTTATACTACGTGTTCGATATGTACAACCTACCCATACATCTAAAATACAGGGTTCGTACGGGCCTTAATTTTTCCCTGAGTCTTGTACCAGTAATTTTGTAGAACGATTTTCGTTATAAAGTGAGTCTATACGATTAAGGTTAATTTTATTGATTCCGAATACTGGTGTGAGACTCAGGGAAAAATTAAGGCCAGTACGAAGCCTGAAATAGCATTTTTAAGATAATTTTTAATAACAGATTTAAGCTTGAAAACGTTTTTTTTTTGGCCTTGCGTTTTCTACGGGGCGTGGGTAGAAAGTAATTTCGCAAAACCTCTGCAGTGTGTGTATTGGGTTCTCATAACTAATCGACACATCAAAAATCGTTCTCCTGATATAATTTGTAGCAAAGTTACTCTTGAAATCGCCTACCCCTCCTCCGCCTTTAAAGTGGAGGAGGGGAAAATTTTCCAAAATCCTTTTATAGTGCGTGCTGTGTGTGCATAAACCAATATTTTTGTAACTAAAATTCGCCTCTTGAGTTCGTATTTATTAGCAAAAATTTTTAAATATATTTAGCCACGATAATATAGAATCATGCTCTAGAATTCTAATAAGGATTTTTAGAACACGCTTGCAATGGGAACAAGAATTTATAAGAATACAATGGAACTATTTTTTATTAGAAAGACAATTTAGTTTCCAGATGTCAGTCACAGAATCTGTCTTTCAGTATACAAGCGATAGTTTGGTGAAACGATTAGCCAAAAATTACTTTGAGTGATTTCGAGCTGGTTACATTTTTAAAGAAGAAATCCGTTATTCACTGTTAAAATAATTCAAATCAAGGATAGGGATGTAGAAAGCCATTTAAATACTTCTTAAGAGGAAAAGAAAAACGAAAACTGATTTCCTTTAATCAATTGATTATTCTATCATTGTTAAAACAGATATTATTTCGAAGTTGTCCTATCAAAAATGATTGGTAAAACTAGTCGAGCACAGAAATATTTTTCCTTTGATGGGGACCTGCAAGAGTATCATTTAAGATAAAATATATATTATTTGTACTTAGTCTTATAACATATGTCGTGGCAGATTGTCTGTCATTTTTTTAATAATATTGGAAATTTATGCATATAAATTTCATTTTAAAAATAAATAAATAAATAAATAAAATGCTCTATCCCACTCTCAGGTAAGGAAAGAATTTGGCATTTTTATTTAGCTATTTTGTTTTTGTTTTTTAATTAATATTTTCCTAATTACCATCAAATATAAATTTTTAAGGTTGTTAAAATGTTTCAGTTTGTTATTCTGAAACTTATAATGTTGTAGAAGTACAAAATAATATACAAAAATATTATTTGCTAAATCTGTCCCATACATCTCTATTCTCCCCTCACCTTCTCTCTCTCTCTCTCTATTATATGCTACCGTTAAAGCTCGAAATCCGTTAATGTGCAGATTAACTAAAATGACCCGTTAAAGTGCGGAATCAAGAGTTTTCCGCATTTTAACTATGTAATCTGCACATTAGCGGCTTCTGTATAGTTAAAGTTCAAATGTTTTTTTCTCTCATTTCCTTCCCCCACTGTTACCCCCTCACCTTCCATTTTTTGTTTCGTTTCGCTTCTCTCATTTTCTTTCCCTTTTCATTTTAAGAACGACGAATTATAACAAAAGGTACATACTTAGTTCTATAATATATAATTAATTAAGATCTTTCATTAAAAGTCAACTAATTCCTTTTTCCCACGTAAGTTGAGGACTTTGCTTTTTTTGGGGGGGAGAGAGGGGGGGGGGTATTCAGACGTGCAAATGTACCACATATCATATTTTGGCCTGCTAATTCTAAACCCGTAATAAAAATTTTCCCACATAGGTTGGGGTCAATGTAAAAATTATTGAATTTACATAGGTTAGGGCAGGTTTCCTTTTTTAGGTTTCTTTACATAATAACAATATTAACTTTTCAATACATGTTACTTAAAGTAGTTTTTATAAGTTACCACCACTTTTACTAATCACACATGGGTTGAGGCTTACATTTTTTTTTTCTTTTCTTTTTCTTTTTTTTTTTTTTTTTTACCAGCATATTTGTAGTTCAAACTGAAAATTCCAGTAAATTAAAGAAATTTCCTCTCCCTCCCCTTTTAGTTTAGTTTCGCTCCTCTCATTTCCTTTCCCTACTCCTCCCTTCCTCCCTCGACTTTTGGTTTCGCCATCGTCTGGTTGTCGCCGGTTGCTTTTATTCCTCATAATTATAAATTATAATTAATTAATTATTATTTTTTTAAAGGATTATTATGAGAGTTTCAATTAATAAGAAATAAAATAGAAAAATAATAATTGGTTTTAAATAAAGTTATAGGAAATATCGAGTTTCATATTTAAAAGCTCAACCCACTTTTATATATATTTTTTCTTTTTAATAGTAAAAATAATTATGAAAAATAATATAATATAATGCTCCATTAATTAGAAAATCTAAAGTTTAGTTGTTAAATAACTGAAATACTTGTTAAATACTGGAATTTTCAGTTAAGAATTAAAAAAAAAAAAAAAAAAAAAAAGTGAAAATGTAGGCCTCAATCTATGTGTGATTAGTAAAAGTGTTGGAAACTTATGAAAACTGCTTTAAGTAACATGTATTGGAAAGTTAATATTATTATGTAAAGAAACCTAAAAAACGAAACCTGCCTTAACCTATGTAAATTCAATAATTTTTACATTGACCCCAACCTATGTGGGGAAAAATTTTATTACGGGTTTCGAATCAGCAGGCCAAAATATATATGGTAAATTTGCACGTGTGAATAACCAAAAATAAGCAAATTCCCCAACTTTCGTGGGAAAAAGAAATTAGTTAACTTTAAATGAAAGATCTTAATTATATATTATGAATCTAAGTATGTACCTATTGTTATAATTGGACTCAAACTATGTGGGAAAATACAAAAACCTCGTGACTGTGAACGTTGCTGTCGTTCCACCAAAGATCTTATTTTCACTTTAACGAACGCCTAGTACGTAATGTGCAGATTAACGAGTGTCTATTCGGTAATGTGCAGAATATCTAGGTAATTCGCAGATTATCTAGGTAATTTGAAAAATGAAACAATTTTCCGCCCTTTAACGGATCACCCTAGTTAATGTGCAGATTACCTATCTAATCTCTAGATTAACTGATTTCTGCACATTAGCTGTAACTTACATATATATAATAACCGGCATTAGTTTTTATTTGCATTTACATATTCTATGAATATTCCTGATGAGTCAGCTTTATATTAATTTTTAAAAATCTATATTCTTATTTTCACAAATTTCTACATTTTATTTTGTAGGTCAGCTAATAAAAATTAAGATTTATTAGCATTGTGCACTTAACTTTACAGAAAACCACAAAATTTAGCTTCTACTATTTGCATATACTCCAAATAAAGTTATGAATTCTGTACGCTTCCATTATTTTAATTAATTTCGTCTTATTTTTATTGTTTTCCACATGTTCATTATTTGGTAAATTTCTATAATCTGTCACGCACGCACATGCATGTATATATATGTGTGTCTATTTAAAAAAATTATATCAGTTTTACAAGAAGTTTTTGCACGTAGAAGATTAAATTTTGATAAAATTGTATTGAAAATATTTTGTTATAATTCACGTATAAATAAATATAAGGTATGACTAATAAGTCGCGTGGATGATGAAGTATGTGTCTTGAAATCTTGAAATCGTCTCCAATGTTACAGTATTCGATTTCCGTGTCATATCAGTCTTGAAAGTTGCATTATGTCTGTAAATCGTCCCACTCTTAGAGTCGCTTTAAATTTATGAAACAGGAAAATGTCTGATGAAAACTAGGGAAAACTGGTCTGCTTGCCAAGGTTCAATAACGGAATGTTGAGCAAGAAGTATTGGATAATGAGAAACAAATCGCGAACAATCTTTGCGTTTTCTTAAATCTTGTGTTATAATTTTTCCAACAGTTTCCCGAGGGATATGTAATTTGTCCAGTGCAAGAATTCATGTACTCTCTCAATGCTGGCTCCTGTTCTGCTGGTGATGGGTCGCCCAATCTTATGTTCGTTTTCGACGCTTTCATGTTAATCTCTAAAATTTAAAAATTGTTGTACTCTAAGATCACGGTGTCATCTCCATACATCTGTTTTAGCTTTGTGCATCTTTAGCCTGCTGATTTATCCAATCTGTACAAGAATTTAAAAATTTTATTTTTTGCTCCATTACACACACAAAAAAGGACTGCAAAGGCAACTTTCTGGGATAAATTTAAACAGACTCCACGAAACAACACGCTACTACCACTATTAACTGTATTTTTGGGGACACAGCGTAGTTGTCACTAATGATCTGGCAGTTCCCATTTTCGATTTGAGTGGACCCCACCAGTGACCAAGAGGTTCTGTTCTCAAAGCTTGAAGACAGGAAGGAGATATTCTGTTCGATCTTAGATTATTTTTATCGGATTAATCGTTCCTTTTCTGCTGGTGGTGGGTCTCGCACTACTACGCTCATCTTCAACATTGTCCGCCCATCAGTACACTTTTAAAATCATCTTACGCAGTTTTTAAGATCACCGATGTTTAGTAATTTCTAAACATCGGTTTTAGCTTTGCACGAAATTAGCTAGCTGATTTACTCAATTCGTACCTGAATTTTGCTCATGATCTTATTTATCCCATTTTCGATATTTGTTGGCCTCCACTAGTGTCCGAGTAATTCTGCTTACAAAGCTGAAAGACGGAAAATACCAGGTTCGATCCCAGGACGGCCTAGCTGTTCGGAGTTTTCCTTGTTTTCGAAATGCATGCAAATACATGATAGGGCCCTCAAAAATACTCCCTCGCAGTGCATTATAACCAGGCCTAGAATCCTAACGTAGCCAATCGGCCTTAACCCACACAATCACAATCAATCGATATGAGTGATACTTATTGTTTTTACCTTGTATATTTCTGTTCGTGGCAAATGAATGGCCGTTCACAAATTTTTATGCATAATTTAACGTGATTCTAAACGAAAATTATTTTAACATAGAAAAAGATGAATTTGCTCTGAGTGAGAAAAAATGTTTGTAGCGTAACTAACGAAGGTTTTCACCTCAGAATGTAATACCTTTAAACATTCTGGTTAATAAATGTTTGTCTGCCGTTTTAGAAACTAATATTGAACACTAGATTTATTATAAATTAATGTCCTTATTTACATATAATGTACATTATTATTTATAATATACTTTAGGAATTTATATGAATCATTTAATTATTCAAGTTTTTATTTTAATTTTCCTATGAATATAGAGAAAATAATGATTTTCTTACAATAGAGCTATTAATAATATTCATTTATATTACTTAAGTCCATATTCATATTTCTGCTTGTGAAGAGAATTGACTGAATTAATTATGTAAACTCTCTAATCACACGTTGAAGAGAAATACATAATTATTCATATAATAACAATTCATATATAGTACGTAGAAATTGTGAATACACTAGATAATCTTACTGAAGATATAAACAGAATATTTTTTAAGACGACAGTTTGTTCATTATTTTTAAAATTTTAAAATTAGTAGATTTTGCTTATTCTATTTAAAAAATGTACTTGTTAAAACCATTTTAAAACAGCATTTCAAACAAAATACTGTTGCCGAAAGAAGAATTTCTTAACTTTCTTCTTATAAAAAGTTGCTAAAGTTTTCGAAATTAATGCTTGAAACAGATATTACCTTAATGGATTTTAGCGCTCGATTAGAGAAGTAATTTAAAACATGACTTCTGTTATGATGATATGGGAGACGTTTAATACGATAATGCTTATGACTTTAACTATATTAAAGCTGTTCCATCAACCTGTTCAATTTAATATTTAATTTAGTTCATTACCTACGAAATCTGAAACGAAAAGTTTGCATGTAACATATATTTAAATATTGATTGTCTTAAAGTCACTGATTTACGGCTATTTTCATAGTAGTTAATTTCATCATGATTTATTTAAATACGTATTTAAAATGTTTCATAAAAGCAATTATAGAAGTTTTTAGCATTCTATTAAACCCGTAAACTTTGAAACTGTTCGATTCGTGGATTTAGAAAGCTAATGCAATGGGTTCAATTTTATTTCCGTTAGTTCCAATGGAAATAGATGTTAACATATATATTCTGATTCAGATTTAACAGGCTCCTAAAGAGTATTTTAAAACTAATACTGATAAATAAATTATCATAATTTACGAAATACTACACGCGGACTCACGCATTATTTAGCTTTTTTTTAAATATGTAATGTAGAATAACATTACTTTTATTGTTATAAATAAAGCATATAAATGGATATACAATATAGCATGCTAAATAAATAAAATATGAAGGTTGAAACACAAAATGAATTTTGCATAAATACAAGCAGTGTGCACGATTATGAAGATAATGCAAATCGCGAAATTTAAATGTGTTGATGTTAAACAACAGTATGCGATACAAAAATTTAATATAATTGCATGAAAGAAATAACATGAGTGAATGAACAGCCATACACACACACGCATATATATATACAGGTATAGGTATTTGCATGGTAAATGTTAGTGTACTCCATGGGCTGTGGTATCGGTCACACACAGGGATATCTTCGCTTCCACCTCTAAATTCTAACAAAAGTCACTATCCATTCAATCATACAAAACTGCTGGAAAAATATGATAAAGAATTTTATAGAAAAAGTAGAAATTTAATTATTTTGTGTGACTGACACTAGTGTGCGCCATCGAATTACCTATGTCCATCCATCTGTCTGTGACGTCTGTTAGATACAAATCAGCTGCATTTTAACCTCTCAAAGTTTTTGATACAATGATAAGAGTTTCTTAATTCTCATTTGCATTTTGCAAATGTGCAAGCATTTCTCAATTTTCAAATACACACACTGCCGTAAAAATTTGCGCAGCAAGAAGTAAGTGTAGGATTGTAATGAAACTTGGCATGAAGGTACATGTTAGGTAGATATGTAAATGATTAGAAAGGTAGTGTGATTGCGCATTGCGTAATGCTACCTTTTAGAGTCCGAGAGGGGAACAATCATCGGGATGGTAGAAGCTGGGTGGTCAACTCGGTGAGTAATCAACCTGCCACCTAGACCGTTCTGATGTTATTGCGGTGAGGTGCTTGGACCAGTGGACAAGAAGGATGTCATATTTATTGAAATTAATTTTTCAGACTGAGTGAAAATAATGCCTGGACCGGGAGTCGAACCCCAGGCATTATTTTCACTCAGTCGGAAAAATTAATTTCAATAAATATGATTTTCTTCCCAATCAGTTGGTTGTGTAATTTTAATATATTGGAAGAAGGATGTCGCTTACACGACTACCAGGCTCAGGACGCCCTCGACAGACCAATAGTCGAGAAGACCGTCACATAATACAATACGCCCGTATTGCGGCATCTGTCTCATTGTCAACAGCTTCACTACGGGTCCCTGTATCTCTCCATACCATTGCATGACGCCTGGCAGAAGGACATTTGTTGTCTCAACGCGCATTGCGTGTGCTACCAATGACACCCCCATCCACTGATACTACTGTTTGGAGTGGTGTCACACTCGACGGGATTGCACTACAGGGTGACAAGAAATAACTTGGACACACATGATACATTATAACTAATGAAAATATTACGACCAAACTTCAATAAATATGAATACATTATTTTGTCTATTATATTCACAAATTTTCAAAGTGGCTACCTTTAGCCTTCATACAGAGCTTTAAACGTGTCACAAAATTTTCGGCTATGGGCCGCAACTCACTTACTGATATTATATCCCATTCCTTGCATAAGAATTCCTCTAGGGGTGCCAAAGTTTTATGAGGTTTAGCACACACCCTTGTCTCCAAGATGGACCAAATAGAATAATCCATTGGGTTCAAATCTGGGAATACGGGGGTCATTCTTGAGCTCCAATGAAGTCAGGAAAATTTGTCTTGCACCAATCTTGAGTGCCCTTTTGCTCTGTGGTCAGGTGCGGAATCCTGTTGGAAGGTCCATCTTTTATTTCCGAACAACTTTTGCGACCGAGGTAAGACAACATCTTCCAAAATGAGTTTGCGATAGTGGTAGTTACTGATATTTGGTTTGAAACTTCCTCCAAGTTATTTCTTGTCACCCTGTACAACCGAATGGAACCAGGTCGCCTTCAGCGACGGGATCTAGATTCAGTATGGGCAGTCATGACAACCATGTGCGTCTGTCGAGGATCCGTGGTTAATGCTTCAATTTTGCCTTTGCTTTAGAACAGCACACCACAACCAGAGCTGATATGATGGTATGGGGTACCATCGCATACGACACACTGTCACCCCTAATATTGATCCACATAACCATGACAGCCCAGCGGCACGTTCGTGACATCCTTCAATCACATGTGTTGCCACTCATAGCAGGGCTCCCAGGAGCCATATTTCAACAGGGTAATGCTCGATCACACACAGCAAGTGTGTAATAGGACTGCCTCCGCCACATTACGACCATTCCCTGGCTTGCTTGATCCCCAGATTTGTCGCCGATCGAACATATCGGGAATCGCTTGGGTCAGTAATTTTACAGCCTACGATTTGGTGGCATTAAGAGGCGCGTTTACAGCAATTGTGGAACGAGATGCTGCAGGACATCATACGGCACTTGTATGCCTCAATGCCTGCCCGTATCGCATCGTACATTCATGCTAGAGATGGCCCAACAATGTACTAAAACCTCCAATCATTTGTAATTTTTCCTTCAATAAATGATCATTTTGCTTTGATTTTGTAATCACTTACTTAGTATATATACGTTTTAGCACGCATGTAAAATTTAGTTTTATTCTGACAACTCTTTCTGCGTGCGGAAATTTTTGTGGGAATGAGTGTATTTAAATTCAGAATACTTTTATAATTGTTAAGTATTTAACTATATACCTAGAAATACACTGTAAAAATAAAATAAAATAATCCGGTACTTTCTCTGGAAATTTTGGGCATCAAATGTAACCAATATTTAGTAGAATAATATTTTTTACCAGCATAATATTTACCAGTATTTCTTGAATATATAAGTAACCTTCAAATATATCAATAAAAATACTATTAAATTCCTGAAATCAAAACGTTTAATGCAGTAAAAACTGCTATTCTCAGGCACCTGTGATCCAAACTTATAAAAACCAGGAACGTATCCGATACATTAAAGTAAGCAAATAGTTTACATTCTATGTACAGTCAACCAAAAAAAAATGCCACCCCCACCTAATTTCGCCGTAAATTATCGTAGAAACATTTGACTGGTACCGATCGATTTGTAATAACGTCTAATTTATAACGGTATAGTTACATTTTGCCTAGGGGGTCGTCTACATATTAAAACTGGCATTAACTTCATTTTCTTCAACCCCTATTTTTGACTTCATATTCAGATTTCTGAGATCAAGGCGGTTCGGAAAACATACCTATTTATATACATTAAATTAATTCTAAATACAGTTACACGTGAAAATGTATTAGGGGTCCGTCTACATATTTAGAAAATATAAATCATGATCTACCACCCAGTATACATTATTTATTAAGTTTCACACCGGAAAAAAATTTCAGAAATGTCAATTATAAAATAAAAAAATGACTAATTCACAGAACTCTCTGAGTTAGTTTATGAATCAAAAGATTTTTATTGGTTTCTATTGATTAAACATCAAATAGTTCACTTCATACGAAGAAAATTAAATAGCTTGAATAGATATTAAATTATCTATCAAAAGAAAAAAAATAATCTCGTGTGTCACTCACACGACTTTCTCTTACCCTGAAATTTAATACTATAAATACAGGTTGGAGATTAATAGGTAAGATAACGATGTTATGTAAACCTATGTTAAACAATTCAAATTAGGCTTCGGAAGAGTTTTGTATGATAATTAATTCTGTGTGAGGGGGGCTACCGCCCCACTCAAACCCCCGTTTCTTTAACGCACCTGCATTTATATAGAATTTAATTCGGTTATTAAAAAATAATTCTGTTTTTAAAAAATAATTTATTAAAATTATTATTTAAAAAATTTTTCTTTTATAATTATGCAGACGATCTCCATATTAGAGAAGTAGTATAATACCAAATATCCAAAAAAAGTCCATTTTATTCTCAATATTAAAAAAAAAAAAAAAAAAAAAAACGATTTTTTTTCTAAGTTTTTTTTCGTTAAAAGTAAAAAAAATCGATAACTTTGTTTTAAATTATCGCAGATCGATGGTTCAACCATTCGTTTTAAAGGTATTGGCGAGCTCTTTTGAAAGATACCCATCATGAAAATTTACTCCCCTCGAGGGGGGGAGGCGAGGCTCCTACATACACAAAATTTTTTTCCCAGTTGACTACCTCTATTACAAAATATATCGTTTCATTTGGTTTAGTGCAGTCTATAGACGTTAAACTCTACTTACCTGCAATTTCCCTCATAGACGTAATGTATTAGAATTATCTTGATTGTCCCTGTACACGAACCATTTGCTTGATCTTAACGAAAAGCTTACTGTAGGATCCCTATATGATACACATTTAGAATACCAAGTTTGAGCTTTCTGCCATAATTTGTTTTTGAGATATGCTGATAACAGACAGACATACAGACACACACACAGACATACACACAGACCATTTGCTAAAAACATGATTTTCGTATTCAGGGGACCTCAAAACGTGTAAATATAACAAAATCTCGCGTTCGAAAATTTGACCCCAAAACAATACTTTCTCTACCTTATGGGCAAGAGAATAGTAAAAAGGTAAATGGTTTTAAATTTGTTTGAAAATTCAAAATTATTTTAACTCAAGCTGCCGTATAATTGTCTGAAACGGTGGCACTCAACCTGGTTCCCACGGCCGCTTCACAGTGACAATGGGAGTTTGTTCTGATACTGCAGTACTTTCATTTTCTTTAATTTAATTGACTTTTTAAAAATATTAAAACAGATTTTTTTACTTTTTATTTATTTATTTTTTTAATTAATTATATTTTTTTCATGACGTTATTAAAAACTTTTACATAAATCTCCACGATATTCTTTTGCTTTTATATTTTATAATGTGTAACAAATTAATATGCAAAATAATAAATCCTACTACTTAATGGGATGTTCTAAAATTCTACTCTTAAAACAGATACCGAAGTGGACGGTGGGTGTAGAAAGGCTGACTACCCTTAATCTAAATCTTCAGTTGAAAAGGTCAAAATGTTACATTACTCTATTAAAAAAAAAAAGGGGGAAGAAAGAGAGAAAATAATAATAATAAAATAAAATAAATTAAAAAATCTGAACAATAAACTATGGGAACAGAAGCAGGGAAGCCATCGTCTCCGTGAACGATAAAAATTACGATGGCGTGTCTCCCGACCATCGTAGGGGTGCGTCCCAGACCGTCGCCAATTACCCGTAGCGCAGTACTAGTGCGACATTAAACCCAACCTACCTACCTACCAATATATTGTGGTGTGAACTGGCGTATAAGTGACCGATTACGCATGTATTTCAGTGTGGAATGGCTTTCTTTGTAGGAAAAATCTGTTTGGATTTTCACAAATATATATGATTTTAAGTTTATTTAAAATTTACTTTGGAAGAAGATGAGAACTCCTCATTTAAATGCTAATGCTGAAGGTCACATGTGGATAGCGGTAAAAAGTAAAAATCTATGTTAAAGTAAGATAAATTTCTCTTAAAAAAAAAAAAAAAAAAAAAAAAATGGAATAACAGTGGGCTAAAAATACCCCGGAATAAATTAAAATGTTGTTTATTCTGGTTTTAGTCAGGTGATATCACTTGTGCTAAATAGCTGGATCCGCCCTCTCTTAAGCTCAGGTTCAGCTCATCATTAAAATATCGTTTTTAATATCTGCCGCACGAAAATGTTCAAAACACAAATGCCAATTTTCATATATTTTGAAATCTTCCCGTTTCAACTTTAAAAGCATTTAGATTAATTTATTTTATTTTGAATTTTTAAATTTAGACGATTAAAGTCTTTTAAATGAAATTTCAGGATTCTGTAAGATCAATATCTATATATTTGAAAGTAATGAGACTATTCCTTTGTTTTAAATTTTTATTCCATAATAACTGTGACTTTGATTTCGTGATTAGGAAATTGAAAATAAATACTATTGAGCTATGTTCCAATAATAGATCTTATAAACTTAAAAAAAAAAAAAGCAATTTTTCACTCTTTGATTCTGTATTAAAAAACTTTTAATAGAAATTTGATATTTTATTATGTTACATTATGGGATAAATTTTAAATAACACAAAGCTTTCAAACGGTACAGTAACTAAATGCAAATATGTCACAACAAAATTTAAGCAGAAAATTCATGGTAAAAAATCTTTTTAAAATTATTAAATATTCATAATAATAATAATAAAACGTTTGTCAAATGCATAATTGCTGTTTCATGCAATCAGTTTCGCTGTACCGTGTTTTCTAAAACATGATATTTAACTAGAGGTGTACGTACACATGAATATTGAAATGCGAAAAAAAGTGTAACAGGATTAAAATAGAAATTTAGCAGCGAAAAACTAGAAAAAGATTCTCTTGTACCGTAAGCCACGCCTTTTCACAAATTTTCTAAAACTTTATGATATAAAACAAAATAATTTTGCATATTTGTAATTAAATCATTTAAGATTTGTCTTCAATAATCGATGTAGTAAATACCATTGTGATTTATGCATACCAGCGTCACATATAGAGTCAAATAGGAATATGCAAATTAGTCTTTTTTTTTTAAATAGTTTCAGCGAATCAGAGGCGGGGCTTCTTTTCTTTTGAAATTCTTTCACAATCCCTCGCCTACATTGTGATAACTTTACAAAAATATGCCAATTTGTATAATAAACTTCGAAATATTGCTTAAGAAGCAATAAAAATAACATAAAGGTAAATTAAAATAGTTTTTCGTCAAATTATATACAAACATTTACTTATAAAGGATACAGATTATAACAAGTGACGGCCCCCTAACAGGAATAAAAAGTGAAATATCACTGGAACTCAAAAAATAATGTTAGGAACGGGTTGTAAATTTGGAAACCCATGTTTTTGATGATGCCCGTTCTATTCGTGCAAAAATTAACATAGGTCATAATTCATAATTTTTTCAAATATGAATTTATTAAAAATTTTCATAATTAAAAAAATGTTTTTATAGCAAAAATTTGCATGGAATATGTTTGGGTCACTTCATTCTAACGAATAAAAAAAAACAGAATTTAAATATCATAATTATTTCGGAAGATATGATTTAATGTTTGTCACATTCATTTAACATTAGCATCCCCAAACTTTGACAGCTTATAAGTCTATGAAAATTTGATCAAAATATATAAACTATACCTTTTCCCGTGATGATTTGATCCAAAGAATTCAAATAAATTATAAAAAAGGGGGGTTACCATTGAAAAAAATTAAGTTGATGTCAGTTTTAATATGTAGACGACCCCCTAAGTAAAATCTAACTATAACATTATAAACTAGACGTTATTACAAACTGATCGGTACCAGTGGCATGTTTCTACGATAATTTACGGCGAAATTAGGTGGGGGTGGCGTTTTTTCTTTGGCTGACTGTACTATGATAGATATAGACCAGTTTGTTAACGAGCTCACATTTTTTCGTTACTATTATTTTTTTAAGAATCACATAAAATATTGTACACGCATAAGTGATAAGATTTATTTATTTAATTTTAATTTTGCCGTATGTTTAGTACTACATTAAATAATCTGAGGTACAACTTCCTTAGAAATCATAGCGTATAACGCTCTTTCTTAAAAATAAGTTTACGTGTATACAATATGTTTAAATCATATGCTTTCAAATGCAAACAAGTTGTTTCGAGCGATAAAAACTTATATATTTTAGAAAATTGAACAAATATACTTAGTTAATAAGAAAATTTTTAAATATATACGTTTTTAAATTTAAAAAAAATTATAATTTTTTTTTTTTTTTTTTTTTTTTTTTTTTTGTTATTTCAACAATTTTCAGGAATTTTCACACATGAACGATGGAGTTTATGGCATGGTTTATATCGAGTAATTTGTGAAAAACAAATGACTGGATTTTGGCTTTACAAACGCATTTCTAAAATTTTGTGGTTATACTTGCTTATTATGTTGATATTAATTTTATTGCAATGATTTTTTTTCCTTTAGGAGTCGTTGTAAGTGCAGGCTTAAGTGCTTTTATTTAAGAATAATATATTTAATTTTATTTTTGATATTTAGTAGAAATAATTTGCTAGTGAACTGTTTCCGCGGATTTCGATTTTATTCCTTTTTATTGTACTTCAGTGAATTAGTGTATCATTGGTCATTTTATATTTCGATTTCTATTTATTTTAAGTCGTAAAATTTTATCGATGCACATAACTGTACACTACAAATATTTTTAAACATCATTTAATCTGAATAATAGCTGTACATAATTTAATCAATAAAAACAGTTGTAGGGAGTTTTAAAATATTTATATAAATAATAATAAAACTCTTAGCTAAAATGCACAGATGTTGGCAGCTATGCCAATGTTGAAACATATGTTGAAATATTTAATGGCGTTAAGTATATTTTTACAGTGTATATTTTGTTCATTAATTAACATATAATATCCAAGACTCTGTGCAGTCACTACTTTGAAAACCATTACTTCTATAAAGCAATCTTCGAATTACTCAATTTTCAAAGGAATAGCATGCGAAAAGTCTGCAAACATTATGTAAAAATTCAGTTTTACATCCAATCAATTTATTTTATTTTATTTTATTTATTTTTAATTTTATTTATTTTTAATAATGATAAAGATATTGTATTTTAAATTGGATATAACCCTATTCAGTCAATTTTTTAAGCTGTTATTAACTTTGTAGCTCTATTTTTTTTCTCCAATTATTTATTACGTTCATACTAATATGGCAATAATTCAAAAGGGAATTTTTAAAGCATCAAATAAAATTATCGAATCTTCCCAAGTGATTACTATTGGTCTCGATTTTAGATGACTATACATAATGAAATTGGTAAATTTATATACTTTTTACTAAATTTAAAGCTTTTAATATTTGAAATAGTTTTTTTTTATATGTAACTTCTTTTCCGTTTTTAACACCCTTAAAATTATACTAATAAATGTAAGTTAAGATACAACATTCATAACGGTGCTCTGGGAAACATTAGTTTTATGATGTTGCTAACGACTTTAGTAATGATGAATTTTTTCTTACAGATTACTTGCACAATTAATATAATTTTAAGTACTTGTTCGTATAGAATTACCCAATGTGAGTAATTATTCTTTTTTCAATTTTGACGTTATTTTAAAACTATATATATATATATATATATATATATGCATCGTTATATGTAGTGCAGTTTTATAACTTTTAAAATTTTATTTGAGGAAATCGTTAGTTATTTTAACACATTTTCAAATTAAGAATTTTGACAAAACTAAAATATTTTTCTCTAGATTTAAATGCTAAATTTCATATTTATATGTACAGAATTCATGCGAGTATCATATTTTCCCTGAGTATTTCACAGTTGATTTTAATTAGTAATTTTGTCATAAAAAAGAGTCTATAAGTTTAAAACTCAAGTCACGTAGCTTGTGATTTCTATTAAAAAATAGTTGCAAATATCTACAGGGTGATTCTGAAATCATGGGACAAACTTGGACGGAATGTAGAAAACATCGCAAATATTCAGAATTGTATAGAAACTCATGGGCGCAAACGTCATTTTAACTCTCTAAGAACTGGATGTTTTTTGCTACTGTGAACTACTAACTCCGCCTACTGTGTAGGTTTTAAAATATTGTATGCTTCATTATTTCGTAAAATCATACAAAACGCTCGTATTATTGCAATTAGTGGGATGAAATACATCGATAAAAAAATTTATGTAAACATCAGCATGTAAAAACTTTCTTTTTTAAAAATGCAACATTCATATCCACGCTAAAACATCTGATTTTTAAAGGGTTAAAATGACGTTAGCACCCATGGATTCCTATACAATTCTGAATCCTTATGGTGTTCTGTATATAGCGCCCAAGTTGTCCCATGTCCTATGACCTCAGAATCAACCTGTATATTAAAGCTAGCTCGTTACTCTGGTAACTATATCTGAATATATTTTTTAAAAAATCTGATGTGGACACCACATGACTTCCTTATACAACCATAGGAGTATACATATTGTTATGAAAACATTAACAGCTTTGTGTGAGATAAGCGATTCGTAAATAAACAGGCAGGTTCCAGTACAAGAACTTTCCTTAAAACAAAGGAAAGAAAAAAGAAAGAAAAACTTCCTCTCCAACACAAAATTCACGATAATACAATTATACATACCGCTGATACAATGACAAATATAGTAGTTTTTCTAGGAATAATACTACACGGCTGATTACAGACTTTCTAATTCGCAAATGTACAACTTAGAGTACAATGAAAATGATTCGAGTATAGATGGCTCAGTTCTGTTCTCCTTGGCAAAAAATAGTGGTATGAAACGATAAATTTTACCAAAATAATTAACTCAGTTAAAATTGAGAAAGGGTTTCTGGCTATCCTGAAATAACATTTGCCGCAAAATTTTATCGCTAATCTCGCCATACTGTAAATTAGTAGCCAGCGTAGATTTTTGGCCTTGGCATCGAATTTGGTGATTGGTCGTCGAATCTGGTGACTTGGCAAACGAATTTCGCGAAAATTTGTAGTTTAGGGTTGACATAGTTTGAAGTTCTAACTTCAATAATAACAGAGTTCGGGAATATTCTGGAAAAATTCATTGTTTTATTTCGCAGAACTAAATTCTTCGAAAGTTCTACAGATGACTCGCAAGACTATAAAGAAAAAAGAAGAGTGACTGTAGATGGTTGTAGACTAGAACTTGCCTATATGTTTAAGCATTAAGAAAAAGCAGTTCTTCCAGCGGTACCTAGACTCGATGACACGTCGCGTTATCAGCTAAGCTAGGAATGTGATTTTCGAATCCGTATACGGGAACATAGGTAGGGACCATCTTTAAGTAAATTACTGAAAAGGAGAAAAAAAGTAAAGCTGTTACTCCCTAAGAATATATGACTTCCGTGATTATTGAGATTTTTCTCCTCGGTGCAGTGTGGACCCAAATCGTGTCCACCATATGCTAGTCTTTTTTTTTTTTTTTTTAAATATATATATATATATATATATATATATATATATTGAAAACCCTTTCAAACATTACATTATATGAAACCGAGTATCACATGAATAACTATAAAAAATGAATGAAGTTGACGAAAAGGAAAAATAGGCAACCCGATATCCAAATACAAATTCACCAAACAGCATACAAATTCACCACTTTTTCAAGGGCATTGAATGAATGTTGTATGCAAAATAGGTGATCTTTCTGTCATGCTGTATACAAACTGCTAAACATTTACAGCATACAATGCCCGAGGTCACCTAAAAGACATGAAAATAATTTCAAACAATTTGTGGAAAATACCATGTTAGAAATAAACTTTTTGAAATGGAAAAAACCAAGAAAGAAATAAACTTATGAAGTGGAAGAAACATGAGAGAAATAAACTTATTATACATAAAATACCAATCCCAACATAATAAATCAACCCTAAGGAAATTTAATAAACCATATTTTAACATAATTTACTTTTGAAAAATGTAAATTACTCCACAACAGCCAAGAGACCGAAAACAGTTAAAGTCACAATTAAAAAGGGAAATGAATTCATCTACCGAACGATTAAGTAAAATAATTTTTAGTTTAAATTGTAGTGCAATTCTTTTCTTCGATATTTTAACAATTAAACCTAAAAGTTAAAATTTAATTAATTTTGAATTTATTACAAAGATTAATTTGAGTTACGTAAATTCGCAATTCATACATATCATGTAGAGATAGAAGTCTTTCATGGATTCAAAAGAACAAGTTATAGATGAATGAGCGCCATCTGTTAGAGTGAAAAAAAGTAATGACCCCTCTTTTTTAATAATTTCACAATCCCTCCAAACCATCCAGCCAAACAACACCACATATCCTCTGTAATCAAGCATCTGCCCATATATATATACATTAAGGTCTCTTATGTCAGAACCTATAACTAAAAGTGGATTCCGAACCACGAATAGCTTCTATAAACCAGGAATTGGAACTGGCACCTGAAAAATGAAGTACAAAGTGCTAACCATGTGTCTTCAGATAGTCTCGATAATCACACGGAATATTTATCAATAATTTATCTAGTTTGTAAATAAATATATTTCAGTCTATGAAATTAAAAGTCAAAAGTTTTGTAAAGCATATTGAAGCTTTCATATTTAGAAATAAACGATCAATTTTAGTAAAATAACATCTGTATTACCCAAATTTCATTTAAAAAATAATAACTATGACACTTATATTCATTAATAATAAAAATTTACATTACGTGACTATTACTTCTAGCCAAAAAATAGGGTTAGGAAATGAATATATATATATATATATATCATCTAAGGATTAATGCTTTTTCATTAAACTTCTGTAATTGAGCTTCTTTAAGTAAACAAAAATCATTCAGAATAAATAAAATAAAATTCTAAAACTTAATTTAAATTTACCGAAAAAGTTTCCTCTTTCAATAGTATAAAGTTGCATCAAGTTTCTTTCTTGGCTAAGAAATTGAATCATTTATGTCAAAGCTAAATGCATCAGTTAAAGGAGTTTCGAAAAGAGAAAAAAATAACTCGCTTTTTATGATTTTCAAATAGCACTAAAGTAGTCAAAGGGGAAAAAATGAGAAAGAAAAAGATTTACTACATGACTGCAAATGTATTTTAAAAAAATAATAATAAAATGTGGTAGATACTAGCGTGAAATTTCCTTTTATAATTTTTTTCTCAATAGACATATACTTCTTATGAAAATTTATAGCATTTTACGATTTTTTTTTTTTAATAAGAGGGTTTCTTTGATGCATAAAACAAATTTTATTTTCATTTTCGAAAAAATTCGTTCGGTTATTAAAAATGCATGTTTCTTAGTTTTGTTCTAATTTATCTAAAAAAATTGTACGTTAACGTCAAGTGGCAAGTATTTATATTCAAATAAATAAATACTTCTACGATTATAGAAAATTCCAAGATAAAAAGGAATAAAATATTAAACTTAAAATAACTGAAGGAGATATCTTCATGTGATTTGAACAAAATAGTATATTTCTTTTACAGAGAATGAATAAAATAGGTTTGATCTGTAAAACTTAAGAATTTTATTCATAGGATTTTGAAATTCCAAATATTACATAATTTAAACTTTTTAAAACAGAGGCTACTATTTTTTTTCATTGGGATTACTTGGGATGTTAGTTAAAAAAATAAAATAAAATTAAATTAAATTTAGAGTTTATAATTCTGAAAAGAAAAAAAAAAAGTTTAAAATGTTTTTAGTCGTATCAAATATTAGTATCGTTTAATCTAAACTGGGGGTATATAAAAATTCCTTGTCATACAACAAAAATTCTTTTCATTTGCACTGTATTCTTGAACTACTTTTATTTATTCCTATAATTTAATGCTCTTGAAACACTTAAGAAAATTAATGCATACACACATATATGTATTATGTATATTCTGTAAATGATTTTGATTTCGTCAGGGTCATTCAAAAAAATATTTTTATGGAAACTTTACAATGCAGTTTTATCAAATTAAAATCAGTTTCATATAATTTATTCTTCAAATGTTAACAACGCCGCTGCCACTTATTTTTTATTTTAAGCCAAAACCTAGTACTATTATTTCGACTAATAATTGTCACTATATTTAATCATAGAAAAAATTACATTATATACAAGTAATTATGTAAGGAAAATTCAAAAATTGTGATTTCATACCATTTGAGAAAAAATAAAATATAGAGACTCTGTAACACAATACGTAGTAAAATAAACAAATAAAATAAATGTATATTTACAGTTAAAAGCACTGGCAATTTGGATGCCAGCATTTTGTAAAATGTTCGTGTTTACTTATGACACTGTTATACAATCTCTGCGATACATAAATCATAATTTATAATATTCGATAGAGAAAAGATGACGTCACAAATTTCAAAACATCAGCTAAAAACGCTCTAATTTTAATGACTGAGGTCTGAAAAACCTACTTATTATTATTTTTTTTTTCCCGTATTTTCATCTTTTTTTTTTTTTTTTTTTTTTTTTTTCCCGTATTTTCATCTTTTTTTTTTTTTTTTCCCCGTATTTTCATCTTTTTTTTTTTTTTTTTTTGCCAACTTTTTCACTCTTTCCGGAATAATAAATGCCACTATTTTTAATACTAACTTCTTAATGCACTCTAAGACAAAAAAAAAAAAAAAAAAAAAGATAAAAAATGGCGCACCAAGAAGGAATAATGCAATTTGGATACAAATGGATATGCATAGAGAATTCGACAGAAAATGCAAAATTTTAATGTTTGGTGGCCAATGAATGATCATGGAACACTGCAGCGCATCTTAACTGTGCAACTGGCAGGATATTAAAGAGGAGAAATTTAGATCCCAGATCAGAAATTCTTTAAGATTTTTATTCCGTGTACTCAGATAGATGGTAAATATGCCTCTTATGCAGGTTCACGAACAGTATGCGCAGATGTCAGTATTTGAGAGAGGACGTGTAGTTGGGCTCAAAGAAGCCCGATATTCTAATCGGCGTCTCGTTCATCATTTGAATAGGAATGATGCCATTATTAAACAGTGTTGGCAGAAATGGGTGAACCACAGTTGAACACAGCTTCAAGAAGAAAGAGGTTGCCCTAAAGATACGACAGAGCATGAGATCCAATCAATCGTCAAAGCTGAACTTAGAGCCTCATATTCATCATTATTATCGATCCTACATGTATCTGGTACATCAGTGATCGCTAATATTATTATTAGGCAGCTCAGATAAAGGAGGCTGAGCTCACAGCGCATCTTGCCCCGACTATCAATTACTTCTGTACACCAACAAACGCGTTTCCAGTGGTGTTGGGCATATTCTACGCAAAATGAAACTGACTGGGGTAAATTTTCTTCAGAAATGAGTCCTTCTCCGATTTAAACCCCGATGACCAGCGAAAACGTGTCTTGAAAACGCCCTGGAAAATGGGGGGATCCCAACCTGACTGTCGCCAGCCATACGGTGCGACAACCAGGAGTGATGGTCTGGGGTGCCATTTCATTTCATAGGACAGTTTTGGTTGTCATCCGTGGCCATTTTAGGCACAGCGATACGTCGATGAAATTCTACGCCCCGTTATGTTGTCTTTCATATCACGCCACCCTGAGCTTAGATTTCAGCATGATAATGCCTGCCCGCACACAGATTTAATTTCTACTGCTTGTTTTCTTGCTTGTCGAAGATTGCCTTGGCCAACAAAACCGTTGGATATCTCCTCCCACCGAGGACGTTTCGAGCATTATGAAAAGGGCCCTATAAACAGCTCGGGATTTTGCCACTCTAACGCACCAATTGGACAAAATTTGGGACGGTATCTCGCAGGAGGACATCTGTCAACTCTGTTAATCAATGCCAAGCCGAATAACTGGATACATAACGGGCAGAGGTGGACCAACGCGTTATAGACTTGTTCACTTTATGACGTTCCTTCTCTTGATTAAATCACCCGATATTTCTGAAACTTTAATCATTTGTTTTTTCTCTATATGTACATCACATCTACCAGTTTTCATCCCATTCAGATAACTTCTTTGTGCGTCGTTTTATTATTATTATTATTATTATTATTTGGTCTTAGAGTGTACAATTAATCTTTAAAAAATGATAGAAAATATTATTGGCAAATACTGGTGTTAATTTTCCCGTTTACATTGGGGGACTTGACAAGATAACTATGCTACATTTTTCATTTATATCGAAGTACAGTTAGTACCCACCTTTTTACATTCCATATTTTGTGTAGATTAATTTTCTCCAATATGTAATTACGATTAATTAAGAAGAAAATTATTCTTTAAAAAAAAGTGGTGTAAAAAAGGAGGGTACAAACAATTTTCCGGAATAAATTAGTAATGTTGTCATGTCTGCACACATTCTTCCAAATCTTTTATTATCATTAATAGTAGTATATAGTGAATTATAGATTAGCTATTTTCACTAATTTTTATTTTACGCTAGCCTCTAGGTAATGTTTTCCGTATTTACAACGCAGTTACTAAATAGAGGGACTTAAATATTCATATAGCAACGAGTCTGAATTGAAATTTATGCATATAGGGTAGGTGCTCCTGTGATTGGCATGCTCCAGTAATTGACATCTATCCCGAAATAATTAATAAATAAGAAAAATAAGAAAATCATATATTTTACATATAAGAATTTTAACATTTTATGTCAAACGCTGGAGCATAGGAAGCTAATAACCGGTAAAATGAATAACTAGCAGTGTCAAACACTGGAACAAAGGGTGCCAATTACTAATAAAATAAAAAACTGGCAGTGTCAATTACTGGAACATTGAATAGGTGTCAAATAAAAATTCATAAAAAAAAAAATAATTGTTATCAAATGTATATATTTTAACATATATGTGGTTCTGAATGTCTTTCATATCATATGTACTAACTTAAGATTTCTAAAAATATTTTCTGATGACTAGAACATTAAAAACATCAGAGATTGCTCTAAAAGTGTCAATCACTGGTGCACTTACCCTATATCCTTTCACACGTTGACTTTTTATAATTACTATAAAAACCATATTCTTTAAATACATTTGAATGTTAGTTATTAATAAATGTTTAAGCTATTAATTTGTTCAAACTGTATTTTTTAATTAAAGAAAAGCTCATATAAAACTATTTTTAAAAAATCGTCTTAAAACTATCAAATAATCTTAAAACAAATTTGTGATTGTAAAAGTACTTATTAGAGAACAATCTATACATGTAAAAGAGTACTTCCACTCACTCACTAACTCATTAACGCACAGCAAATTCGACTGGAGCCACTGACTCGAAACTGGGTCGGATTATAGAACATATAGTGTAAGCACCCCCTAAGAAGCGATTTTGCGATATTCGCCCCCCAAGGGAGAGTAGGGGGCAGAATGTGATTTCACAAAATCCTTCGTATCTCAAAGATAAAAACAGATATCCGTAAAATTTTTTTTTAAATATAGCTAACATAAATATCTAAAAACCTATATCTGGAATTTTAGAAATTCGGTCCCCAAGGGGGGGGGGAGGGGGCAAAACGTGATTTCACATGCGCAAAACGTGGTTTCACATACTTCTATATATCTCAAACAAAAAAACAGATATACGCGAGATTTTTGCTCTAATATATAGCTAATACAAATACCTAAAAAAGTATTTCTGGAATTTTAGAAATTCAGCCCCCAAGAGGGGGAGAGTGGAGGAAAAACGTGATTTGAAATAATCCTTTATATCGCAAACAAAAAAAAAAGGTATATGTGATTTTTTTGCTCTAAAATATAGCTCTCACAAATACATAAAAACTAATTTCTTTAATTTTAGAAATTCGTCCCAGGTGGGGCGAGAAAGGGGGAGCTATGGGGAAAAAAAAACAGAAATACAGTTAGATAGTTCAAAATTGGTACAATTAGGTTTTACAGGCCTGCAGGTCGAATTAGGATATTTTCGAAAGTGTAAAGTTATTAGGAGGGTCAGAAAGGGGGGGGGGAGAGAGGCAAAAAAATAAAAATAGAGTTAGACCGTTCAAAATTGGTATATAGAGGTTTTTTATACTTACAAATCGATTGAGGATATTTTCGAATTTGAAAAGTTACTAGAGGGGTGGGAGCGGGAGTAGAGGGGAAAAAATAAAAATAGAGTTAGGTCGCTCAAAATTGGTACATGGGGGTTTTTGATACCTACAAATCGATTGCGAATATTTTCGAATTTGTAAAATTATTAGGAAAGACAGGAAGAGCAAAAGTATATAAATAAGAGTTAGAGAGCTGAAGATTAGTGTTGTTAGGTTTTGAGGCCCGATAAATATATTGCGGTTATTTTCGAAAGTACAGAATTATTACGAGGGGCGGGAAGGGGGACGGGCGCAGTTGCAAAAAGAAAGAAATTCAGATAAAATGTTAGAAATTAGTATTATTAGGTTTAAAAGCCCGAGAGAACAATTGCGAGTATCTTTAAGGTCTAAAATAATTTGGAGGGGCGGGAACGGTAGGTGAAGGACTCTGCGCGCGGTGCGCGCCTGTATACACTGCCGCAGGAAGTGGGGACCCGGATCGATTATTCCATAGATGGGAGAAGATTTTTTTTTTGTATTTTATATTTATGTTTTTTCTTTACGATAATATTGTCATTCATAAATATTGTCGAACATAAATGCGTGCGTGCAGCGCACAGTGACATGCGCTGCCGAAAGCAATGAGGACCATGCGCGGCATTTTTTCCAATAAGAATTTTTTTCTTTTTTTTCTCAAGTGATAAAAATTAATGCGGTTTTGAGAATTCATTAACTATAGTGATTCATTTTAAAATAGTGACCCGCGAAGCGGGCGTAGCCTGCTAGTTTTCAATAAAACAATTTTTCGCACGCACGTTTGTTTTCCAAATAAAAAATTTGAAAGGATTATCTTATTAATAATTAATTAAATTATACAGTATTTATACGTTGATCTAAAACATTTTGCTTAAAAGACGGTCTATTTCGACAATTTTTATCTTCCAGGAATATTTCAGTTTTGTTTCCAATATATAAAACTACACACTTAAAAATAAATTGGTCACTGAGACCTGGAAAAAGGGACAGTTGACAATACAGAATTGACTAAGCCAAAGCATTGACTAAGAAAGCTCAGTTGAAAAGCGTACTAACTGAACTAGTCTCTAAAACAATTCCCTTGAATATAAAGATTAATATTGTTGCGTAGATTAGGCTTAGATAAATATTTGTGCAGAAACATTAGAGCGAAATAACACAGAGCACTTAAAGCTCAACTCGAGAATTTTATTTTTCAACTGAACTGAATTTTACATCAATTTATTTACAGTTGATAAATCTTCTAGAACAGAATCTTCTAGAATTCGAAAAGGATAGAAATTACATAACATTAACTGAATAATTAACATTAACAAAATTAACATAATGACATAATGAATAAATAAGCAATAAACAATTTAGAATTAAACAAAAACCATTTTTAACCATTTGCTCTTCAGTGGCATCGAACTCACAACCTTTGGGTTTGTTGCCCGGCGATTTGCCTCACAGCCACGGCGTTCATAGGTGAAACGATTTTCGTTAAATTTTCCCTCCCTTAGGGGAAAGCAGCGTTCTGCTGCAATCTTGTCCGGCTTCTTGTAACCCGTTGCCTGTAACTTTCCTGCTCTCTTTCCTCACGTAACTGCTCCTTTGTATCCCAGTATGGTTTAAACCTCAAAACGTGGACTACGTCTTTAGGATTTCGTCTTCTGTGTCCTCCCATGGATTCTACTTCGTATCTCACATCAGATAGTCGTCTTGTTACTCGATACGGTCCGTAATAACGTCTCAAAAGTTTTACAGATAATCCGACTTTTTGTACAGGAATCAAGACCTAAACTACTAAATTTCCAATGTTTTAGCTGGCTGGTCTATGACGTTCGTCGTATCGTCGCTTGCCCATTGCTTGGGCTTCAAGTATGTAAAGTTTTGCTAATTGCCTTGCTTCTTTGGCCTCGTTGGTCGGACGTTGTACGTAGTTATCATAGTCGTCTTTTCCATGTGGAAAGATCACATCAAGAGTTGTGTTTCTCTGTCATGAACAAGAAAGAAAGGACTGAATCCCGTGGTGTCTTGTTTCACCGAATTGTAGGCGAATGTCACAAAAGGCAAAATAGTATCCCAGTTCTTCTGATCAACGTCAGTATACATAGATAACATATCTTCCAATGTTTTATTAAATCTCTCTGTCAATCCATTGGTTTGGGGATGATAGGCGGTCGTCAATAAGTGAGATGTCTGGCACATTTCGTTGATTTTTTTTTTTATAACATTAGATAGAAAGCACTGAAGAAAAAGTTATACTAAAGCACCATGCGTATAACGTCTTCAACCATAAATTTAGCAATTTCGGTAGCTTCAGCAGTAAACCTCTGTAATTGGGGCTCTCGTGAGATAATCTTAGCAAATAATAAATATCCATATATTACTGCTTGAGGTAACTGGAAAGCGTCCAAGTAAGTCTATTCCGATTTTAGCAAATGGTGCTTCAGAAGGCTTTATAGGTTATAGTTGTCCTGGTGGCAACTAAGAAGGAGTTTTTCTTCTCTGACATTCACGGCAATGAGTCACATATCGGAGTACGCACCCATAGAGTCCTAGCCAACAATATTTCTTCCATATCCTATCGGATGTTTCGTGAAATCCAAGTTGACCGGCGGTCGGCGCATCATGGAGGCTCTTTAGAATATCACGGTGATGTTATTTCGGTACCCTTAAAAGCCATTACTCTCCCATAGGATCGTAATTTTTTTAATAGAGTATGCCGTCCTTTAACTGGTAATTTTAGTATTCTTCACCCCTCCTGAGAACTTTAATAATGGACTTCAACTATTTATCGTTTAGCTGCTCTTTTCTGTAGTCCGTAATGCTTGCTAGGAAAGGAATTGCATCGCTGTTCCCAGGCTCGACCACTGCTTCTAGAAGGAGTTTCCTTGAAAGTGAATCGGCATCATAATGCTTGCGTCCGCTCTTGTAGACAATGTTGATGTCATATTTCTGCAACCGCAAGGCCCAACGAACAAGTCTCCCAGAAGGGTCTTTCACATTAGCCAACCAGCATAATGAATGGTGATCCATTACCACGGTGAAAGGCTTTCCCAAAAGATGGGGTCTAAATTTACTGATCGTCCATATGACAGCAAGACATCCTTTTTTAGTCGTAGAATAATAATTTCAGATGCAGTAGAGACCTGGATGCATAAGCTATTGGTCTTTCCTTACCATCCTGGACTTACACTAGTACCTTACCGATTCCATAGCCACTGGTGTCTCAATGTATCTTCCTTTCTGCGTCTGGAAGAAAATGCCCCAACACAGGACCACTGGTCAGTATATTCTTGAAAGTAATGAAAGCTTTTTCCTGCGAAGTGCTCCACACGAACTTTGCATTTCTCTTCAATAGGTCATGTAAAGGCTTTGCAATATTGGTGAAATTTTTAATAAAACATCAGTAATAGGAACAAATGCCTAGAAAACTTCGAACATCTGCAGTATTTTCTGGCACAGGGAATTTGTTTATGGCCGCTATCTTTTCTGAATCGGGATAGATACAATACTGATCAACTAAATGTTCCAATACTGTTAGTTTCTTCTTTCCGAAAGCACATTTATTAGAGTTAAGCGTCAGTCCTGCCGCTTGAATAAATTTTAAATATTTTCTTAAACGTACTTGGTGTTCTTGGAAATTCGGGTGATATAGGATGATGTCATCTAGGTAGCATAGACAGATGTTCCATTTAAAGCCTCTCAATACTGTGTTCATCATTCGTTCGAAAGTAGCTGGGGCGTTGTACAAACCAAATGGCATGACTTTTAAATTCATAAAGGTCATCCGGAGTTACAACAGTAGTCTTTTCTCAATCCTTCTCACCAACCTCTATTTGCCAGTAACCTGACTACAGATCCATCATAGAAAAAATTCTTGCACCAGCAAGGCAGTCCAAAGCACCATCAACTCGTGGTAGCGGATACACGCCTTTCTTTGTGATTTTGTTCAATTGTCTGTAGCCGACACAAAAACGCCATTCATCATTTTTCTTCTTTACAAGTACAACTGGAGAAGACCACGGGCTGTCTGATGGCTGTATCACATCTTTTAACATTCTTTGTACTTCTTCAATCACATGCATCACAGAAGCTGATGTGCGATAAGGTTTGATTGGAGCACTGTCACCAGTGTCTATCTTGTACTTCACAGTATTACATCTTGACTTCTTGGTTTTTATGTTGAAGTCCAAAATGTCGCTAAATTCTTCTAGAAAATTGAGCAACTCCGTCTTTTTCAGCGGCAGTTAGCTCAAGATCCAGAATTTTCGTAATCTTTTCTCGAGTGAGTCGCTTTCTGGATTTGTGTCCCTTAGACTCTATTTCGCCTTAGTCAGTCAGCGAATTGATCGAATCATTTGTTATTGTCGTCACACAGCCTATCTTCATACCATTTGGTATTATCTGAGTTTCTCGAGAGCAATTCGTTACCCAACTTTGCAGCAACCATTCTTGACAGAGATTATTGAGGCTGGTATAAGTAAATATCTTTCACACCTGAGAATTTCACTTCCAATGATCATAGCTGCATCTGCTTCAGGAATTAGTAGATTCAGCACACATATCTACTGGACTGAATGTGGTTCGATTGCATAATCTATTGCAGCAAACAAAAGGCAGTCTGATTCATTTGATGTGATATTATTGCCCGAAAGAATTTCTGCAAGCTGAAGTTCTTCCTTTCCGCAATCTATGATGGCGTCTGTGGCACGGAAAATGTCCCATCCAAGTATCATTTGGTGGCTACAACTTGGGAACACCAGGAATTCAAATGGTTTCGCAGTTCCACTTAAATTTACTTTTAACACACAACTTCCTGAGGTGGCTATGGGTTTTCTACATGCAGTTCTCAATATTGATCCATTCTCAGAGAACATGGGTGCATTTAATTGCCTGCGTAATTTTTAAGATATGACGAAATAATCGGAACCGGAATCAACAAGAGCCTTTACACGTTGCCCATTTACTGTAACATAGGTGGTGTTCTTTTCCAAATTTGCCGTGGTATACATCGGAGGATTTTCTACAATTGCGGCCATACCTCCTTCACAGGTCGCCCGAATTAGTTTTCCTCGTCAGGTCGGCGTGGAAAGCGACTGGAACGGCGTACAGGTGGCGGCGACTGTCAGCGATTAAAGGAACGGCGACGATAGAGTGAACCACTTCTATAACTGGTAGACCTGGTCTGTATGTAGTTGTCGTCAAAACTATTTATGGATTCATTGTCTATGGCTCGTAGAAATCTGGATATCCTCGAATTTCTTGCGCCTGCAAATATCTATCGTTTTTCTCTACAGTACTTCAGCACATGTCCTGGACGTCCGCAGTGGTAGCAGATTGGTACATTACTGGAAGTTCTCCATAGGTCTGTTTTACGTTGGGGAGTGGTATTCCTTCTGTATCCACGTCTTTGCTGATGCCTAACTGGGACTGATTGTCGAGGTATGAAATTGCGTCTTTGTCCCGTGGGAGGAGCTAAAGCTTCCGTGACTTCTTCTTGGACAATCGAGGCAATGTCCATTGCAGATTCAGATTCGTTTCCTTGAGAGATTTTTCTATCGGGCAAAAGTTTTCGAAGCTCTTCTCTCACAATACTGCGTATGAGTGACCTCATGTCATCGAGGTCCATTTTAGTCGACATAGTAGAAATGTTAGGTAGTCTTTGGAATCTTGGCCTACTGACCCTCGTACGTCGAAGGCTCTGAATCTGACGACAATGTTAAGTAAGAGCTTCTACAGTCTGATAATCCTGCGTCAACAGGATTTGGCACAGGTCCTCCGCAGTACCCTTCATGAGATGAGCCACTTTTTCTTCTTCCATGGAAGGGTTTACTTTCCGGCACAGGGGGAGTACGTCTTGAATGTAGGACTCAGATGTTTCTCCAACTTTCTGTGCATGAGTAAGCAGTTGCCTCTAAGCTCGTCTTCGTACGTCATCTGTCCGGTAGAATGTGTTCTTTAGTGCCTCTTGGAATACAGTACAACTAGTGAAAGTGTCCTCGTTATTATTAAACCACTGCCTAGCTCTTCCGGCAAGGTAAAATATTACGTTTGCTAGGCACATTTGCTCATCCCAGTGGTTGTAGGCAGCAATACGTTGAAAGTCCTTTAGCCATTTATTAGCATCTTGTTGGTCCTCTCCGGAAAACATGCATGGATTTCTAGGTAACTGATATGTCAGGATTGATACTGTGGCAATGTTGGGCTTTTGCTCGGCTTCTTCATGCATCTTCCTTGAACTTCTTTCTGGATTGGGAAGACTTTCAAACTCTGGAAGAAGTCCTTGAAGTCGCTTACTTTTGCGTAGTTCTTCCTTTATGGATTTTACTTATCGGTACCCGGCTCTTCCAACAAACTGTCACGTAGATTTATCTTAGATAACTGTTTGTGCAGAAACATTAGAGCGTAATTAGACAGAGAACTTAAAGCTCAACTCGAGACTTTAATTTTCTACTCAACTGAAATTTACATCAGCTTATATACTGTTGATGAATCTTCTAGAATTCAAAAAGGCTAGAAATTACATAACATTACTGAATAATTAACATAAATATAATTAACATAATGACACAATAAATAAATAAGCAATAAACAATTACCACTCCTTACCACTTGCCCTTGAGTGGGATCGAACTCACAAACTTTGGGTTCGTAGCCCGGCGCTTTTCCTCACAGCCAAGGCGTTCACAGGTGAAACGACTTTCGTTACAATATATTTGATACTATATCTTTATAAATATCATATTTACATAATATTAAATATTTATATTTTAATAATAATATTTAAAAAATTTCATTAGCTGTTCTTTCAGAAACATACATTTTCTTTTCTTTTCTTCATTTTTATTTTTATTTTTATTTTTATTTATTTATTTTTTTTTTTTTTTTTTTTTGGGGGGGGGGTTAAAATCAGGATTAAGACTTTATATTGGTGACTGTCAAGATCCTTGAAAGCCAATGTTAATCTATGGAAAAATTTTCCACATTATTATTCATATATATATTTAAATTTCACTTTCACATTTAGAAAATTCGTGGCGAGTAAATGAGCTCTTGTTTTTCAAAAATAGATGTTTTTAATTTTTCAAATTTATTTTGAATCTGTAAAAATGTGAAATTTCGTATCGTGAAATTTTGCCTTTTTCAGCTTCAAAATAAAATATTAAAAATTTGAAAAATTCTTTTTTTTTTTTTTTTTTTTTTTTTTTTAAGAAATAATTTAATTGTCAGAAACTTTCCGAATGTGAAAATGGAATTTAAAAATAATATGCATTATATAATAAATAACATTAATGGCAATTTTCCCATAAGATAACATGGGGCTTGACGCTCACTGCTTTGCGATTGGACGAATCCGTTCAATAGTTTTAGTAGAAATCTCAACAATTTCAGTATCTTGTCTTCTAAGATGCGCTATCGGAACAGTCACTACTACGCCGTTCTCTGCTGCTTTTTCACAAAATTTAAAAACATAATGTAAAATCGTCTTAACACAACTCCCACAAACTTTATTTCTACTTGAATTAGCCACATGAAAAATATATAAAGATATTTTGATTCAAATTAATATACTGATAAAGAGTTGCCAACATTTCTAAATTATTTCAGAACATTGTTAATGTTTGTCTTTTTTATTATTACCATTTTTGAACAGTAATTTTCTTGTTATTTAATCATACTTACATACTGAATAAAATTACTACAAAATAAGTGGTGTGAAAATCGGGTGGATAATAAAGGTCCGGATTAAATTAGAAATGTTGGCAACTCTTCTGATATTCGATTTAAATTTAAGGTAAAATTTAAAGATTCAGGTCGAAAATAAAAACCAAACAACTAACAAAAGCACCAGGAATAAAATTTGGGAACTGTTCATCTCAAACATAGCGGTCACCCCTTTTTGGAGTGGAATCGACCTTATTTATTTAGGACTCGAAATAGAGAACAAACAGTAAAAACAATATGTTTCATAGAAGATTATTCTAACGTTTATATAAAAGATGTTTTTTAGATACTATGCAAAAAAGATATTCTTTTGTATAAACTGATATAAAATTGAAAAATATTTCAGCAAAACATTCATACTATATTTAAAAAATGTTCTAACTTAATTTTTTTAAATAAATATTTCATTGTTACAATGAACAAATTCTATAAATTGTAACTTGGACATATTAAAAATAATATTCAAGATCGATATTTAGAAATTTTTCGATCCAAAATTATCAGAGTTTAACTGTAAAGTTTAAGTTAAACATGAAGCATTACAGACGAAATGGTTGACTACTTTAAAATCTTAGATAAGCCTGTATGTCTATGGATGAAATTTTTTTTAAAAATACTTTCAGTTGAACTACAAATTTTCGAATGATTTTAGGGTTTGAAGTTCTTTGGATTAAATATTTTAATGAAAAAGTAAACTTTTAAAATAAATACGCTAAAAGATTATTTATTTTCAATCTGAGTACAGAACCTGATATTTTTACTCCATGGCAACTTCCGTAAATTTGAAAAAGATTATGTATAAAGTTTTATAACATTCCTTTTAGTTTGAGAGTTTAATTTTTTTCTCATAAGGTTCTCTAGCACAGTATATATAAACCGAATCGAGGGGTGAAAAAAGAAAATAAAAAAGAATTTTCATTTGGATTTTCCATTGCAAGTGACGTATTGGTAAGCTTTTGCAGGGGAAAAAAAAAAAAAAAAAAAAAAAAAAGGTAGTTGAATGGAGTTAAATTTTATATTTTAGAAGTTTGTGAAACCTGTCCGTTATTTTATTTAAAAAATTTGTAGGACATAGGTGAACCTTTATTCATTATGTTTATTATCACATTTTTATAGGTTACATTATATTAATGATAAAAACAACGAACTCGCCTGATGGCAAAATTATCGGCTGGCTGGCTGTGTGGCTTAAGACTGATTGACTTCTCTAGAATCCTAGGCCTACGGTTGGGATGCTTTCCATGGAAATCTTTCTAAGGAGGACCAGACCATATTTACGCGAGTTTTGGAAAAAACCACGGTAAACTACAAACGGCTCGGTCGATCAGTGCGACCCGGGATCGAAAACTTTCCCATCTACCAGCTTTGAGCACGGTCACTAGTGTGGCCCGCAAGACTATACCGGCAACTAAAACACCCAATAAAGACGCACAGTAGAGGCGTGCACGGGCTTGAATTTTGAGGCACGGCCCAGCCCGATTCAAAAATATGAAAAATTAAAAAATAAATGCATGCCTTTCTATGAAAAATATTTAGTATGTGTTTTTCAGAGGCTTTATATAGCGAAGCAATTGAATCTTCTTTAACAAAACTGCTGAACTTTTACAAGATAAATATATATAAACAAAAGTTTATTATTACAAATGTACAAAAGGCACAAAGACAGACAGAAAATCAAATCGAAAATATTAGCACCCATCAAACAATATAGGACGGTATTTAAAATGGTTATTACTACTAAAAATGCAAGTTCAATCATATCCTCTTATATACCGTAATGTATACGAATCTTTCATGTGATCCGGTAAACAAAATTTGAATGGTAATCCAACCATAGTCAATAGAAAAGAGGCTTTTGTACGTGCTAAAAATGATGCTACTTTCATTCAGTGCACTGCAGAAAAGAAAAAGGAGTTTAGAGAAAAAGTTACAGCGGCAGGGTTTTTTTGGCCTCCATACCACCTAAACTCTACAGACCATAGGGAACAAAGCCTTATACACAGTAACGTATCTGATTTCTTTTGTTTGAACATGTGCGCAAACTAGTAGTGACATGCATACTATTTTGAATAGGAAACCATTTAATATTACTTGAAATAAAATGTATTAATTTCGAGACATGCTACAAATTTTTGCGAAAATCAGATCGCGAACAGACAGGCTGATAAGCAATTAAATTGAAGTTATAGACATTTTTTAACAAAATAAAATTTTATGTGGTATACCAGCCTGTAAAATTATGTGAAATAAATGACTGAAGTAATATTTTATCATTTTCCTTTTTCGTTCATTAACGAGGAAACCAGAAAATGATTCGGGCCGACACGGTCCGGCCCGTCCGAGCTTGCAAAAAAAAATTTAAGCCCGGGCCTAACCCGGCCCGAGAACAAATGGAAAAATTCGGCCCGAACCCGGCCCGAGAGCCGGACCGGGCTCAGTCTCGGGCCGTAAGCCCGGCCCGTGCAGACCTCTCGCACACTTCAGCTCTGTTTGGTGGCGCCATCAATTGGCGACTTACTATTTAAAAGTTCTTTTTGATTTATTTCATCTGCTAAGTATTAGCAGCACTAGTTCTTAAAAGTTGTTGGAATGTGATCCATTTGGATTCGGACTTTTATTGGGCTTTTTATTGACTTTTTTACCGATCAAGGAGGTGTTCTTGATCGTTAGTGTGCCACTAACACTATCTTTGGATATTATGGATAAAGTATGGATTGCGGTCAAATATTTATGGACAAATTATTAAAATGTAATAAATAATCTTATTTTCGTGAAAAGTACAAAAATTATTTTCAAAGGAAAAGTACACAATGTTAGCCAAGTATCTGCAATTGCTGAAGAATTTATTTATTATGCGGATCACCAAATCCTCAACACAACATCATTAAAATACCACTGCGAACAGGATTCAGCCTCCAAAAACAAGATAAACAAAAACTTTACTATAATTGAGAAGCCAAAACTAATTCCTAATTTAGTCAATATTTTTTTTACTTATTTCAAAATGAAATATCATGAGGACTCTTCTACTTTTCTAATTTTTTGGGGAAGCGATCACTAAGTTATATGATACTAACTTCAATCTTGTTAAAAATAGAAAGCGCAAAAATGGCCTTGTAGACGCTATTGCCTTGGCAAATAATTTTCAGGTTCTTAATGAATTAGATTAATAAATAAATAAATAAATGAAAAATGAAAAAACTGTTAATTTAATTGATTTGGACTAGTATTCTTCTCCTAACACTGCCAACGTGGTCAGCAATTCAAACTCTAAAAATATTCTAATAAATAAAAAGATTTTATCACCCACTACAACTTAAATCTTCTCACTCCTGACACTCCTACACACATGTGCATGGGGGTTAATGCCCGCCCCTCCATAACAGACTCTGCTATCACTAACAATCTTCCATATTCGACCATTGCTAACACAATTAACGATCATTATCCTGTAATTTTCAAAATTGATATTTTTAATCCCCTCTCTCTTACTCCCTCCATTGTCATTGACTGGATGAAATTTAATAAAATTTTAATAAATTTTGATCTTACGATTTATAATAATATATTGAATTATTATTCTTTATATTGAAAATACTAGTGACATTATAAATAATAATAATAATAATAATTTATTATTTTCCTTTCAATTAATTGTTTCCGAATTCGAAACATGAATTCGGAGGGCAACTTTAAAATTTCAAATGGGAAGGTATGTCTTGTGATACATCCCTTGAAACGTCTCTTCAAGACAATGAATTTGATATAAATAGTTTTGCTCTACGATGATTATTAAAGTAGATACATGAGTTTTTAGACTTTTGAAATGTGGATTTTATACTTAAGTATCTCCTTTAATAATCACTGCATGACAAAATTATTTATACTAAATTCATTGTCTTGAAGAGACGTTTCCCGGGATGTATCACAAGACCTCTCTAACGGGCCGCCGTACACCCCCCCCCCCCAGGCCCAAACTTTTTTCACCAAAAGAGGTCCCTCTCGAACTCATTAAATACGTGTTTCGCCATTTTTCAAAATTCCGACTCATTGTTGAGTTAGGAGGGAGGAAAAACTTTTGGAACACCCTGTATATATATATATATATATATATATATATATATATGAGTTAAAATTTATAAACTGTACTTATTAACTATAATAATTTATTCCCTATCTTCATCATTGTAGTAAACTTCAACACACACACACACACACACACACACACACATATATATATATATTAATAATATACTGTGAATAATAATTAAATTCCCGTGCGATGAACGAGCACAATAGCTAGTGATAGCATATTTTTGAAAATTCCTTTAAATATAGTGACTAGCGAAGCAGGCAAAGCGTGCTAGTAAATAAACTTTTGTGAACTGAAACCTGCCAAATACATATATGCCAATTTTTTCTATTTCTCCGAAGTATTGTTAATACTCATTATTATTAATCAAAATTTTAAAATATGTGTACTGGCAGTAGCATGCTCCGGAAAAATTGAAAATATTGGTGCATGTGTCTGATTTCATGGCGGCATCAATCAGTTAGAAAGATGTGATTTCACTCTTTTTTTTAACTCTATTTTTATACAGGCATTTTAAACGTATTTTTACAACAGTTTTATGATTAAATTGGATGGTTATTATTGTTCGGAAATAGTGGTGAATACGAATAAAACTGTCATTGTGTATGACTCACACTATGGAATTTACTACGATGGAATTACCTATGTGGTAATTGCTGTTTCTGAATTGTTTTTTTTTACATTTTCCCCCAATAAGTTCACTATTTTAATTATTAGGAAGATTTTTAGTAACCAATCACTTGTGGCAAATAATTTTCAAGGGAAAAAAATTGCAGTAACATATTGAAAAAATATTAACATATTGCTAAATGAAATTGTGTATCATTACAAAATAATTCTCGCTTCTATAATCTGTAATTTCTCTCAAAGATGTGTGTGAAAGTTTCCACTTTTATTCATACCACTATTCTAAATGTTTATCGTATTTTTACAGTAATTTTTTGTTGTCAAGATGAAGATTATTTTACAAAAATAGTGGTACTTAGAAAAGTGGAAACTTTCATCCCTGTTCTCCTCTCATTCTACTTAATAATATTTCGAATGTTTTTACTGTAAATTTTTAAAATTTATTTGAATTGTTCATAAAACATTCAGTTTGTTAACCTGAACGAGTACTGCAAATGACAGTCTGCTTATATTAGAAATTGTCTCTATATCAAGAACTCCTTTATATATATATTTATCAGTTTCTAAAGCTGAAGAGTAAAGTTTATTACGAGAAAGAAAAAAAATAAAGTAACCAGCATAAAATCTTACCTAAAATCCGATATATCCTTGGATAATATTTTCTTTAAAATATTTGTAGTTGAATTACAAATTTTCAGAATAACTTGAGGCTTCAAAAATCTCCTTCGGGGGAAAAAAAATTGAAAAGTAAATTCCTTTAAAAACCTATTTCGATTGATTACATTTACTTATTTCGATTTTGATAGGAAAATGAAATATTTTTATATCGCTGGAACTACCGTGAATGTGAAAAATGATATCTATAACTGTTAAAATCTAGTAAGTTTCAGAGTTTAATTTTTATGCACAATGATTCATTCATTCATAACATGATTGCTAATCAAGTAAAAAAGAACATAAAAGTTTTTTTTTTCTTTTTTTTTTTTTAAGCGTTTCATTAATTTATTTTATTTTATTTTACTTTTTAAAGATTATTCGTTGAGTGTAAGTTATGACTTATGAATGTTTACAATAAATTTTTTTGTGAAAAGTTGTGGTATTTCCAACAATATAAATTACAACTTTATTAATGTATTCCAAGAAATGTGTTTAAAGATTGCTTTTTGTATTTTACTTATGGGTAACTCCATGGCACATGGTAGTGTCAATCACACAAAACGGTGGATTTTCCAATTTTTCTGCTACATCTATTACAATTATCACAGAAATCTTTATCCCATTATAAAAGCAGTTTTTGTAATTAAATAGGTTAGTAATTTTTGTTAGAAATTGTGGTTAAAGCAGCAATATTCCTGTATTTGACTGACATCACATTTACCATGGAATTACTTTGTTAAAATTTTATACAGGTAAACTAGCGAACATTTTTCTACGCGAGCTTTTCACGATAATATAGGAAAACGATCTAGAATTCTAATAGGGGTTTTTAGAACTCTCTAGCAAAGAAATCTAGAATTTATAAGAATAACATGAAACTATATTTACTAGAGAAACAATTTAGTTTCTAGATGTCAGTCACAGAATTTTTTCTCAATGTAGAGGAAAATTTAAAGGCAGAGATCGTATTTTCATAAAATCTTATTCTTAATTACCGCTGGGGAAGAGTTAATTTATTTGTCCGGCTTGGATACAAACGTAAATATAATGAATTATTAATATATATGAAGACTCTCAGTACTTTTAAACTATCATATATATATATATATAAAGAAAGGCACCAACATTTACAGGTTTTGAATGTCACTGTTGTATAATAGCCGCCAAGACGGTGTAGTGGTTAGCGTTCCTGACTCCTACACGGTTGGGCCTGGGTTCGAATCCCGGAGAAGGCATGGATGGTTCGTTGGTTGGTTGGGTTTTACTTCGCACAAGTGCTGCGCAGATGGGCAATTGGCGACGGTCTGGGACACGCCCCTAGAGGTAATCCGGAGACATGCCATCACAATTTTGATCCTCCACGGAAGGAATGGCTCTCCCGTTTCGGTGACCCCCAGAGGAATAATTTTTGATGGGAACATGGAGGACATTGCGGCCACGACAGATTTTACGTGCACCAGCCACCGTTAGTGTACACGACGGTCTTTGGCCGGCTCGAGTACCGAACCCGCAATCTTCCAATTACGAGGCCGGCGCTCTACCGACTGGGCTACCGCGGCCCGAAGGCATGGATGTGTTGTCCCTATTAGGGGTAGCGATTACCGCCCATTGGGTGCCCCTTCACAAATGGTCATCATTTTGGTGACCCCCCCCCCCCCCGCCAATACTTGTGGCATGTGTGCCGCGCCATTAGAAAAAATAATAATAATAATAGCAGTCATTGTTTTATCACATTGCAGAATTGTTTGCTTTGAATATAACAAAACACATTCCATAAATCACGCACTTTGGCACCAGCTAGTGGGTGTAATCTAAAAATGCAAAGAGATGGCAGCTAATGTATGTAGCGTTGTCGTAATTACATACGCTTTTTATATTTAGATGAAAAAATCAAATCTGTTATGCAAAGAAAGATTTCACCCATGATGTTGAAATTCATAGAAAGCATTATTTTATTCAGTAACAAAGAATAACTCAATAAAAGTTTGTCAAATAAAATTTAAAGAATAGTTTCTAAAGTAAAGGAGCAATCTTATTTAATGATACAGTCGCATGTCCTTACTAACACGATGGATTTCATAATAATGTTTCAAATACCTTTATACTAGTACAGACAATATATTATTTTGATGTATCTTCATATGTAATACAGAAGTATCATTAAATATATTTCGCATTCATGTTGTCTTGCATGCCTTGAATACATTTTATCAAATGTAGTTTCATAAATCAAGCACAAAGAGTACTTTTTGAGAAAATCTATGTAACTTTCAATAAATTCAAAATTTCAAGATTAACAAACAATCTAAATGCATGCAAAAGGTTTCGAAAGTGATATTGATGCCTAGTTTATCAAAGTCGAAATTTTGCTTCCAAAAGACATCAGAAACTAGAATATATATTTTAAATACCAATTTATGACAACTTAAGAGGTTGTTTCACATAAAATATTTATTTAAACAGAAGCTATATTTTATAGCTAAGTTTACATTTATTATTTCTTTTTATAATATTTATTTGAAATAAATATCTGAGAGAGACGAGAGTATTAAGTGATATACACAGAATAATTAAAACAATAGCATAGCTTCAAATCATTCCATTTGTATGGAACTCTAGGTCCTTTAGGAGATGCATTTAGAGTGGTTCAAAAAATTTGCAACAATACAAAATAAATATAGCCATTAGATGGCGCAGATACGGGCTCATACAGTTCTGTTTTAATTCCGTTTTTCAACTAAGTTTTACTATTATTTTATAGCTTATATTTTATTAATTTTACAGACGCGAGATACACCAAACCACAATTTATTAGCACTCTAAGCATTTTATATAAATGTATAAAAATACTCCTTGAAAATTTCAATAATATATAGGAGCAATTCAATTTTTCACTATTGTCAAAGATAATTTTAACATATCACATTAGAAACACTATATATAAAGGCTCTATTGTTGATAACCATTCCGATGATAATAAGTACAAAACTTTGAATAAACACTATAAAATTTAATAAACTTCCAACATTTTTTTCGGGTAGAAAAAACACATGACCCTTCGTCAGGCGAACTAAGCACGAATGCTGCAATCAAAGCGGCAACATTTTCTACTTATTACTTTTCAACGCCAGTTCTGTGGTGCTTTCTTATTATTTATGCAGATGATTTTTGTAATCTAATTTCGTTGAAATTTATAAGGTATATAAAAAATACGTATTCAAAATATTATGGGGAAACACACACACACACACACACACACACACAGAGAGAGAGAGAGAGAGAGAGAGAGAGAGAGAGATTATTTCGGGAAAAAAAAAAAATGCAATAATAATAATGAAATAAAATAATAGCAAGCCTTTATCCAGGAAAGATTTAAAGTTGTAACTTATAATTTAAATTAAGAATTAAAAGGATTATTTTACTTTTATTAAATATTTTCAAAAAATAAGTGTTACAAATTTTACCCCATTATACTAGTTTACGTTTGATATGTTTCCTATAAAGAAAAATTAAAAATAATTGTTAGTTGAAAAGTTAAAAAAAAAAAAAAAAAAAAAAAAAATGTTCTTTTTGTCCACTTTCGCATGAAATTAATCCAATATTATTTGAATATTAATATAATATTTTAAATATTTAGGATAAAGCGCTTTCACTTTATTTATTTATTTTTTGAAATAAAGGTTTGGAATTATGAACTGAAAATTGAATTTAATAACTAGATTTTAAAATGGAAATACAAGAAAATTGTGAGCCCGTAGGTACTGTCATCTAGCAGTAGTTTCGTTTTTTAAGTGTTGTCCCGTCTAACAGGTATTATGCGTTCTCGGAAAGCATTTAGTGTAGGTGTCAATGATGAAAAACAGAATCGCTTTATTTATTTTATTTTATTTTTATTTTTCTGAATTTTAAGCACCACTAACTTTTAACAGAAGTCTTTTACAAATTTCTGTAATGATTTTCATTTATTTTATATAGTAAAAATTGTTATTCATGCAAACGCGAACTAGAAAGCGGAGTAATTGGCAGCTAAGGGAACAATTAATACCAAAATTTTTGAATAGGATTTTATTTTCATATAATTCAAGAACTGAAAGTTATCATTCAAGATTATCTATACTAAATTAACTTTAAAAAGGTAAAGTTAGGTAAACTATATAATAATCAAACTATCCAAATTTCAAAGAACATTCTCTTTTCTCGAAACAGCAATAGTTTATATTCAGTTCTATTTCTCATTACAAAATAAAGTTTTAACTGTGAAACTTGTTTGAAATTACAGTCACGAACAAGAACACAAAGAATACAGATAAAAAATCGTCAACGATTTATGAAAGTTATCAGAGATACTCTAAAAATATGCATTTCCTTTCCATTGTGAATTTAATGAAAGATTTTGTACAAATAAAATACAGGGTGTTTATGAAGTCCCGGACCCATTTTGATGTTTAATAACTCATAAAATAATAAAGATAGATTAAAATTAATAACATAAATGGTTAGATACACTGAAAAAGTTTCATGACCCTTGTTAATGAACTTCCACGTGTGCCCCCTTTGTCGCACGGAGAATATCAAGTCGATAGTCAATTTCACGCCAGGTAGCGGCAAGCATGTCGGCATCCACAGAGGCTATTGCGGTTGTAATTCTGACTTTTAGGTCATCAATGTTCGACACTCTCCTCCTGTAAACATTGTCCTTTACGGTCAAAATCAAAATCATTTGTGCAGGGACGTCCGGAACGTATCTTCTCTGCGATACTTCCAGTTTCTAGAAAATTATTTTTCCACCGCAAGATGCTGCTTTTGGATGGAGGATCTTTTTGGTAAATTCTTCTGCAATTTCTCTGTGCTTGCACTATCGATTTCGTTTCTATGTACCACCATAAAATCTGTGCTTTCTCTTGTTGTGTATGCATTCTCCTTAATATCCGCTCGAATAAAACATCACATACAAAAGTACTACATAGAACAAACACATCAAAAGTAAACATAACACTGCAATTGTTGCCAAAAACAAAAGAGAGAAAAATGCAATTAATAAGCAGACGATATTTACAAAAGTAAAGATATTCAAACCTGAAAAGAAAATATATGAGTTATTCCATCAATAAATGCCATAAGTTTGTTTATATCTTCATTATTTTATGAGTTATTAAACATCAAAATGGGTCCGGGACTTTATAAACACGTATAATGAATTATGCTATTGTTAACAAATACTTTTTCTTACATTTAACACAAATTGAACCGTAAAATTTTGCTATAATTATTTGTTGAAAGTACTGGTGTATGTTTTGCTCACAGAGGAAATGCAGAACTTCTGAAATTGAATTTTGCTTCAATCTTTGAAGGATTTTAGTACACTCAAAATGTGTTTTTATCTTTGAAGTAGTGCGATAACTCAGAATTAGATTTCGAGAAAAAAATCTCTCTTTTACTCACCGTTTATGTATTATTAAATTTCATAGTTATCAATAACTGAATTATCAGCGTACTCGGAATTCGGAAATATTTGGATGTCCCTTCCTTATTAAGCCAAGTCTACGGTTTTTTAATTTCTACAGGGGCAAAGAACCGTCATATCACCGCATAATAGTTACTCTCTATTTGACCAGTCACCTAAATGTTCCAATGAAATGAAGTGTCCCGGTGACTTAATTCAGATTTCTTGGAAAATGACTTGCTGAGTAACTGGGAGCTTCTTTGTTCTTCTTGGACCACATGTTCGATCGTCAAACCTGCACCTCTAATATGCATGTTTCGCACGGCCACGCCTTTTTTCAAGAACTCTTCTACCGGTATTTTATACGTTGTATTTCCTTTTAAGTTTTAAGGCTTTTTTCATATTAAAAATTGCTATATAATATTAGTGGTGCAGAAAATCAAGAAAATTCAAGACCTGTACGAACTATGATGTAGCAAAGAAATTTGAGCGCACAGAAAATTTTTGGTCATAAATTTTGAAAAATGTGCACGTCTAACTAAAGAATATTTTGCGGAGAGACAGTGAAGGGCCTGGGAGCGCCGCAATAGATAGACATGCGCCGAAAAAAAAATATATATAATAATAATATAAATAGCCAAATTGATGAAAACTAGGTCGTCAGCCATGAATTCTATTTTGAAACCTTTCTTTGAATGATTTGGCTTTCACTATAGCATAATATTAATTTGGTTTTAATAATAATTTGGCTTCTGGTAAATTACAGTTTTAATTAGGTTGGGAAATTGGTATAATATTTATGAGTTTCAAATTTTAAAGATAAATAAGAAAAGAAGTAAAGTGCGAAAATTTCACATGGGTTTGCTAGTTTATGATAATTGTCTCAAATGAAATAAAGCAAAAATAATTGTTCGTAAGTACTGGTGCCAAAACTGCGCCAGCGTGTGTCGTTAAATCATTAATTATACATAACTTTTAAATAATCATTAATTTTACTAACCCTTTAAGGCGCAGTGTCCTCCATACGAGGACGCAATTTTTAATTTTTAACAGCAAAATTGATCCCGGAATTTTTCAATAAAATTTCATTTTTATAAATTAGAGAGAAAATGGTCATTTTTTTCTTTCATTTTATTTTGTTCGTAAATTCTATTGACTATCCATTATAAATGTTCGTAACTGCATTGCCCCTCAAAGGGTTAACGTTTATCTGACTAGTAATGACACTGATAAACCCATATTAAAATAATAAAATTGTGACGCTGTTTAATTAATTAATTTGTTTATTTATTAAAATTCCTTAAAATGAACCCACTTATTCCCTCTATATTTTCTATGTTTTAGTCTAACTTTTGTACGTATAAAAAGTAAATGCAAGTCAATAGATGCACACGAATCCATATAAACAATTACTGTCAAAAATGAATGCGAAATGAAAAAGGCGAATGTAGAAAATTGTATTAGTGTACAGTAAAACTCGTTATTCAATTTACAAATAAAATTTTCTTTTTCCGTTATAGACAATTAATTGTCCTTAACCCGAACACTAACACCATTGAAGTACTTTAAAGTTATTACTGTAATTGTAAAATATAGTATTTAAGTTTACAATAGATTAATCTTATTTTTAAGTCGGCCCCCATTTTTTTTTTTTTTTTTTTTTTTTTTTTTTTTTTTTTTCAGGGATGAATTACATAAAATCAGACAAACATAAATATTTGGTTATCGTAAAAGAAGTGCTATGTTGGTTTTTTTCTTTATACGCATTGCGATTTTATTTAATAAATAATAATTAAAAAAAAATCTTTATTTAATAAAAAAGAACAGTCTTACTAAAATAAAAACTTTCATATTCAAGAACCATTAACTATAGGCTATATTAATCAATACAACATCATTTAGCCCTTCGTTGATATTATTTTAAGCTTTTAAGCTAACACTAAATTCTTTACTACATTAAAAAAAAAAAAAAAAAAAAAACACCCCTTCTGTAATCATTGTCTCGCTTATTTATTGGCTTGCAATTTTTCGCTTTATTTTGTGTAAAATATGGCATATGTCATCCACTTAAATATTATTATTATTTTTTTTTTTTAGAAGATTAAATAAATGTATTTGCTTATATGCATACGCTAATAGTGCTATTTAAACGAAAAATATTCATTCCTATATAACAGAAAAGCAAGTATGAGACAATAAATTTTATTTTTCTTTCACTACGAGATTCAGAATATATATTATATAACACTAAATTTAACTTGGGGTTCCTTCTCCTTCTCCTTTTCGTTTATAAAATAAAGTTACGAAATCTTGACTATAAATTCTATAAATACAAGTATAATTTACTTTCTAATGTTATTTAGCCTTTTTGAAACGACAAGCATCTATACATTTTTTATTATAACTTACAATTTTTTTTTCTTTTTTTGCTCTATAGTGATATCATGGATTGTACTTGTCCTGACTTTTATTTATCACTAATCTTTAAAAGTATTTTTTTTTTCATTTAAATCCTCTTGTATCGAACTCCGACGTGCTTGGGAATTCCGGGAAAGAAATGTAAATGCATTCGTAATTCTAATGCACTACGAATTACGAATGTTCCCGAACAGCTTACAACTTCCGGTTACTACATATATAAATATATATATATGTATGTATATTAAAGTTTTGTTGTGATTTACTTTATATTTGTGTCGAAACGGACAGATGATGCGTTGGTTTATTCTCCTCGTTAAACGGTTAACGAGGTTCTCCTCGTTAACCGTTGGAGGATCTCCTCGGTTGGAGGGTCTCCTCGTTAAACATTAAACAATGAAGTGCAGTATACGATGGCTAGCAATTCATTGGATTACTCACGCAGTGAAACTATCAATGGTAGGTCTAAGTTTTGGTTTTTCCCTTCTCCTTGGCAGGGATGGAACACGGGCGCAGAATTCATACCGGAATCTCTTTAAGAAATTTTACTACCTATAATATAAGAAGTAGAAAATTTTCTTACATTGTTAGTGGTATGAATAATGCGCCCGTGTTCCATCCCTGCCTTGGCATTTTATTTCTCTGTATATTTTCCAAACTTTTTGGCTGCGATCATTCAAATCACTCAAAATCAATTCCAAACATACGTTATGCATCTCCTACCAATTCTAAAAGTACCTTTTCCAAGTTCAAATAACATCCAATAACCACACCCCGGTGTCGGGTCAATCTCGACGTGCCTATCGCGACCAAATCATATAACAATAAAGTGCATCCCAAGAAGAAATGTTTTATTAGGTTTACAACTTTATATATATCGCGCTGTACCATACAGAAGTATATATCTCCTTCGTTCTCAAATATTTTTTGTTTCTGCACTCTTATCGTTTAAATAATACATCTTTCAAAATCTTTTTATTTATTTAGTTAGTTAGTTCTGCAATTCCTTGTATTCAGAGATACAATTATAACATAAAAATGAAAATATGGTATTCTGTCGCATAAGTTGCTAAATGATCATTTTATAAATGATTTTTAATAAAGTTGTCATTGCTTTGGGAGGCAGAAAAAAACGTACAGGAAAAAATCGCACGGAAAATAGCACACAAGAAAAAATCGGATGAGAAAAAATTCCCACAAGAAAAAATTGCACAGAAAAAAAAAATTACCCTAAAGAAAAAAAAAAAACGCCATGTATGAAAAAGAGGGATTCAGCTTTGCTTACTATCAAGTTTATATTTGGGTAAAAATATTTTGATATCTACACTTTCTGAAAAAGAAAAAAGCGAAAAGCAAAACTTGGTATTTATCAGTACTTCTAAGGTGAAATTTTTTTGAAAGATAAAATTCAAAATGCGTTTCTCTTACTTAAATTTTTTAGTCTTATCCCAGTAAAGAGAAGGTAAAAACCCACATCTAACAGATCTGCCATATCCTTAATGAAGAAAATTTACAGTATAATAAAATTTATTACATATGCACGCGTAAAGCGTATAGTTATGAAATCTCTAGTCTCCCTTGCCCACACCCTTCCAGAGGATACAAAAACATATCACTGTATCTATCAAGCATGTGTAGAGGGAATTTTGAAATGGATGAATTTTAGAACATGGGACCATATAAAAGGGTTCTTATATAAAAATTTTACATCAGCCTTACCAGCTGTGAGAAAAAATTGAGAATTCTGAGACTCTATCAGAGGCGAAAGCATATAGTTGAATAAATGCAAGTCAAACTATCTTAGAGGATGAGTCTCACTTTTTAAATAGGGTTGTTGTAGGGTTATATATTATGTGGCTTAAGGCTGACTGACAACACTAGCATTCAGGCCTGTAGGTGGAATGCCCTCCTTCGGGGGGGGGGGGGGGTCTTCCTAAGCTGTCCTAGCCCATATTTATGTGAATTTTGGAGAAAATCACGGAAAACTTATTTGGGAGACATATTAATTCAATTGGAAATTCGTTACAAGTTCTAGGATTTTGAACAGTTCTCAAAACTTTTCTCCTTTCGTGACATAATACAGAATTGGCTGATTCATAAGTTGGAGTTTCTGAAACAAAGTATTGTATAATTTTGACATCTCTTCGTGGAACATTCTGGAAACAAGTTATGTCATTTCTTCACACTCTTTTCCTGTAATTTTCTATTGCTTTTTAATTTCAATATTTACTTCATTCATCACACAGGAATGTTCACTGAAACTTATCTTTTTGTAATCCAGATCCGTTTTAGCTTTTCCTGTACATTTCTCTTGTCTATCTTTTAAATATGTATTTATCATTTTTTCAGTGTATTCTATGTTGATAACCTTTCACTATGCTATCAACAAAGCTTTATTTAGCGAAGTTGATTACAATTCAATTTTCATAGACTCCAAAGTAGGAGTACAACGATTAAAACATTAAAAGTTAATTTTGACTAACGCTAGAGAACCCGCAAAATTATTTTAGTCACATTGATTGCTTGTGTATTACTACTTAAAATTATCGCCAAAATTTACCTTGTCTACATTTCTGTCAATTGATTTTAGGGAGTGGTCGAAGTATAAAAGAATCCATTTAAGACAGATGCCTTCTATAGGATGGTGAATTACTTAATTATCTTTCTGACTAAGTCCGGGATTGGCACGTCGGGATCGGCACGTAACCCCTTCGTTAGCACTAGTAGTTTATTTCCACCTCTAACTCCAGACATTGAAAATGGTAAAATATCTGAGTAGTTCACGGCAGAGCTACTATGGAAGGATGTCCCTTCTTTCTTCTACAAACCTCTGTATTTCCGCAGGTAGTACAATTTTAGTATAGGATCCCCATGACGCCTTTTGAAATTTTGCCTCTCTGTTGGCAATGATTTTTCATTTATTTATTTTGTCACGACTTTTTTGTTTAAAAAAGAAATTAATTCCTATTTTGGTTGTACTTTTAATGATTGCGTTTTTTAGTCGATTTATGATAATAATTCATATTTTTTAAAGTAGTGCATATATATTTTTAAGATATTGCTACGTTTAAGAATTGCAAAGATGGCTTGCAAAGATTTTGAAGAAGCAACTGTTAAAAATACATTTTTCCATAAAATAATCTCATCCAACAAATGCCATTATTTTATTTTATTATATCATTGAACTGAGTTCGCGTGCTTGAATATTGTCCACTTATAAATATTATTTTTTACCCTCGTGTATTTAATTAATTACATCATTATCGTATCGTTTCGACAAAATATAATCCTAACTGGTCTACGTTAGAAAAATATTATTTAGATGATTGCTATATAAAAATAGTGGGGCTAAAGCTACGCTAGTATGCCATCCTTGCTTATATAATACTGTTTACGGTTGTTAACGAATTATAAAGATTATAGTCTCACGCAGAAAATAGTATTAAACGTTAATTAGACGAGTTTCTTTCTTTCTTTCTTTTTTTCTTTTTTTTTTTTTTTTTTTTAACTATGAACATTGGATTTATTGTGATAACAAATAACATTTTTTAAATTAAATACGACGATGTTTAAAGTGACTAATGAAAATGCGCTGCGTAGAAAAAATAACAGTTATCACATGGATAGATATCAGTAGACGTCAGAGGGTGTGAATATAATCTCCAAATAAATATATATTATACATTTCAACTTAGAATGTTTAAAATAAATCTAGATTGTGAAGTAAGTTCGTTATTTTTAACACGCTTTTATTAGCTTCACCTGTATGTATGTTTGTATGTATGTTTGTAACCGCTCTGGGAGCAAACAAAAAATCTATATTGTAAAAAAAGACTTTCCCTACGTGAACGCTGTGGCTGTGAGGTAAAGCTCCGGGCTACGAACCTAAAGGTCTAACGCTCGAGCCCAGACAGGGGCGATTTTTTAAAAATGGTTTTTGTTTAATTGTAAATTATTTATTATTTTACATTTCAATAAAAGCGTGTTCTTTAATTTTTTAAAAGTATAATATTGTTATTTAATTTAATATCAATGTTATAAAAGAAATGCACTGTCGTTTAGATATCTGCAAAAGAAATAAATTTTTAAAAAATATTAGGTGCATTTAATTTTCATATTTTTATAAGGGATATACAAAGTTTGCATCGCATCTTCTGGCATCCAGAATAAATTTATTTAAACTCGTATATCATTCAACACACGATTTTTTTTTCCACTTTTTCAAACTGACTCTGAAACTTTTTGAGTTCTGCTTATAATAATTTTAAAACGATCTAAAAATACACCCAGTTTTTAAACCCAAAATATGAAACTTCAGACGAAAATAACATTTTTGTTTCTTTTGAACTGTTTTTCCAAAAGTAATTTTCTGCTCTACAATTCAGTTCTATAAAAATTTTGTCATGTCTGTGCATATGGAAGTTTCAAAATAATAATGCCCAGAATGGAAATTTTAAGCCATGCATACAATGGGACTTGGAGATTTAGGAATGGGTGTATTTTAGCATAAAAGAACAGTTAAAAGTGATTTGCTCTTCTATTACAAAAGTGCTGCTATTTGGAGTTCATTGTAACGTGGAAATATTTTAAAACTTTTTCATAAAAATTATTTTGTGCACGTGTGGAGAAATTCCTAAATTTCTTCTTTCTATATATATTATTTTTTCTTTGTAAAAATTGTTTATTTTCTCTGGAAATATTATGTAACATTTTTAAAATTAAATCTATCCACAAGGAAATAGCTAAAGATTTTTTTTTTCAACCAACGGCCTGAAAATTGTAGATAATTTCGTTTGAGTATCAGTTTTACAATATAATCTATATTAATAAAATGATACTTTTGTTTGTAAATTTGTCAGAATTATGAAATTTTGCGATATCTTCACGTTTCACACATCATGTAAACCGAAAATGACAAATTTTCTGTGCGTGTGTGTGTGTAGGGGAGGAGGGGAGGATCGTGTGTCTGTATGTTTGTAACTTTTTTTTTTTTTTTTTTTTTTTTTTTTTTTTGTCCTGGTATCACGCGAGAACGGCTAGACGAAGTTTAACGACACTTACAGGAACTTAGGTCTGTACTCAGCTTAAAATTATATATATCGAAAATTTAAAAAGTTTGATTTGATTTAGAGATATGGGTAAAAAAAACACCTGCACATGCGTCGTAAGTCTTTTATCTGTAAAGGGTATTGAATGGGGAAAAAAATTCGTTTTCGTTACGTTTTAGACACCCCAATATGATTTTAGAATATTTTCTTTGTGTGCATGGGAGGAACGTTATTAATTCGACTGGGTACTATCTGTAAATGGCAGGACTGAATTCAATGAAACTTGGCTCGGGTTTAGATCTGAACCCAACTTAAAACTATATCCATCGAACCTTTCGAAGGTTTTAATAGTTTTAGCGATATATACACTGTAAAAAAAAAAAAAAAAATTCAGTATTTTACAACAAAAGGTGCTGGCACCGCGGCTGCCAGCACAGTTGCTGTAAAATTTACAAGCTGCTGTGATTTATGGTGCTGTAAAATTTACTGCACTTTGCTTTGAATTTTACAAGATGCTGTTTTTAGTAGTGCTGTAAAATTAACTGCACTTTGCTGTGAATTTTACAAGATGCTGTTTTAAAAAGTGTTGTAAAATTTACAGCAAAGTGTAGTTAATTTTACAACACTTTTTAAAACAGCATCTTGTAAAATTCACAGCAAAGTGCAGTCAATTTTACAGCACTACTAAAAACAACATCTTGTAAAATTCACAGTAGAGTGCAGTAAATTTTACAGCACCATAAAAAACAGCCGCTTGTAAATTTTACAGCAACTGTGCTGGCAGCCGCGGTGCCAGCACCTTTTGTTGTAAAATACTGATTTTTTTTTTTTTTTTTTTTTTTTTTTTACAGTGTAGGCAGTGATGCCAGATTGCGGATTTTCGAGGCTTTTGGGGGCAATTTTGGGGACCAAATGCTTCTGGGGACTTTTTTGGGGAAATCTAAAATTTTTGGGGACAAATCTGGAGAGTTCTTCAACTTTCTGTCAATGTTGGCAACGTAATGATTTATCCCTACGACTAGAGACTTTCAATAGCTTTATTGTTATTTGGGGATTTTTTTCAAAAATTGTCTTCATTTGGGGAAAAATCTGAGTTTAAATCATAGAAAAATCTGCTTGATATTTTTTCTATATATATATATATATATTCTTTTTTTGAAGAAATTTTTATTTTCCCAAAGAAATCAAGCTGGGGATTTTTTTCGAAAAAAAAAAAAAAAATCCCTGATTTGGGAAAATTTGAAGACCTGTTTGGGGAAATAATTTTCGACCATCTGGCATCACTCAGTGTAGACAGTCGCCGCGCGCCATCAACGTTCAATTGCAATTAGTTGCTAATATGGGCTGTTATTTTGCTGTTAATCAATAAAATTGTTCGCATGATTTCCAAACTTTCGCACTTTTTTGACTGGATAAGTGTTAGTAGCAATACACACTGAGAATGAGGTGTTTTTCAGCTTTAGAGGAAAAATGCGTTCATTCATTGTAATTGCGATTACTTTTTTAAGTTAAAGAGTTAAATTTTAAGAGATAGAATTTATTATTATTATTATTATAAAATAGATTAAAAGATATATGTATTGCGCAACTTATGATAAAGAGTTATTAATTAGTTAAAGAGTTAAAGTTAATTTTTTTAACTGTAACGAAGCTCGATTCTGTAAAGTTGTTGTTGGTAAGTATGTATCTAAATACAACAAAGATGAGATATTTTCTAACAATAATCACTACAGTAAGTGATCAAATTATTAGATGTTTTTTTTTTTTTTTTTTTTTACATTTTTTAGATTAAAAAAAAAAAAAAAAAAAAAAAAAAAAAAATACTAGACGAAGAGGTATGAAACTTCATTTTTGCAAAGAACATTTAAAAGTTCATTGTTTCCACTGTCGATTTAGTCGAGAGAGGAATTAGAGGACCAACCACATATTGAAGAAGAGTGAAAATACTTTGATTCACTCTGTATCATAAAAAAACTACAAATGATTTATAACTTTAACACTTTATTGCACATACCATGTACAATATATATGTTTTGGTGCGGAAATTGCACAATTATTTAGGTGAGTATATATATATATATATATATATTTTTTTTTTTTTTTGACAAGTTTTTTGCTTGTAACTAGAACAGATTTCCTTAAAATTTTACCAAACATACAAAAAAATTGACAAAACATTAGAGAAAAATTATTATGAAACATAAAATTAACACGTGTAATACTAGTTGAGATATGGGCATTTTTAGTAAATATCATTTTATTGCGCATGCGCGAATGATATAAAAAGTTTTACTGCATACGTTGAAAGCTAAATATATTGAGCAACTTTTGTCAAAAGCTCATTTGAATGGTTTAAAAATTAATCAAATTGTTGGCAAAAGAACGAGCTAGATTTTAAGTTTTTTCCAGAGTTGAAATTTCATAAAGGGTTTTTCACATACCACGCAGTTAATTTGATGATCCAATTATTTCAACCACATTGCGAAAGTTCTTGTTTGTATAAAACCTCTTATAGGCCTATAACTTTATCATATTTTTTTTTTTTATTTACTAAGATTTATGATATCATAAGGTGTTTTCCGAAAAAAGAACTTTTGCAACATCATTAAAATAATTGGATCTTCAAATTAAATGCGTGGCATGGGTGAAATTCATTTTGAAATTTCGACTTTAAAAAATACCTAAGATCTAACTCGTTCTTTTGCCGACAATTTGATTAATATTTACTCTATTCAAATGAATTTTAGACAAAAATGTATCAATGTACATGTAGCTTTCAAACTGTGCAATAAAAAATTTTATATCTTTCGCGCACGCGCAGTAATATTTATTAAAATACTCATATCTCAATGAATATTACACGTATGGATTTTCTGTTTCATATTACGTTTCTCTAATGTTTTGGCAATTTTTTAGCAATTTTTGTAAAATTTTTGGAAATCCGTTCTAGTTATAAGCAAAAAACTTGTCAAAAAAATTAGTAATTTTTGAAAAAATAAAAAATAAAATAAAAAAATAAATATAAAATATCTGTCTAAATAATTGCGCAATTCCCGCACCAAAACATACAAATATTGTGCGCAGTATGTGCAGCAATGTATTAAAGTTACAAGTTATTTGTAGCTTTTTATGATACAGGGTGATCCAAAGTATTTTCGCTATTTTTGAATTTGTGGTTGGTGCGCTAACTGCACTCTGGATTAAACGATAGTGGAAACAATGAGTTTTTAAATGTTCTTTGCATGCATGAGGTTTCAGGCCATTTCGTCTAGTTTTTTTTTTTTTTTTTTTTTCAAATAATTCGATCACCCACACTATATTAGTTAATCGGAAAAAAACAAAGTAAAAATACAATAAAGGTTTTCGTGATGGAAGCAGTGGTAGAAAAAAAATAGTGCTCAAAGTTATCCCTGATACATGCTTAAATTCTTATAAATGAGTAATTGATTTCGAATTAATATACTAATAGATAGATTTCCTATATAGTATAAGACATGAACAAAAAGTACTTGCTTCTAAAGCAAAATAGAAATACTTTGAAAGTTGAAAGATTGACTTCTACAATTTCTAAATTTAAAATCGGAGATTGACTGTAAATATTATACGCTGGAAAGTTTTGATTTTAAATAACACAAATTTACACATAATTGACTATACTTGTGCTGGAAACAACAAATGTAGAAACTACTAAATTAAAAAAAAAAAAAAAAAAAAAAATCTTCAGTTTATTTCTGGCTATTTGTAATTTAACGAATCTGCTGTAAATTCGTTTAGACTGGGCTACCAGGTTCAAAACCAGGTCATGTCCACTGGCACGGCCGTACGGAATTTTCTGTGTTTTTTTCTCCAAAATTCACAGGAAAACTGCTAAGGAATGTACTTCCCTCGAACCTAGGTCCCAAGGGCAGATAAACAGCTTCAATTCTCACATTATAACCGAAATGTTTAAATTAGTCCACAAATAGATACAGAATAAAATATTGGAAATTTTTATTAGGTTTATTTGGTTATTATTTATACACAGAATTCCTTTTTTAGAAAAAAAATAAAAATAAATATATATATAGTAGGTTTTTTTTTTTTTTAATGAATTGATCACACTAAGGCCAGGCCATTATGAAACCTGAATCCATTACTTTTTGACACGCTTAAAAAAAAAAAAAAAAAAAAATCCTTTTTATTCGTAAATACAAGAAATAGGCAAGTATTTCTTTTTCATGCACTAAAATATCTCACAGCATTTTTTTTTTTTTTTTATGCTAACGTAAAGACTAATAATTTTTTATAGAAGTGTGTGAAAGTGTTTTTTAGGACAGCCTGTACCTAAAAATGGGACAATAATTTAGGACAGTCGGAAATATAAGGAAAACAGACTATCTATCTATCTATCTATCTATCTATATATATATATATATATATACTTATATATTTGTTTTACCAGTACAAAGTGTAGAATATTACCTCAATAAATTTGTATATCCATTATTCTTGAATGTAAAACCTTTTAAGTAATAATATGATGAAAATGTAATGAATAAATCTTTAAAAATCGTCATTTTAAAAATTAAAAAATATATATTAAACGATAATTTAAACTAACGATAAAGACACATATGTATTTATTGGACTTTTAAATAATATATCGTCTTTAATTTGAATTAAAATATTCAAAAGAATTTATATAAACACCACTTATGCATGGTGTCCTATTTTTAGGATGATGGTGAAATATGGGTTAAACACTTTCACACACTTTTATAAAAAAAATTATTAGTCTTTACGTTTACATTTAAGAAAAAAAAAATGCTGTGAGATATTTTAGTGCATGAAAAAGAAATACTTGCCTATTTCTTGTATTTACGAATAAAAAAGATTTTTTTTTTTTTTTTTTCAAGCGTATCAAAAAGTAATGGATTCATGCTTCATAATGGCCTGGCCTCAGTGTGATCAATTCATTAAAAAAAGAAGAAGAAAAAAAAAAAAAAAAACCTACTGTGTGTATATATATATATATATATATATATATATATATAAGGAATTCTGTGTATAAATAATAACCAAATGAACCTAATAAAAATTTCCAATATTTTATTCTGCATCTATTTGTCGACTAATTTAAACATTTCGGTTATAATGTGAAAATGATAAGTTTTTTCATTTTGTGTGTATACACAGACATTGAAAAACATCTTTTTAATGCTTGGTAGGATATGGGTTTAACGGAAAAAATAAAAAAAGGATAGGGGGAGATTTCTTTGTGTCAGCCAAAATACTCTTAAAAGCGATTACAGAAATTCTAAATGATTTTGAAGGGTTCATATTTAATTGCAGTTTTACTTTTAATCGTAGCTATGACTGCTAAAAATGCGATATTGTTTATTAACTAATGCTTAGAACAAGAAAATGCTACTTTTTTTTTTTTTTTTTTTTTTTTTTTTTTTTTTTTAATGTATATAATGTTATTATTGCGTAAAAATAAATAAATAAACAAGGGAATAAATAAAAAGCAAAAAATGAGAGAAAAGGAAGAAATAATATTTAAAGTTAAGATTTTTTTTTTTTTTAAATCTTAAAACGTAAAAAAATTAAAAATCTCTAGCACCAACTTTATATATGTCTCCTATTAACACGCATTAAATTTAATGATAAACAGTTATAAATTTATAGTAATTCGCTTGCACTTTGAGACAGATGAAAAAAATAAAAAGCAAGCCTTTCATTCAATATCTACAGTAGATAAAACATAAAAGTCATATTTGTGGTATGGGCATCTGGTTCATTTTCAACTTTCATCCAGTATTTGTTTATCTTACTCAGCGAGAATTCCTCATTTTCGTTTTGACATGCTTAGTTTATAATCTGCGATAAAAGATGTTAATTTTTTTTTTTTTTTTTTTTTTTTTTTTTTTAATGGACATACATGTATATAGATACAGTATAATTGATTATCCGCAAAGTTCTGAGCCATGGGTTTCGTACATAAACCGCAAAAAGGCTGAATATGAAATTGAAATGACATAAAATGCATTCTAGCTTAAAAACTTGAATATATCGTATATAAAACATAATACAAACAATGAAAATATTCATAAAAAGTAAAATTATTTGTACAGTCGAACCTCATTAACGTGAATTTTATGGGGGATAAAAAAATTTTTCATGTTATCAGTAGTTCATGTTATCAGTAACTAATCTTCAATTTGACGGGGATTGTGGAAACAGTTCATATTAAAAGTAATTCACGTCAACGAGGTTTGACTGTATTTCATACACTATAGGATATAAAAAACATAAAAATAAGTGTACTTAAGATGAAGCCATGGTTCAATTTGTAATCTAATTTATGCACTAAATTAAACAGTACCGCAGACATGAAACATTTAATTTATTCCACAGCATTGTGAATAACCGCCACATTTTCACACCACTTTATTTGTAGAAAAATGTTCTCCAATATTTAATTACGATTGAATATTAAAGAAAGTACCCGCCAGAAAAACTGGTGTAAAAAAAAAAAAAAAAAAAAAAAGCGGTCACGTCAATGTTTTGAAATAAATTGAAATGTTGACGTGTTTGGTAGCGTATTCTACTGGAGAACAAATAAAGCAAAAACCACATAATTATTCATATTTACTTCTTTTTTTTTTTTTTTTTTAAGCTTTCATTTGTATCTGTTTATTGTTGATGATAAAGAAAAAAAAAAAAAAAAAAAAAAAAACCTTTCTTCTGATTTCGCCCATTTCCCGCGCCACGAATTATCCGCAACGTGTGTAATCCGTTTGCGGATAATCGAGGTTTACCGTATATATATATAGATTATTACGGATAAATCGAAATGCAGTAGTCGGTCGATACAGGTTTTTTTTTTTTTTTTTTTTTTTTTTGAGCGCATTTTAAACACAAATTATATTGTATGGGGGGGGGGGGAGGGGGAGAAAAGTAAATCCTTTTCTTTTAGCAATATTTCTATAAGTAAACTAATCTAGTTCTGGACATCCGAAAACATTTAAATCCATCGAAAAACGGAGATCGAAATTTTTTACGAATCCAATATATATATTTTTTTTTTTCTCGTTTATATTGATTTTTCAATATAAACGAGGAAAAAAAAAATCCTTATTTATTTATTTATTTATTTATTATTATTATTATTATTATTATTTTCATTTGATCAAAATATTTAAAAGGCGTAATAAATAAATCAATAAAAATAAAAATAGCACATTCCTTTCCTTAAAATATGAAATTGCGTTCTTTACCAGCGGTTACATATATTAATGTTTTAAAATTTCTTTTATACTATTTCTATTTGGTGCCAAAGGGAAAAAAAAATGTTTTCATTTACTCTATTTTGTCCGAAAGAAATAGATCTCTCGTTCTAATAGCTTATTTCATGAAAAAAATTCAGGGCTGGAAATTTACGTCTTTTTTCAAGATATTTTCAAAATCGGAATGGCAATTTTTATCATAAAATAAACCAAAAAAATTATCGTTACTAAATAATGGCTGGAAAATGTCCTGAAAAAAGGAGGGTATTTGAAATTCTACAGAAATTAAAAATTCTGGAAACAGTAAACGTAATATAATTTTAAAAAGCAGATAAATATAATATAAAATCTAATTTCAATAGGTATATCTGTTATAGCAGATATCGATTTTGAAAATAAATAAATAAATACATAAAATAAAATAAATTCAATAAATAAAAAAGAGAGAAAAATCTTCCGGGATTAAAAAAACCCACTATCGGATCACAGTTAATTAACAGCAGCGCTACATGTCGGCCGATATACACATAAATTTAAACTAGCGCAGTTGTCTGACCAAATTTTTCAAAGGTCGTTTGGATGGTGAGCAAACATCCAGGTTCAGATTATAAAACGGGCATAAAATGCAACTGGCGCCAAATTTCGGCTGATTGTCGAAATTTGCTACAGGCAGAATACTTTATCCTTAGAGGTACCTAAAATTGACGCGATCATGTAAAAGTCGTTTTATTTGCTAAAATTACATTAATATTGTTTTTAAATATGTTTAATTATTTGCTGTTTTACCCAATATTACTAATTTTTCATTATCTGAATAATTATTTCGAAGCACTTAAACTCAAATAAGTGTATCGATAGTAGGGAAAGTGCGGAAAAAAACCATTAAATGAAGACTGCACGTAAAAATTACGTAACACTAGTGTTCTAGGGTTAAAAATTAATTTGTAATCATAAACATATTGAATTTGTTATAATTAATTACTTGATAAATAATTAATATTTTTTGTTGATTTTCATGAGTGCAAGTTTATACACGTTCATATAAAAAAGTGCATTTAGCACTTTCTTGGCCAGCATATAACTTGATAAATGTAATTGTATGAAAAACTGAAATGTATGAAAATTTAAAAGGACTATATTGAATGATTAATAAGAAATATTTTTTTTTTTTAATTAATTGTAAATCGTTAAGACAAAAGTTATAGAATAGATTAGACATGCTACAATATGTTTATAACTAATGCGTTTTAACGAAATAATCAATACAAAATATTAATATAAAAATTAATAACTAACCTTTCTGATGAACGGACATTGCTCATTGTTGCTTCAACATATAAAATAATTCTTAATATACTTAAATAAAATAAAACTAACTATACTAATTCAGGAGCCAGGAACTCGAATAAACAGGGCTCTATCTTACTTTAACGAATCCTTTATATACATATTCTATATACACATATTCTATGTACATATATACATTATCACGTAGTGTCAATAAAATACAATTAATTAGAGGCATCTTCTTTTCGTAATATTTTCACGATACCAGCGTAATTCAGCTCATCCCGCTGAAGTCAGAGTCAACACTAAACTTATTCTTTTCTTTCGTAGCTAGCGCATGCGCGTCTCGCACATTAGCAGCTGTTCTTTTGGAAAGCGGAAGTATTCTCCACATTTCCTCCCACCTTTTGAGTGGATATCTGAAAATATACTCAAAACATACTTAAATACATGATACTAAAACTTAGATGAAAAACAAAATAGTTACATAAATAAAATGAATAAAATTAAAATAAAAAAAAATAAACTAAAGTCACTTGGTAAATATTTAGAGTCTTAGCGGAATTTTTACAGTTCTTCCACTGCTCGTTGTTACAGGAACATTGTCATCATTTTCATTATCACTTTTGGTAGAATGGTCCAGTTCAAGTCTATATAAGCGCTGTATAGGACGTAAAAATTCGGCTTTTTCAGTTTTCACCACAGCAAGTCTTGTTATGCCATCACGTCCAGGGATCAATTTCAACACTCTGGCCATATTCCAGAAGGCACGTTTTTTGTTGTCATCCTCTAATAACACCACTTCGCCCACTTCTAGTGGCTTATCCTTGTAGTTTCTTATGGACTGTTGACGTAGATATCCTAAATATTCCGTGCGAAATCGTAGTCTGAGGTTCTCTCTCATTTTCTGTAGATACTTAGCTCGTTTACTGAGCTTCTTTTTGTCCAAAATGTCAATGTCAGACACACCAGAATGGGGAATTTCGTGCAGAAACATCTCGGGAGTTAAAGGGGATAAATCATTCACATCTTCGGATACGTAAGTAAGTGGTCTACTATTAATTATTTTTTCACAATCGCACAAAATGGTTCGCAGTTCTTCATAACCAAGTGTAGCACGCCCCAAAATTTTTCTTAAGATTTGTTTAACCATTTGAATGAGGCGCTCCCACCAGCCTCCCCACCACGGGGCGGTCGGAGGGTTAAATTTCCACTGAATTTTTTGTTCAGCAACTTTGGAGGTAATACTCTCCCAGTCTAGTTCATGTAAAAGCTTCTCTGCTCCCCTAAAGTTCGTACCGTTATCTGAATATATAATTGATGGTCTTCCACGTCGTGAAATGAAACGCCTTAATGATTGCAAAAAAACCTCGGTTGTTAAAGATGTGATCAACTCTAAATGAATTGCTCTATAGACGGCACAGGTAAACAGTACAATATAAGATTTTTGACTTCCTTTCAAATAAAGTGGTCCAGCTAGATCGATGCCTACGATTTCAAAAATAGCTGCATCGTTTACTCGTTCCTTTGGCAAAGGACCTGGTAGAACATCAGAATGTTTGACTTTAAATCTTTGGCATTTAACGCACTTTCGTATACAGTTTCGTATAGTCTTACGAGCTTTAATAATCCAGTATTTTTCTCTCAAGTATGACATCATCAAATTAACACCAGCGTGTAATAATTCGTTGTGAGTATGCATTATTAACAGTCGAACCACTGGATGATCGGACGGTAAAATCACAGGAAATTTAAAACTATTAGTGTCATTTCTACAAGAAATATTTGTTTTTGCTCTAATTAAACCATCACTGTCAATCATCGGTCTAAGGTTTTGAAGTTTTTCGTAATTTGTGTTATTAAATGAATCCTTTTGTACCAATTTCAGAAGAGCGATTTCAGCTCTTTCAAGTTCGGAAGTTGACAAAGTTTTTGAGGATTCACTGGGAAATTTTCTTAGCTTAAAATAAAATCTGTAGATAAACGCTATCATCCGAATAATTTTTCTTATAGATGAAAAATACTTGTAATACCAGTCGCTGTTATGGTCGGTTTGGCTTAAGGCAGTAATTACAGTTTTTCGTATTTCTGAGCCAACCAAATCCTCATCCGGAGATTCCTCTGAATTTGGCCAACTCTCCTCGTTATTGCGTAACCACTCTGGTCCCTCCCACCATCGTAGTTGTGACAATTTTTCGGCTGAACATCCTCTAGAAGCTATATCGGCAGGGTTAAGAGCACCTGGAACGTGGCGCCACACGGTGGGAGATGTCAAGGAAACTATTTCACGTACACGATTTTGGACAAAAGTCCCCCAATTTTGATTTCTTTGGATCCAACATAACGAAGTAGTAGAATCCGTCCAACAATGAATATCAACACTGGGAAATTGCATATCTTCTACCACAGACGAAAGCAACCGAGCGCCGATCAAGCAAGCAAGGAGCTCTAACCGCGGTATAGTTAGAACCTTTAGAGGCGCTACCCTACTTCTAGCATGTATTAAATTGACGGTCACGTGATCACCTCGACAGACTCTTAAAAACACACATGCCGCGTAACACTTTTGACTTGCGTCACAAAATACATGCAAACTTAATGAAACGTCTGGGGAAATATTAAGCCATCTTGGTATCCTTATTTTTGATATTAAATTCAGTTGTTGGATCCATGCTGTAAATTTTTGTATTAAATGATCCGGAAGAATTTCATCCCACTTAAGTTTTAAATTCCATGTTTCCTGCAAAATTAATTTCGGAATTAACGTCACAGGTGCCGTAAATCCAATTGGATCAAATACTTGATGAGCAATGGCTAAAATTAACCTTTTCGTAATTAGTTTATCGGGCTCATCAATTGACGGCACTTTGCAGGATAAAGTATCACTGTCTGTATACCACGTAAGACCCAAGACGGAGATGTTTTCTTCAGTGATTGATTCATTGTCTGGAGTGACACTATGCAAATTAGATTTCCACCCTCGTAAATTAAAATTGCCTGTAGACATTATTACTTGTGACTCCAAGATAAACTTTTTCATTTCTAACTCAGAATTCAAACTAGTTACGCAATTATCGACATAAAATGATGTCTTAAGAATTTCTGCAGTATTGCTTAAATTTTCGGGTACTTTACTTAAATGATACTGTAAGGTAGCGGCTAATAAATAGGGACTACATGTTAAACCAAAAACAACCCTTTGATGCCGATACTCCTCAATTTGTTCCGAATTATCTCTACCAAACCACAAAAAACGTAAAAAGTCGCGATCCTTTTCTCTTATTGAAATCTGTAAGAAAGCTTTTTCTATATCTGACGTAACACCCACGTAGCTTTTACGAAATCGATTTAGTATTGTTGGAATAATTTCTATTAAATTAGGTCCCGTAGATAAACAATCATTCAATGAAGGAAAACCCTGAGAATGTGAACTCGCATTAAACACTGGCCGTAAACTCGTAGTACTACCCTCTTTTATTATGGGTCTATGCGGTAAATAATGTACCTGTTCTGATTTAGTCTCTGTCACTTCTTCTATTATGCCAAGTGATAACCAATTATCAAAAACCCCATAGTAATCCTCTAATTTGCCGGAATTAACTAATTTTCTTTTCGTACTAAACAGACTTTTTTCAGCAAGTTTTTTATTGTCAGGTAAGGCAGAATTATCCGTTACCCATGGTAAAGCTACCTCGTATCTGCCGTCGGAATTTACCCGAAGAGTCTCCTTAAAATACTTGTTAATCTCTTCTTCTAACTCCTGCTTAGTTTTACGGTGTGCAGGATCTGTAATTCCCAATACGTCTAATTTCCACAGATCGCTTACACACTGGTTCTTAACCAAAAGAGAAGAGAAAACGAGAGAATGATTACTAGGTGTATTGCTCTTTGTGCCAAAAAAATTTCCTAGAACAGTCCATCCCAATTTAGTATGTATAGCGGTTAAATTTGATTTAAGGGGTACTATTTTTCCCGTTAACAATTTACCCATAATATCAGCCCCGATTAACAATTTTATTTCCTTATCCACTTTGTATTTATTTTCTAAGTCCGTAAGCTGTATACGATGTTTCTTAAGTTCATTTAACCACGGACCAGATGGATTTGGCCAAGCTCAGAACAAATACGTTTTTCCGCCAATGCGTCAAATTTACATTTATAACTTCTGTTCATATTACTTAATTCAATTACATAATTTTTATAAATATTTTCATTCGTTTCGATACCTCCAAAAAGTGATTGACGCAAGTTTATTTCATTGCTAGAGACATACTTCATTTCTTCAATTGTATCACTACATATATAGCTTTTCATGCTTCCAGAGTCCAAGACTGCCCTTACAAGCATTTCTTTATTATTATTGTGCAGTCTAACGATTAACGTTTGCAGAAATACATCAGAGAGCTGTACATGATTATTTAATGTACTTATTTTTATTTCTTCATTAATCTTATTTGAAATATCTGATTTGTTTGAGGGTAAATCCGGGCATATTATAGCGTAGTGTCGTCTTTTACAAATAAGACATCTATGCCCTGATCTACATTGGTTTGCTCTGTGATTTTTCTTCAGACAAACAAAACAAACCCTTTTTTCTTTCAGTATATTCTTTTTATCTTCCAAATTTAACTTAGAGACCTCATTACAACTCTCCGATGCATGTGATTTATTGCAAAAAACACACACTATATCAACCTTTCTAAATTTTGAATTAATTTCCTTATTATTTTCATTAGTGTTCATCAATTTACACGCTGTAGGGAGTGTCTTAGACTCGGGAATTTTTTTCTGTTTTTCTTTTACGACATTTGGATTTTGTGAAGACAGTTCTTGTATTTGTATCGCCGTTTCACGACACTCAATTTCAGCTTTTAAAAAGTCTAATAATTCATCAATGTCAAAATTTTCAAGGTTCTGTCTTTTTCTTTGATAATTTAAATTTAAATCAGTGGGAATCAATTTGAGTAAAATTGGTGTCAGCAGAGTGCCGTATGTTCCTGATGTCACATTTAGGCATTTTAAATTTCTTATTTGAATCGTAATGTTACCGTAGAGCTTGCGCAGCGCATCTGTGTTATTTGAATTTTTCACTGGATCTAAATTCAACAACTTTCCAATGTGTGCATTAATTATTAGGTCATTACGACCAAATCTTGTTTTTAACGCTTTAACTGCAGATTGATAGTTCTCACTGGATAACGAAAAGCCTCTAATGGCATCAGCCGAAGATCCTATTAACAGAGAATGCAAATAATTAAATTTATCGATATCTGTTAAATCGTTATTATTATGAATAGCATTCTCGTATTGGCTCCAAAATGAGAGCCAGTTAGCGGGATTCCCGCCAAATTCTTCAATCACTAGACGAGGGAGTTTTATTCTAGAATGTGAACAAGAAATTAAAGATGACTGTTCACTTATGATATCATCCTTTTTAGTGTTTGTGTTTTCGAGGTTTTCCTTACTTTTTAAAACCGAAGTAATTTTTGATTTAACTGATATAATTTTTTCTGCATAAGTTTCTGCAGTTTCAAATTCGGATTCTAAATCGTCTTCCTTTTTCATAAGATTTTGAATCTCTTCATCGAGATTCCTTAAATTTTCGTATTTTACTTCTAATTGATCTAAATGTTCTTTCAGAACAGATGTTTCGATTACATCTGCTTCTATGTACTGTTCGCAATTAGTAATTAATTTCGTAGTGGAACTTCTAATTACTGTTCTTTTTCTCTTTTGTTTTTCTAACTCTGTCATGTTTAAAACTCTTATTAACAATTTTTAATAAAACACAAAATGTTGTATTGTTTTATTACAGTTATTCTTATTGTTCTTAAATCTCAAATCAAATGAACGCTTTTTTATTTATTTATTTTTTTTTTTTTATTACCTTCACGTAATATTCACAATAATAATAATAATCTTATCTTATAATATAATTCACTCAATAAATTACGTAAATATATTAAATTTTCTCATTAAGAACATGACTTGGCACCCTACATTTGGGTGCTACGTATTACTGTTATCATATTCATTCTTATTTATTCTCAAATTAATCAAAATATACTTTATTCGTAAATAAATGAAATATATATATATTTTTTATTCAGTGTCTTAATAAAGGGGAGAGAGAGCTTACCTGATAATCGTATTCAGCTCCGTGGCAAAACAAAACTTCATTCCAAAACTTATGTTCTTAAACGGAAACGTAATTTTTTCCTTTTGTCGTAAAGATCACTTGAGAGCCCTTTTAAAATCGTATATTTTACGAATCCTGGCTGGCTGGCTCGCCAAAAATGTTGCTTCAACATATAAAATAATTCTTAATATACTTAAATAAAATAAAACTAACTATACTAATTCAGGAGCCAGGAACTCGAATAAACAGGGCTCTATCTTACTTTAACGAATCCTTTATATACATATTCTATATACACATATTCTATGTACATATATACATTATCACGTAGTGTCAATAAAATACAATTAATTAGAGGCATCTTCTTTTCGTAATATTTTCACGATACCAGCGTAATTCAGCTCATCCCGCTGAAGTCAGAGTCAACACTAAACTTATTCTTTTCTTTCGTAGCTAGCGCATGCGCGTCTCGCACATTAGCAGCTGTTCTTTTGGAAAGCGGAAGTATTCTCCACACTCATTCCATGATCTTCTAGTCTTTCATTCATCGTTCATCTGCATCTCAGTTCAAAGACGCAGATGTTATGTTTCCACAAGCAGATGTTCCTGTCTAAAGTCCACAGGAAGTCGATTTTTACAGCATTTAGTGCTTGAATTTATTTCACAGCATAAGTACTTGAAAAAAAACCGCAGAAAGTGCAGGAAAAATTACAACATTTTTTTACAGTGTAAGCAAAAACGCTTCTGTAACCAATTAAAAATTATACCTAGATATTTAGATATGTTAAAATGACTATGTTTGACAAAAAAAAACCTCGACTTTTTATTCATTGTTGCTTTGTTTTTTGATGTAAACTCTGCGTTCTTTTATGCAGACAATCTCTTTCCTTTTTTATTCCTATCCGAAAGTTCTTTGTAAAATGTGTATTTCCCTTTAAAAGGTAAATTTTTTGTATATAAAATATATTTTATCGTAAGCAATGGTGATTCACAGGAAATATTCATTTTATATTTTATTATTTCGTGCTTTTGAAGTAATTATTTTTGCGACTACCTTATAACTGCTACACTTAGTTCTTTAAATTAAAAAATAACAATTGCATGTGTTATCTGGGGAAAAAAGAAATCCCAGAAAATTCTGCTTACACTTTTTGTAAACAGAATTTAGTACAACAGGACTTATTTTAATCTATTCTTCCATATGAAGGCATGCAGTAACTGTATTTCATTCCCTAGCATCACTAACTATATTATTTTTTTTTAATTTCTTTGGTATAGCCTTAGTATAGAAACGCCTTGGCGGTTTTTAAAGTTTTGTTGTCATTTTGACGATGAATTAAAATGGCTGTCGAACTGCGTAATTAAATATCTTGGCGAGAAACGGCCGAACTACTTCAGTGTCAAATATCAAATTTCGCCAAGGAGTTCTTTCCTAAAACTGTTCCATTTCTTTAAAACGATATTTTTCAATTTTATTTCAATTACTTAATATATATATATAATTTGCACGCTCTTTTTTTTTTTACATAAAAAGAAAAATATTTACTTATTCATTTATTTATTTTTGGCTGAAAAATATCTTTCGATATAGTTTTAATAATTTTAATAAATTTTTAATTGTAAAATTTACCTCACAAAGTTTGTTTAGTTTCTCCGACATTTTCCATTTATTTTAATTTATTAGTAACTGCCTTAGAAATTTAACTTCATTTTCAGTAGTAATATGTTGTTTGCACTTTTATTTATTTATTTTCGACATAAAAAGAAATATAAAATTCAAGGTGGAACACTACAAATGGCGACAACAAAAATCGCAGAATGAAAAAAAAAGTAGTCTTGTCGTACTAAAAAATAAATAAATAAATGAAAATGAAATATTTGTTTCATAATAATTACATGAATTATAGTTATGTCTAAATTATGGTATTAAATGGAAGGAAAAAAAAAAGAGCTGAAAATGTAATGTTTTTGGCAAGTTTTGCTTTCTTTACCTTTTTCCCAGCTTTAGTACAGTACCCTCTTGTTGACACTTAAATTTTGGCCCGTATTGGCGATGAATTAAAATGTTATCATAGTTACGTTAAAAATGACCTTGGCGAGAAACGGTCGATCTATTTCGGTGCAAAATTTCGAATTTCGCCAGCTGTTCCAAAATATAATTATTTTCTCCATTTTATGACGCATATATATTAAGTGATTCTCTGTTATCGATACCGGATTCAAATATTGCCATAGATTCAGTATTTGTTGAAAATTCGACGCAGAAAAACTAATATAGTTTCAATAAAGTTGAATATTGAAGAAAAGGTGCAGCTTTAGTATAAAACCCTATTGGCGACTTTTTATTTACTGCCTATTGTACCAGTTTTTCGGAACGTAAATGGTAATAGAATTTGGGCTTTGAAAAAATTATGTTCAAATTAGTGTACAAACAATTATGAAAATTAAAAGTTATTATATTTATGTATAAGTGAAAATTTATGAATTGTAATTATTCTGTCTTCATCAGCATAGTAAGCTTCAACTAAGATAAATATCTTTTTTAATAATATACTGTGAATAATAATTAAATTCCCGTGCGAAGAACGGACACAACTGCTAGTAATAAATAAATAAGTTAATAAATTGAAAATTTTATGTTGAAATTAACTGTTAGAGAATATTTTTTTCTGATTTTTGTACGATGAATGAGAACAGATACTTAATTATTTTGTGATAAATAATAAATAAATAAATCACCTTTTATTAAAGGCAATCTAAAACAATTTTAACTTTTGGAAAAAAAAAAAAAACTGTGGAAATTAATATAAATAAACCGATGATGTAAATGAACCAAGTATTAATTAACTAAAATACTATGGAGCAATTAAACCATTAAATAAATATATATGGCAGCATAAAAATTAATAAATAATTTATTTCAACTTACGTATGAATATGTGATTTCAACATTCTATCTTTACACAAATAATCTACAGCTATACCAAATATTCATCAGAGAAATTTAACACAGATAAAATCGGCATGAGATCTGGTAATTTGGATAATCCTCTTATTCACAAAATGTTTGGTCCTAAGCTTTATGGATTAGTGATCGTCCATTATTTGATCGTGAATGGTTAGAATATGAATAGCTTATTTTTAGACGCGTTCATTCACTGTTCGAAGGGGCAGTGACATTTTTTATTAAAAAAGTGTTCTACAGTATTGAAGTGAGTGAAAAAAATATGTTTTTTTCAGAAGGTTTAATAAAATAATTTAATAAAACTAGGAGAACAAACATAAACCATTGTAATGTTGTTTTAATTAAAAAAATTTCATGAACTTATTTATTGCATAAAAAAAGTAAGTATTCGTCGAATACTGTTAAATACTGAGACTGTCGAACGGTAAAATAACTAAAACTATTTTTTATTTATTTATTTTATTCATGCTTCTGGATAATTTAGCGTGAAACAAATTCACTTTTGTGGGAATTACGATAATGAAATATATAGTTATTATTATTATTATTATTATTACTAGTATATAAGTTACAAAAGAAAATCAACATCTGAAATTAACTGATTTATTGTTTAAGTAAAATTTTTAAAAAGATATTTTTAAAACAGTTACTGTGCCAAATGAAAAATATTCCATTCAATGAAGTCTTTTATATCATTCATTGAACACATTCATTAAACCTTTGCCAGTCCTAACGCTCTAAAGCGCTATAAACAGTGTTGTCAAATTTTGGGTTTGTTTATTCAACTATCACGAATAATTTTAAAGAATGATATTTGATACAGATAATGGACGAGAATAGCCTTTGAAAAGATTTGGCAATCGTTACAGTTAAATTTTAGTGATGGATACTGAATAAAAAATTCTTTAAATTTGGCAACACTGACCAGAGGAGTGAAATAGGACCGGCAAACGGTTAGTAAATGTGTTAAAAAAAGAAAGAAAAGACATTCTGCCTGATTCTATCCCAGGCATTACAGATTACGCGTTTCAACTTAAAATATAAGAAAATAGACTCGACACTTTTTCCTAGACTATATACTTGAAAATACCATTCTCTTTCAACCTACTAAATGCAGTTTCTTAGAACTTCATGTTTTAAGCCACGTTTCTCTCTAGCGCAACGAAATCGTTTAAAAAGAAATATTTATATTTAAGTACTGAGGAACTTTTAACATATCTTCTATCCTCATACGTAAGCTATTCTATTTAGTATGATATATATATATATATATATATATATATATATATATATATATATATATACAGGGTCTCCCATCATCCATCGGTTCTACTAACAGTAATTATCTTTAAAGTATTTCCGCTTTATTTCCTTACATTAACTGTATGAAACAATTCGTGATTTTATTTAAACTGTGCGATTCTATCAAAACAGCTGTGTCCACCCAACGATCACCAGAAACAAAGAGTAGTAGTCAAAAAAAAAAAAAAAAAAAAAAAAAAAAAAAAACAGACTGGTAGCCCCAAAACCAAAAAACTATTTGCAGGGAGATTCGACTTTTAAACTAACAAAATATTGAAAAGAACTTGTAGAATGTCTCAATAATTTAAACTTTTCTAAATGACATAATTTTAACCACATGAAAATATTCCTATTGGAACGTGCGTAATTACAAAAAGAATTATGGATGCTGTGGTATTTTAAAAGGCTCAGAGGGGAAACTAGGCAGACTTGACTTGACCCATAAGGAGACTTGAATCATAAGGAGACTTGACCCATGAGGGTTTTTCCTATGAAAGGGAAACTTTAGGAAAATGTTAGTCATTATACTTATTGACTAATCATACAACAGCATTTTGCAGGGAACAGCCATTGCAGAATTATCAGTGGTTTTCTGCCAATTTAGTGTTGATTGATGCTGCATCTTTCAAATAAATTTTGAAGATCTTGAACTTTGTTAAATTTGAGCCTCCAGTTTTGAGGCAAGTCAATTTCAAAATTATAGCTGTTTTAGTCACTGTCTTAGCTACATATTGCCATATTGGTATATAGTAACTTCATATAACAGTAATGCAAGTTGCTAAAAAATTAGGAGTAACAAAGCAACGCAACTTAAGAAGACTTGACCCAAGCAAACTAGGGAAACTTGACCCAATGATTAACACTTTCGCGACCGCATGCTTTTGTCTTTTTGAGAGTAAGGCCTGCCTGTGGGCGTTATTCTCTCGAGTTACAACATTTCAAGACAAAATTTTCTGTATTCACATTTATATTACAAATGGATATATGTTATAATTATATTATTGCTAACCAAAGTAGTTGTATCCATAGTATATTGATTGTACAAATATGAATATTGGGTATATCCGTAAGAAATAAATAACATACAAATTGTGAAAGAAACGCCCCTGGCGGTGTTACAGATTTAATGAAAATGTTAATTTAATGTTCTTTGTTTGATATCATGGATTTTTATCCTATGAATTAACTAAAATATTGTGACTTAGGCCTAATGATATACATATCTTTTTTTTTTTTTTTTTAAGAAATAAGTAAAACATTGTGGATATTTATGCCTAATAAAGTGTTTTTATTTAAGAAATAACTAAAATATTTTTAATCATTGATCCCAGTGAATTGTTACATAATAAATAACTAAAAAGAAAAAGAATAAGAGTATGTTAGCTGTCACACCAAACAGAAGAGAAATAGAAGAAAGAAAGAGGCAGAAAGAAGAAAAGAAAAAAATTGACAAAAGAAATGCAAAAAAGGCTCTTAATGTTAAAAGTACAAAGCATGAAAAAATCAAAAGAAAACAATAAACTTTTTTTTTTAAAATTTATTTATTCACTAAAATATTCTACAAAATTAAACTAGAAAACGCTTAAATCACAAAGCCTTGTGATTTTCTTTACAATACCTATGAGTTTTTTTCGATTTCATAAGAAGGGGGGGGGGGGCATATCTCCCTAGGCTTAGGGACACTTGACCCATGTGCAGAATTATGGAAATTATTTATTTTATTTTATTTTATTTTATTTTATTGCAAAATTTCTAGCGAGAACTATGCTATCATTTTTAGCCACAGTATGTATAAAATAACAGACTATTTGCTCATATTTTTTATTCAGCTTCATCTGTTATACAAAAAAGTATGAAAAATTAAAAACTAAAAACTGGGTCAAGTCTCAATAGTTTCCCCTACTATTCGTTCACGAATGCCAGTCGTAAATAAACAGAAGATGATTCTACTTCAAAAAGCGGTGACTGCTAAGACTAGAGCTCCTCCAATACAGGCTGACTCATCAGGCATTTTGTTTCCCACTCAGCGATTGTTGCCCACGCGGTCCGAATTTCAAGTGTTATCAAATCAAATAAAATGGACGTTTTGCAGCCGAAAATTGCTCAAATCATACCAGAACTGCTTTTAGAAGGTTTAAATTTCCAACAGATAAAGAAAGACGAAAGAAATGGGCTATTAATTGTCCAAAAGAAAATTGTACGCTTATCTTTCAATAACAAATATGAAGTGTAATTATGATATGCTTTCTTGCATTTTTTGTATCAATTATTTATTTTTATTGCTGTTTGATTATCTAAATGTTGTATTTTACAACCTACACTACTTTTCAACGTGTATAAATATTTAAAATTAACTAATTTAACAGCAACAGTGATGGCTACTTTTTACAAGGGTTATAAGAAAATTTCGCCAAATAGTACCGCCAAACTTATCAAGTACAAACAATAATTCGCTCTTCTGTTTAGGCAAACTCGCCCTTTTAGGCGATAAAAACGCTGAGTAATACGTCTGCAACTAAACATCGCCAAGCTATATTCCCTCTGGGCAACAATGATCAGCTGTGAGTCAGCTCGTATTACAGGAATCTTAGCTAAGACTACGCAGACGTCAAAAGGTTGCAACTGAGGAAAAGCATATGCATTTTACGCACCTTACAATTACTCAAAATAAGTTTGAAAATCATATAAAAACCAATACATAAGCACGTTTGACAAGTTTGAATATTATATATGCATAAGCAATTTTAGAATCATAACTCGACAATTTTAACAATACAATTTTGGGTAAACCGCGTTCAAGAATAGCTACAGTTTATCTTCATTTTGAAGTCAAATCCAAGCTGTTATGCATTCGTCAGGTTTGTTGTGAATTTATCACAACAGTGGAGAAGAAACAATCACCAGATTAAATCAATATGAAAGAAACATCATTGAAAGATGTCAGTTCTATTAGAAGCTGCTGTACCACAGATAAGCAAATGCCTATTGGACTCCTCTTGCTTAAACGGTGTTTAAAAAGGTGCATTAGTACATAATATTAAATTTAAAGAAGGTAAAAAGATTTAAAATGGGATTTAAAGTAAGTTTAACATGTCGGACAGCGGAAGGGAAGAGAGTGCGTAAAGTTTTTCAGTTATTGCGTTATTCTTGTGTTATCGAGATTACTTCTTTCGATAGCTGAAAAAGTCGAGTTATCTAAACATAAACCTTAGGCAATCTTCCAACTTTTAAATCAAGTTAGATATACGTAATTTTTGGATTAAACTTTAAAAAAACTTTTTTTTTTTTAATTACGAATTTGAAATTGATTTTGACAAAAGTTAAAAATTGACTATAAATAGTGATTCTAAGTTCGCAGTCCAAAAATCTCTAAATTCGGTTAAAAATTGGAAGTTTGAGGATTTTTTTCCCCAGCTTACTTTGCGCTGTCATTTGAAAATCTGAGAGCGAATTATTTTATACTGAGCGAAGACTATCGTAGCCAAGAATGAAATCAAGAATCTACAGTTGAATGTATGATTCTTCTACCATTGTAAATTTCTCGATCGATATAATGTTCACAGCATCCTAGCATAGATGCCAACATTTTAAATTATTCCAGAGTATTTTTAGCCTCTCCTTTATTTCATACCACTTATTTTTTAAGAGTAAATTTTTCAATGTTTTATCGAAGTTGTGTATTGGAGAAATTTTTCTATAAATAAAGTGGTGCGAAATAAAGGCGGGGCTAAAAATACTCCGGAATAAATTAAAATATAGGCACCTATGATTCTAGAGATGTTAAAAATAATATATATTTTTATATAGAAATCAAATACTATCTTCATATTTTTTTTAAATCTAAAACAACACACAAATATGTGATATCAAAATTTACATATTACTTTACAAAAATTAAATATATATTTTTTTATAATAATATTCTTTCTATAAATTCATTTTTTATTTTTATTAATGTTTGTTATTAATTTCTATTAATCACTTATTAAATATTAATTATTCTTTTATTAATGTTTTATTTAATATTAATTAATCTTTATTAAATTTTTCAACTTCCAATTCGTGGAAGATATATATATATATATATAGGCCTTGCAGCCAATGCTGCCAGATTTGGGGGAAATTTTTATCCAACAGCCACCGTAAAATTTCACTTGTAACGGTTACCTAAATATATAGACGATTTCTGTGAAAAATGTTTCGAAATAATTACAGAACCGTATCAATTAAAATTTAGGGGTGGGAGTTAAATAAAAATTTCCCTCAATCTGGCAGCACTGCTTGCAGCGTTCCTAAATTTTACACTCATTTTATTATATTGTCACCACAATCTTAAAACAATACCTTAAAACATAATACTTTAGCAATAAGACAGTCACAAACATTAAAAAAAAAAAAAAAAAAAATTATTGATAGTACTTGTGACAGTATAATAAAATAAAGGTGAGATTTTAGTAACAGTGCGAAGACTGTATGTATATAAAGAGAGAATATAAAAGTTTTTTTTTTTTCCTTAATTTGCAAAATTTTAACTGGTTTCAGCAAAACAAATATTGGCTTAAAAAGAAAAAATAAATAAATAAGTAAATAAAAGAGTTCACAAGTTTACACTTACAAACACTAAATTTCGTTTAAAATTATAGACTTTTAAAGCGAAATAATATTCAATTTAATTCGAGGCCAGCCATGCGTTGATATTTTATAATTTTTAAGCTATCGTTCTTCCCATTAAACGAATCACAGTTTAAGAAATAAATTAATTAATTAATTAATTAAATTCAGAGACGGATATTTAACCCCTTAACGTGCGCTGTCCTCGCTGCGAGGACGCAAAATTTAAGATCCAGCTGCAAAAATTCATCCCGGAAATTTTTTAGCAAAAAATTACGTTTATAACATAACAGAAAAAGGCGGTTTTTTTAACCTTAAAATTTAAAATTTCCTATAGTTTAATTAAGTTCGTGAATTCCGGTGGCAGTATAATTTAAAAGATCCAAATTGTCCTGTTCCGCAAAGGGTTAATAAAGCTAACATTATACTTGTTCACAAGTTCTGCAGTCGTAAAGCGGTCTACCAACCTACTATTCATATCAAACATATCGATAAGCATTTCATTTCTACCCTGTTGTAACGAAACCGGATGACTAGCTGGGCCAAAGTATTATACAATAAAATTTATACACACAATACACATAATATACACAAATAAATAAATGCATAAATAATAAATAATTGTGTAGTTTAAACCCTGATAAATTTCGCTGCTATATTTACAATACCTTAAAAATAATCCAAAATAGCTTATTACTGTAATAATGATTTTATTTGATATGATAGCATTGTTGTTTTTCTATAATTCTTTTCTAGAAAAAACACAATGGTTGATTTAAGAAAATTTTCTATAAGCGAAACTAATTTCAGCAATGTAGTATGATCGATGCAAACAAAACAAAAGTAAGGTGAAATTCGGATAAGCATAGCATTTCTATTTTTATATTTCTGTCCCTACTTTAAATTTTGCAATATGTTTTTATAAACGCTGCCATTTTTCCCCCCGGTTCTTCTAAAAAAAAAGTGTTCAAAATAATAGTTATTTTTTTTAATCGTTATTTATAATTTGTAAAATGAATTTCAATTCATGTGAAAGGCAATATAATAAGTAAACCGGTAATTCATTACAAAACTGCATGTAGGGTGAAATGGGGTATGTGTAACCATGGAGCAAGTGTAACCTTTCTTATAAATCAGTTTATAAGCTAAATTTGGACAAAATATTCATCATATCTGTTTGTTTGAACTTTTCTTTGTTATATTTAGCTTTAGGAAATCAAATTAAATATGAACAGTAATAATTTTAAAAGTTTGAAAGACGCTTACATTTCTCTCTCCGAAAAAGCGCCCCAGCGCCCCCTGTCGAAGTCGTAGTTTTTCGATTGCTGTACTTTTGAAGTAAATTACAATTTTTGGTAAAGCAAACTATGTTTTTTATGTAGATTTTGAATATGATTTCATATTTGTTTTATTTCTAAAGCTTTTTTAACTGTCATGCCCGAGATAATTTCGGGCATTACTTCAGTATCAGTTTGTACAAACTGACACCCGTATTTTTTCAAAGAATTTCTTTGGATTAGTTTTCGACAAAACAACATGTCTATTGAAAGGTTAAGTAACATAAATATTATCATGCAGTAATATTGGTGTCAGCTGAAATATAAAGTAAAAAAAAAAAAAAAAGAAGAAGAAACAGTTAAGGGGTTAAATTTCACTCATGGCCTGTGTTGCCAGACTTTGCGACTTTTTTATTCAATAGTCACCAATAATTTTGAGAAGTGATATTTTATATACACAATCGAAGAATCGTCTATTATCTATATCAAATATCACTTCTCAAGATTATTGGTGACTATTGAATAAAAAAGTCGTAAAGTCTGGAAACACTGCTCATGCCTACACTTACCCCAGGACTTTTGTATGTCTAGAAAATGTGACCAGGTTTTTTTACTTATCCCAAGCACCTAAGCAGCATTCTTTTATAATTTTTCACTTTGCTTTTCAGCTCTGCATTTTACTTTTCAATAAAATTTATTTTCCAGCTATTTTTTAAGCTTTGTTGGAGTGTTAAAAAGTGTAGGAAGTGAAATGCTAGTTGGAGGCGCACGGAAAAATTTGGATCTATGTAACGAGGTAAGATATTTAAAAAATTTCCTGAAAGTTTCTACTATATGACATTTTCTTTATATAATATCTGTTAATTTACTGTATATGGATGTATTAAGTAGAGGTTATATTTGTTCAAACTATGGGACAAGTAAAACCATGAAGCACAAAATGTTTATTTTTATTTTTATATATTTATTTTGTTAAGATTCACATTATGAAATTATAAAAGGATCATATTTTTAAAAGCCAATTAGTTTTAGTTTGTGTCTAAAATGTTTCAGAAGTGTAACTATAATAGCAACTGTGTAAAATTAGGTAAAAAATCGAATTGTGCCAAAACTTTATTACACTTACCCCACTTCAGCTTACTTATACAGGATGATTCGCTGGTCGGAAATGCAAACCTAACTATATAGAGGATTTTTTAGACGTTTTATAATTGTTTAAAATTACACCAAAATGGTTCCAATTTTTATTGAATTCAAGACCCTTGTGTTAAAATAAGCCTATAAATGATTTTTATGACCTATTTATTCATCTGATATTTTTTAATACATTTTAAATAGTATGATGCTTTCTAGTTCTCTAAAGTATCAAGAAAATAATAAACAACTGGCGTGGTCAAATCCCATGGATATTACGTATAATAGAGTTAAGAGGTTAAGGGGTGTCACAGGAAAAATGCCAAAAGCCACTCACAGAAGTGTTAGGAGGAAAACTATGAATACATGATGATTGCGAAATGACATTTAAAGGCCAAAAGCTTATAATAAGTTACGAATTTTCCTAATAATTATAATCCTTATAACAACCCCTCTTACCTCGTTAGGATTGCATTTCTGGCACCGTGCATTGTTATGTGATTCCGAAACGTCCTTGTGCTCTTTACGTCTTCTGTAAAATTATCGCACCGGTAGCAAATCACCCTGTATAGCTCTTAGCAGGTATTTATTTATTATTATTATTATTTAATGCCACTGTTTATAAAAGCAAATATTTGTGTTAATCAATAGAAAAAGACTTCAGTTAACGAGTACTAAAGATTACTATTTTTAAAAAAGTGGTATTCCAAATAGTCTACTAAGAACCCTTTACTTAGTTTTAATATAATAAGTAACTAGCTGGAACCCGTCGAATTCTATGGTGTCTTTATTGACCGTAATGTTTCAAAAATCGTCCATCCTTATTTAAATGTATTTTCAAGTTGAAACATCTAATATAATTTAAGACATTTCACTTTAAAAAAAAAATAGAAATTCGAAAAAATTCTTATAAATAGAAGTACTATATATGACATCACTTTCTAGAAAGTACTGTCTTTGTGACATCAAACTGACTCCAAATAAACAGTTGCTATCTTTTATTTTCTATTTCGTTTAATACTAAGACTACATGTTAGCTGATCCGCTCGGCTTTGCCCGGTCCCATGGTATTAACCTTAAGGAACTTTAAATTTGTGTGATTTTATATCTTTAACTCGATTTTGTTTGAATTTCTATTTTGAAATAAAAGCATTGCGAAAAAAATAATCAGCTGTAACAAAATAAATTATCTCGAACCGAACAAAACTCTGCCTTGTCACCTCGGTACTTGCGGCGGCGAATACGCGGGCCGCTAATAACATAAAAAAATTCCCAAAAATTAACCTGGAAAAATTAACCCCTTAATTTACCAAAAATTAGCCCGTGCTCTTTTGCAACGCTTATATCAATTTTTATATAAAATATAGTTATAGGTGGATCTTTATTAGAGTGATATTTTGTTCTGGTATTTCATTAAAAAAAAAAAAAAATAATAATAATAATTAAAAGTTTTTAGCCGTTAAAGCAACGAAATTGTCATGAAACATAAAAAGAATGAAAAGTTCAAAACCATTTTTAATACCTCTTAAAATATTTAAATAATAACTTATAGCAAATATTAAAAACAAAAAACAAGTAAAATAAAAAGACATTTTCTTTAAAATGAAAAACAAAATTAATGTATAACAGAAAAATGACTAGTACAGATAACTAATATCGTTTCAAAATATCCATTGAACTTTTCAGTAATTTTCATGTTATTTCAATTAAAGAGTTCAGTTAACATTATATTTTTCTAATTTATGATAGTGTTTGTTTAATTGTTGTTTTCGCAAAAAGTCAATTTAAAAGATATTGTTTTACTTAGAAGCACAATTAATTGACATTATAATTATTTTTATTATCATATGGTTATTTTAATTTTAACAATTTAGAATATTTTTAATTGTGTTTAATGAAAATTTATTTATGAAAATTATTTAAGATGAGTGTATTGTAAAAGATAAATTCTTTGAAATTTCGAATGGTATTTTTCAGATTTACACACTGTTCTTTGCATTTAAATATGTAAATGTCATGCAGTAAAAGATAAATTCTTTCTGTAAAGGAAAAATTCTTTTCAAATTTCCAAAAAGTATTTTTCACACTTTCGCACAGTTGTTTGCATTTCAATGTATAAATGTCATACAGTAAAATATAATACTTTTCCTAAATGATCTATCAGTCCATTTCGACATTCCTGATTGCTTCACTATGCCCATTTATTGTAAATCAAGCGGGTAAAGGCGGGGGGGGGATTATATGACTACTTTTAAATGATATGACTATTGTAAACGAAGATATGGAAAAGGTAATTCAATTATTTTTATTCCGTGAAAATTGTCACAAACATGCTATATTATTTTATCAAGGATTCCCTATCTAGAGTAAACTGTCAAAATCTGTAGTGAAACTATAATAATCAATTTATCATTTATATTACTAAAAGTCGTCCATTTAAAAGAGTTATTTGCGGACATTTCTGTTCCGTAATTTTTATATTCAGTCGACCCAGAATACCATAATAAAATTTTTTATACATCAATACGTGGGCTCTTTTTTCCGGAGGGATATATTTCGTGGTAAAATTTTCTGGGTTTTTTTCCCCAAGAGTGATATTTTTTTTTTTTTTTTTTGTTTTTTGTTCCGTCTCCCAACAAAATCAACTATGTTACTTAAAACTATCTTCTGAATGTTCCTCCAATATCAGCTAGTATGTTGTAACCACCATGAAACTTTCTTCTATACTTTTTCCATACAAATTCACGTACTACAAATTATTTTATAACATTATTATTTAAAAAAACTATTTTCCACGATACAAGCAGATGGAGATGGTTTTCATTGCAGAGAATTATTACTGTTGTTATTACTGTTATTCGTCACTGTTGAATAAAAAATTAAAGAAAGTAAAGTAAAGAAAATTTAATATAAGTTAAGTAATATATATTTGAATATTACGTTGAGTAAAGAAAATTTAAGTTCTTATTTATCCATTAATGATTTTGTAAATGAAATCGGAACAATTTAAACTAAGATGAAAAATTTTCTTAAGTTAATTGTTACTTAAATTTTATGATATTCAAGTGCTACACGGAAATTAGAAATAAATTTATTAATAGCAGAATTTATTTTTACGATTAAATAAATACGAAATAAAAGAACATATAATAATAATGAAAAATTAAATTAAATGCATGTTTATGAGTAATTTTTAATTCATATTTTGGTTAAAGTCTACTTTACTTTTATTTAACTTTCCAAAGTGAGGGGGAGAGGCTCTTAAAATGCTCGATGTGCCGCTAAAGTGCAATGCGTCGCCAAAAATGGAAATACTGCTTGCCCCCTCTTCTCGTCTCAGTAAAATAGTGCGGCGGAATTGTCCTATGTGAAAAGGGGGGGGGGTAAATTTCTCGGCGAAATTATCCTATGTGGAGAATAGAGGATTAAAATCTCGGCGGAATTTCCCTGTTCCGATTTTTGTCAGTTTTCTTGAACAATTTTAAATTTATATGCTTATTTTATGAGAAAAACTGCTGTTAACAAAACATTTGAAAAAATTCAGGACTCAACGAAACCTCTTAATACATAATTTTAGTGAAATTACATTATAAATTTCTTATACTATACAAAATAATTATAAATCATACAAATATGGAAGTTATTCTATTGAAACTTAATATACGTATTATCTCAATAATATATATGCGTAAGACCTTAACAAAAGACGTTAAAATAAATCTGTACTGTATTTTCAGAACTCAACAATACACCTGATTATAATCCTATTTATTCCAGCTTTAATCATAATTTGTACAGAAAGACTCATCGAACAAATAGAGGCATATATATAGGTTTATATATATAGTTTCAAATATATCTATTTCTAAGCAAATACAAAGAATTATTTCTCTCATATAAATCTGGTTTCAATTGACTTAAAATTAGAACGAGAGCACTAATATTTGAAATAAAGAAGAAACATAAAAATAAGAGCCAGTATTATTTGCTTTAAATTAAATTCTCTAAATACATTTGCGATATATATTAAGATATTCAGAAGGCAGCGAATTATTACTATAGCTTATAAAACTATTAATAAGACAAAAATTCAGCTTATGATCTCATTTAAAAATAATATTTTACATAAAATCAACTACAACTAATTTTTCAAAAACAAGAATCTCAATTTTTATTAAAATAATCATATTGATAAAATATTTAGACATTACAAAAATAAGACTTAATAAAAATTATGAATGTAAAAATTCTTGATGCAGATCTCACATTTCTCTCTTTATGGATTATTTTTTTATTATTATAATGAAATCATATTGAAATTTAGATAATAATTAATTAGTTCATAATTAAAAAAAATGTACGAAATACCATCAAACTACAATTATCTTACTGATAATCGATTACCATTTAAAATATTTCAAAGTAATTTTGTTTACGTTCTGTACGCTCAGGCGAAAAATATATAACTACAATTAGGAGCCATAATAAAACTAGTGGATCTGCAGATCAGGAGCCTCAACGTTCTTTTTGCATCAGACATTATTAAATAGGTCATTTTTATTTATTCCTTATTATATAATGGTATATATTGATTCGATCGACTTGTTACCATAATCAGATACATTTCTGAGGGGGTAGCCGCCCTCTCAACCCCCCGCTGTACCTCTCTTTGTATACCTGTCTGTATATCATATAAAGTTTTGCTGAATTGTAAATAATTGTATTTATTTTTGTATAAATTCTTTCAAAGAGGCTTAGTAAGTTGTTAAAAGGCTAATTTGGTGCATTTCTAGTCGTTTTAGCGTTAAAAAAGCCTTATTTTCCCTTAAAAACGCATTAAAACGCTCCAATAAGGGAAAAAAAGGAATTGGCGCCAAATTTGGCGACTGTTCCCTCTTTGGCTATTTTTTTGGCGACCTTGGCGAGCCTTATTAGGGATATACTAAATATGGATGCTCTAATCTCATTGGCTGATGAGAGACGAGAATTTTCCAGAACAGTCTGGGTTCGATAGAAAAGTATAAAAGGAGCATTTTTTTTCGCCAAGGCGGTTAGTCTGAGATCTGTGTCAGTTTCGTCAAATGCTTGTTTTGCTTTGAGCCTCTTTGAATGAGAGCTCCTTTTAGTGTTATTGCTAAACAATTTGTACTGGTTTTTTTGCTGTTAACGGCTGCTGTTTAAGCTGTGTTTACTGGTTAAATTAAAGCTGATACTTAACTTATAGACCTGTACATTTCTGGGAATTTCTGTGAATAAATCACTAAATTTTTGCAAGTTTCGTCTTTCATTCTCGGACAACTTACGAACTCCCAAGTACGCAACAAGAATTCTTAATAAACGACGGTCTTGTATTATTTCCCTGAAATTCATAAATAAAAGATTTCATAACTACCAAATTTCATACAAAAAAAAAATTACATAGCACATCGGAAAAATTTTGCGTAACCTTTAAACTAATTACCAATTATATGCCCACAATTTTCAACAGGAAAACATTCTTTTAAAATTCTAATAAAATTTCATTATATTTGATGGGGTGTAACCATGTTAAAATACACTTTTAAGAAATACCGACTGTAGACCGTAACAGCACGAAATTCTTTTATGTATACCGGAAAAAAAGCCACAGTCATTATAAACGCCAATAATAAGAATAAACCTAATTAATTATAACTCATTAAATTTTCAAACTAATTTGACATCATTTGAATGATTACAGTACATACTCGAAATTATTTTATGTGGTCCCATAAATTATTTAATCTATATATACCCTTTTTTAAGAGTAAACATGATTTTAAGCATCTTTATAATGTATGTTAATTTTATTAAGTCGGATTCAGCATAAGCGCATTAAAGTGCGCGCTTTAATAAAAATGTGTCCATAGGCTCTCATGTTACGAAATTCTTTTGTGTGTCTCTGTAAACGAACCATAAACATTGTATACACAAGTAAAATCTATTCAGCTTATTTTGCGTTTAAAATTAATAATTGTTCCAAATTTAACATCGTTTGGATGACAACGTGACATTGTCAGAACACTTTTGTAAGGTCCTGTACATTAATTAGAAAGCTTAAGAGCACATATTTTCTTCAAACAACGTAAGTTTAAACACCTTACTCACGTACGCTAATTTCATTTTCTTGATTTCAAAGTAATGATATTAAAATGCGTTTAAACGAAATTCGCCCCATACGCCGTAATGTTAAGAGTTTTGGGGTGTCCCTGTACACAGTTTATAAACAATATACCAATAAAAATTATACAGCTACTTATATGCAAAACTAGAACGTGTGCGCAGATTTGCAAGTCAATCGAAGGATTTTTGCGGTCGCTATTGCGGTACATACAAATTCTTCCCATAGGCCGTAATGGTAAGAAACACTTTGGCATGCCCCTGTACTCGAACGACAAATGGAATACACACCTAACACTATACAGTTATTTCTGTTAAGCGCATGAACGTGTGTACCAAATTGCAAGTCAATAGCGTGATTTTTGCGGCCGCTATCGCGGTACATACAAATTCTTCCCATAGGACGTAATGATAAGAAAAACTTTGGCGTTTCCCTGTACATGAATTACAAATGGAATACATACCTAAAACTATACAACTGATTCCGTTGGGCGCATGAACATATGTACCAAATTTCAAATCAAAAGCGTTGTTTTTGCGACCGCTATCGCGCGACAGACACGGACAGAGCCCGAAACCGTTTTGAGTCTCAGCAGAGGGCCTCCACTGACGTTTCGGTAATAACAACTGATGATAAAAAAAATAATCTCGGAAAGGGGCGGAAAGAGAGATTAAATCACACAGTTAGCAGGTCAGTTCTTGAAAAAGACTCATAGTTGATTCTTTCATGATTTTCAAAACTCTTGTTAACTGCAGTTGCATGCATCTATCATAGTCTTTTGTTTCTGATGCTTGTGATTCTATGGTATTCATCTTATGCTGGGCATCCTTTATGGGGCTAGTGGGTATAAATGTTGCCAAATCTGGGAAATTTTTTATTCAATAATCACCAATAATTTTTAATTGTAACATTTGCCTTATAACTTCGAAGACTGATAGTCTATTATGCATATCTAATATCATATCTCAAAACTATTTGCGATTATTGAATAAAAAATCCGTCAGATCTGTCAACACTGGTTGGCATAGTTAGGTATGGGAGCAGTTGTCATAGCTATGTAATGACTTGACTTACCTTAATAATAGTTGAGAAGCTGGAGGAAGAACCTCTCTGAAATAAAGAGTTTTCACCCTCAGCCCGCTACCAAGACGATGATGAGGGTTTTTATTCGACATTTCCCCACAAACCCCGGATAGCCTTAAAAAGGGTCTAAAAGGTCACATAAAACAAGACAAATAACGGATTCTCCATAAAATCAAGGGCTTCACGATCACTCTGAATGTCAACTAAATGATTTTGTTTGGTTTAATACCAATTCCGACATTACTTTAGCGAAATTCACGAAACTGATAGCAATGAGATGACCACTATAATAAACAAGGGGTAAAAATGAAGATGACCAAACGAAAATAATTCAATTTTCTACGGTCAAAGTAAAATTAAAAATTGTACAAAAAATTAACCAACCTTTTCAAATAAACGAGCGTCCACCTACATTCGTGTGTGATTTCAAACACTCAGTTAATTCTATTTGAATAACTATCGATAGTAACAATATTAACCAACAATTATTTTACTTTTTAAATTCATTATTTTTTCATGTATTTAAGGAGAAATTTTTAGTTAAATATTATTCAAAATTCAAAGACGGAAGGAGGCCGCTCACTACTATGCAGCAGTTTTGAGCGATTTCAACCTCCAAAGAGGGTCTCTGACGACAAACGTCATATAAAAATGTGAATTTTGAAAAAACTCGTTTCTAGAGGTTAAGTCTCCCCCGTTGTTTACTGCATAAGCATAAAAAAAAAATTGCAAATGCTGCCGGTTATAAAATCCCACGCGACAGAGGGCATCAGTTAATTAAAAAGACAAAATTTAGTCGTAGGCAGCTGAAGAAAGCTCAGATTTTGCGACGGGACTTTCGAAAAGTTAGTAAAATTAGTTTTTAGTTTGTTAAACTGGATAGTTCCATTAGGGTCACAAAGGTTTTAGTTAATTTAGTTTTTAAAAAGGGACGCTCTAAAATGTTAAAAAGCCAGTTATTGGGTCTAATTGGAGGGTTGAGTAAATGAAATGGGGCTGTGAGGGGACATGCAAAGTAAGCATGTTCAGGAGAGCCTTCCTCTCCGCACTGGCATCGGGAGGTCCTCGAGCAATGAAAACGAAATAAGTAGGTTCTGAAAGGTCCATGACCCGTCAGAAAGGCTGAAATTTCTTGTAACAAATCAAAGTCATAATTTTTCACAGAGTTAATGAGGGCATAGGTGTAGCGCCCTTTGTCTGAAGTATCCCATTCAGCTTGCCATTCTTTCTGGAGGTTTTCGAAAAGGGACTTTTTGATAAAGGAAGGGAGGAGAGTGAGGGGAAAGCCAATGTTCGGATTTTGAGTGGCTGTTTTTGCCAGCTCATCAGCCTTTTCATTGTCCATGACGCCCCGATGAGTCAGGGATGTAGTTTCTTCAAGGTTAATTAGAAGTAGTTTAATATCCGTTATGAGAGGGTGTTTTGACCGACGACGGCGATGTATTGTCTGTAAGGCTGAGAGACTGTCACTGTAGATTGTAACTGAGTAAAATTTATTTTTAATCTCAGTAATCCATAGGAGGGCCTGATAGGTGGTGAATAGTTCGGCTTGAAATACGGTGTTGTAATTCTCCCAGTCTTGAGACCCACTGGATGAAGAAGAAAAGGACACAGAAAGCTGAGCCAACTCCGCGTTCAGCATTTGAAGCATGAGTATACACCGCCACTGGAGCAGAAGGAGAGAAGGCATTAGTTGAGATATTGACTAGGGCATGAGAGTTATCAGCCGTAGGGTGAATATGCCAACTGCATGCTTTACGTTGTATTTCTGAATTGGGGACGGGTTCATTTTGCAGTGAAGTGTTACTGAGTTGTAGAATGTTAGTTTTAAGAAATTCATATTTAACTGTTAGGTAGATAGGTGTAATCCTGGTGATCACCGTCAATGTGTCAGTGGAAATAGTTCTATAACTCCTAGAAATTTGCAATAAGGAAATTCTTTGAAGAGAGAAGAGTTTGAGTTTTGCTGTTTTTGAAAGATTCCCCCCCCCCTCTCCCACAAATTCCAGCCCCGTAAGTTATGATTTTTTCTACTATTACACGGTACCAGATCTTTAACATGTTTTATTTAATGCCCCAATTTTCCCCCGCGAGTTTTATAGAATTATGATAAATTGTGAGTAATTTAATCTTTAAATTGTTGATATGTGCAATCCAGTTGAGAGTTCTTATCTATAGTAACCCCTAAAATTCGGGTGTTGTCTACATGGAAGACACTAACTCCATTGACCCTGATCACCAGTTTTCGTTTTAGAATCTTGGGAAGAGAAAAGGTAAGAGCCTGTGCCTTAGCTGCTGAAAGTGTGAGATTGAGTGAGGTAAGCAAGTGGCAGAAGGTTGTTAAAACATCATGGGACTGAGATTACAGATCCCTTCTTGTTTTGCCTGAAAGGATTATCATGAAGTCATCAGCGAAGGCGAAGACTTCAAAGCTTTTAGAGGTCATAGGTTCGAATACGTTGTTTGCGATTTATGTCTAGAGAACTTGACCAAGACATGGGCCTTGTGAACAACCATTTTCTTGAATATGATCTGACGATCCTGAGCCCCAGTTGACCAATATTTTCATGTTGGAAAGATAAGAGCTGATGACTCCAGCGATATTCCCCGGACATTGAATGGAATGGAGTATATTCAAAATATGGAGCCATTCAATGTTATCGAAGGCTCCTTGAATGTCCAAGGAGACGAGGGTGGTATATTTTTCCGAGTTGTAACTAGAGGCGCAGGAAGAGAGGACAGCATTCAGTGCCATTTCGCATGATCTGCCCTCTCTGAACTCGAATTGATTTTCATTCAGTAAGCTATTAGATTTTAGAAAGTGATTGAGGCGGATTACAATTCATTTTAAAATAATTTTCCTAATGTTGAAAGCAGGAAGATCGGGCGGTAAGACTTGGGTTCAGAGGGACACTTACCTTGCTTAAGAAAGTATACCACCTCTCCTCAACGAAATACTTGGGGGAAATACTGAAAAATTAAGCATATGTTAGACCAGCGTAATAAAATCTGGAGAATGGAAGAATTAACTAATTTTAAAATGATAAAATGTATCCGATCCGGACCTGGAGCTTTCTTATTGTTAAATCCTGAGAGCGCAGTTCGGATCTCAGCTTTCGTAAAAGCTTTGTCCACTGGGCTGTAAAGAAGAAAGGGTGAGGTGCCGTGGATGGGAGAAAAAAAGGACCGTAAAGGGTTTCAGTTAAATATTCTAAGTAAAAGGATCGGTGGTCTCTGTAGTCTTAGCTCATGAGGTGTGCAGAATTTCCTGGAGATATATTTTGAGCGGTGCCAAAGTTTTCTGTCTGAGAAGAGCAGAAAGACTTCCAAGCTGCGTGTTTTGCCTTGTTGAGTTGTTTTTTATAGGTCGCTGCTAGTTTTTTTTTTTTTTTTTTTTTTTTTTTTTTTATGTATCTGTAGTTGTTGACGTTCTGGTTCTTCTAGATATTCCAGTTTGCGTCTTATTGCCGTTAATGTATTACGCAGCGACCTTAACTGGGGAGACCAGAAGGAAACCAGAGTGGCGTCTCACTTTTTTCAATCGAAAGGAAGAATTTGCGGCAGCTTGAATAAGGGAAATTAGGGTTTCTGTAAAGATGTTTAACGGCCATATTCACCATTAACTTTAACTCCCGGGTCAACGCAAAAACTTGAAAAGCGTCTTAGGGCAGGGTGCATCTTCCTAAAAAATTGATCGGCTTCATCTGCCATCTAGCGATGAAGATATCCTATAATCTTTAATTGGTTATTTTCTGCTAAAAAATCGAAAAGTAACTATGCCTCTAGATGACATAAACAACGCATAAAATTTTGCTGAAAATTGTACCCTGACTTTATGCGTTTTTCAAGTTTTCATGTTCAACCGGGAGTTGAAGTTATTAGGGAATACAGCCGTAAATGTTCTGTGTTTGAGATGCTGTTAAGTTATGAAAATCTGGAGCTAAGGTTTTTAAATTTTTGCTTAATTTTTTTGTGATTTCCTCTTTGTGTGGCGAAACGCTTTCGATATAAATTCTGTGATTTATTTTAGGGTGAATGTAATATATTTTTGATCTGTATTAAATTCATCTGAGACAGACCAGTCATGTATTAGAGGCAAAGTTGCTGGGTTGAGCAACATAAAGTCTGGCCAGCCCAAAGCGCCATTCTTCTCAAATGTTGGCGATGAATTTTCTAAGTTAGCTAGACATATGTTGTGTATTATGATATTTTCAATAAGGTGGCTTCCCCTGGTAGCCTCGCGTTTTGAACACCAAAGAGGGGAGTTTGCGTTTAGGTTGTAGCCGCAGATGAAAAGAGCTCGATGGCTTTAAAAGTAGTCTGAGAAAAGAAAGAAAAAAGTCTATTAAATATTGGTAACGAATTTTTAAGATTATGTGAAAGTCTCTAGCTTCACACTCAGAGGAAATTAAAAACGTTAAGTTATAATAAAAAAATAAATAAATAAATAAATAAATAAATAAATAAATAAATCAAAAAAAAAAATCTACCACAGGGTGCTCAAAAAGATGCGGAATGCCACTTGGCGGATCCGGATCAAGAAAGGGGGAGGAAAGAGGAATTCAAGAGCTTTCAAACAATGAACTATGGAAGAAATTATGAGTAGTCGTTAATGAGATTTAGACCAGAAGCAGTGATAAAGCGCCATCTGGTGAAAAAGAAACGAAACTCAGCTGACCAGGTAGAGTGGTCCGAGAGCTTTACAGTAACGTAGAGATTAAGAAAGGCTGACAAATAGAACTGGCGATATTAAGAAGAAACAAAAAAAAAAAAAAAAAAAAAAAAAAGAAGAAGAAGAAGAAGAAGAAGACAAAACAGAGACAAGTGGCGTCTCCTATTAAGAGAAAGGAAAAAAAAAAAAAAAAAACTCTTAGAGTGAGATAGTTGTAAAAAGAAGTTAAAAAAAAAAAAAAAAAAAAAGGAGGAGAAAAACAGTGTAAATTTAAGCTGAAATCTAAAGAAGAAAAAAAAACCAGACTGTTTCAAAAGCGCCACCTAGCGAAAAAAAAGACAAAAGAGAATGCCTAAAAAAAGAAAAAAAAAAAAAAAGAAAAAACCTTTTTTTAATAAATAATAATAATAATAATAATAATAAATAAATAAATAAATAAATAAAAAGAAAAAAAGAAAAGAAAATTAAAAAGTTAGAAAGGCGCCACCTGTTGAAAAATGTTGAATTAGAGAAAGAAAAAGAAAATTTACGAGAAAAAAAAAGTTTTAGTAGCTTTGACAAGGTAAAAATATTATACTTCAAGAATAAGAGAGAGCTTTCAGGTCCTCATGCAGCCCCTGAAAAAAAATATATATGTAATTTTAAAATTTTTTGATAATAAGTGTTACTTTTCATTGAATCTGAAAAGTAAAAGCGAACCTAAAAAGAAAAAAAAAAAAAAAAAAAAAAAAATTAGCGATAGGCCGCCTTAAAAGCAACAAATTTAACAAAGACCCAGAGATCGTGACACTCCAAAGGAAGACCCCACCTAAAACACCACTTTAAATCATCAGAAAGAAAACTTCCAATTATTAATCTTAACAAGAAAGAAAAATCATGCAGTACGCATTGATTAGCAACAATTTCCAACTGTCGCAATTGTTGTATCGAATAACTATTAATATTCTTTGCCTACGTTATCGCACAACAGACAGAAAGACTGAAAAACATACAGATAGACTAATTGATTTTAAAATGACTCTTAAGCATTTTGGAATGTATTAAAAAGGCTTAACGCAAAAGAAAATGCCAGGCGTTAGATTATAATTACAGCTTTTAAACTCTCAGAATATTTTACTGTAGCCCTGTAAATCTGAAAGTTAATCATATCATATTCTATACAAAACAATATTTTAGAATATCAATAATACATGTCAATATTTTTAAAATTTTTGTAGCAGAAAGTTTTTTAAATATAACTTTTAAAAAATTCTGTCCTAAAACGTAATACATTGGCTTTTTTTTATTGTTGTTGTTGTTGTCCCTGTAAACAAACTAGTTGTACAGGAACTATTAATGACATTTTAAATAGGGAACATTCCATAAGGAACATGAGTGTATCATTTTTAAAAAATTCTCAAAATATTCACGGATGATAGGAGCCGGAGACAAACAGATAGAAAGGTAGACAATCGGACAGACAGATGCACAAATTGAAATCATATTCTCACTAAAATTATAAGAAAGTGTTAAAACGCTCATGTAAACAAAAGTGCAATTCCAGCAAATTTTTATTAATTTCTCTTAATGTAATGATTATTTTTGTGTGGCCCTGTAAATCTAATGCTAGCCATACTATATTACATAGAAGGCACACTTTTTTGTGCATATGAATAATATATTTCAATTGCATTAAGCTTTGTGGAAGATAAAATTATTAAAATTTGCTTTAAAAAAATAACTCTCATACAACACAATGCTTTGGAGTACTTTCAAGTGGCCCTGTACACAAACCAGTTAGAAATGTACTCTACTTTACATAGGAAACATCCGATAGGGAATTGAATAACATATTAAAATTTCATTAAAGTTTCTATACATTAAAGGTATTAAAATATGATTTATAGAAACTCCTCTCATAGAACACAATGCTTTCGAATACGTTTGGGTGTCCCTGTACACAAACCAGAAGTGGTATCCATTCCATTTTCAATAGGGAACATCCTATAGTGAACTTCAATAAAATATATCGGTTTAAAGAAATTCCATAGTTATTTACGGGAACTAGAGCCCAGAAAAACAGACAGAGAGACAGACAGACGGGCAGAAGAACAGTCAGACATATACACAAATAGAAATTAGATTCACATTAAAAAATTGTCAAATACGCTTAATGTAAACGAAAGTACAATTCTAGCAATTTTTTATTAATAGCACTTAATATAACTGAATATTTTTGTGTCACCCTGTAAATCTAATGGTAACCATGCTGTATTCTATGCAAAGCATTCTTTTGTGCATATAAATAACATATTTCAATTTCCTAAAACTTCGAGGAAAGTAGTTATTAAAATTTGATTTACAGAAATATCTCACAAAGAACGCAATGCTTTGGAGTACTTTTGAGTGTCCCTGTACATAAACTAGTGGTGGTATGTAGTCTATTTTATATAGGAAACATCCAATAGTGAACTTGAATAAGATATTTCAATTTCATGAAGATATTGAACAGTAAAGGTATGGAAATATGGTTTATAGAAATACCTCTCATAGAACACAATTCTTTGAAATAATTTCGGGTGTCCCTGTATAGAAACCAGTAAAGGTATAAACTCCATTTTCAAAAGGGAACATCCGATAGTGAACTTGTATAACATATATCAATTTCAAGAAATTTCACAAATATATACGGGAATTAGAGCGCGGAGAGGTAGACAGACGGACAGACGGACAGACAGACAAACCGAAGTCATTAACTCTTTTCAACCTTGTTGGGAAGTGTTAAAAATGTTAGAAAGTGTTAAAAACGCTCAATGTAAACGAAAGTACACATTTAGTAAATATTTATTAATAGCTCTTTATACAACTGAATATTTTTGTGTCACCCTGTAAATCTAATGCTAATCATGCTATATTATATGCAAAGCATTTTCTTTTGTGCTTATAAATAATACATTTCAATTTCATAAATGTTCGTGCAAAGAAAAGTTATTAAATTTTAGTTTATAGAAATATCTCTCATAAAATGCAATGCTTTGGAATACTTTTGTGTGTCCCTGTACACAAATCAGTGCTGGTATTTACTCCATTTTATACAGGAAACATCTGATAGTGAGCTTGAATAACATATTTCAATTTCATTAAGATTTGTGTAAAGGGTATGAAAATATGGTTTATAGAAATGCCTCGCATAGAACACAATGCTTTGAAATATTTTCGCGGGTCCCTGTACTCAAACCAGTAGAGGCATAAACTCCATTTTCAATAGGGAACATCCGATAATGAACTTGTTCATCATTCAAATTCCATATATATTTACGGGAGTTAGAGCGCGGACAAACAGACAGACAGACAAACCCAAGTCATAAACACTTTTCAACCATGTTGGAAAGTGTTAAAAAGTATGAGTGCAACTTAATTCTTTCATTTAAAATACAGAATATAACGGTTCGTTACCCCAGAGCAGTTAGAGGAAACTTTAATTTAATTAAATTTTAGCTATAGTAAAGAACTTTACAGAATATCAAGAAGTTTTTATTTTAAATTAAGAAAGTTGGCCACCCTAAAGTTGTTAAAAAAAAAAAAAAAAAAAAAAAAAAAAGAGGACGGTTGGCCACCCTAAAGGTTTACCAAGTAAAAAGCAGTTTGCTACCATCCTCTATTGGTTCTTGTCCATCCATAATTGGTTCTTGTCTGGGTGCCTAGCCATGTTGCCATCCCCCCTAATGAACAGGCTGATCAGGACTGGGCCGTTTGCTACTCGCACTTACGGTGGTATTGCTCCAAGCGACCTCAAACAGCTCTTCAAGCGCATCATGCTCGATCAGTTTAATAGCTGGTGGGAAGATAGCCCGTATGCGTACGCCCAATCATCTCCTCACTTTGGCACAACAATTTATAAATTCACTAAGAACAGGAAAGAAGATATGGTTACTGCCCGTCTGCGAACTCTAAATGCCGTTACTGAATATCGACTTTTTCGCTTCCATCTCAACAGCTCTCCCATCTGTACCATCTGCCTTGCTGGGACTGGAACTGAACATCATTATGTATTTGAATGTTAGGCATTCGCAGCAGAAAGGCTGCTTCTTTCTCAAAACATGAACGTCTCTCTTTCCAGTATTTCTTGGTGTACTTTCTAGACCATCTTGGAGGAGAATGATCATTTATTTTGTCTGCTTATTCGGCTTTTTCTTGGCACTGGCCGTTTTTAGCATTTATGGACTATTTTTGCTTCTTGGTGCGGTCAAACTATTAAATTAAAAAAAAAAAAAAAAAAAAAAAAAAAAAGATGTCCTCTTAAATAATTGTGCAATTCCTGCACCAAAATATACGAATATTGTACATAGTATATGTGCAATAATGTATTAAAGTTACAAGTCATTTGTGGGTTTTTATGATACAGGGTGATCCAAAGTATTTTCGCTTTTCTGCAATTTGTGGTTGGCCCCCTGATTGCACTCTGGACTAAATCGATAGTGGAAACAATGAGTTTTTAAATGTTCTTTCCATGTGTGAAGTTCCAGGCCATTTTGTCTAGCATTTTTTTAGAAAAAAAAATTAATAATTTGAACACTCACTGTAATAAAAGTTTATTGTAAATAGATAGTGAGAAACTGTTTACAAAGGATTCACCAATATATATTGTTTTATCAGTTGAAGGAATATTGGTGTCATTGAGATTAAATCTGTAAGGATTTATATATTTGGAGAAGAAAATTTCAGCTGTTTACTTTCAATAAGTTTCGCACAGCATTGGATGCACCATTGGGAGAAAGCATATCTTCCAATATTCTAATAATTATTCCGTAGTATTGTTAGTACCCGCTTTTTTTTTTTTCCACAGCACTTAATTTTTAGAGAAATTTTCTCGAAACGTAATTACGATTAAATAAGAAGAAAAATACTCTAAAGGAAAGACTGGAGTGAAAAAAATAATAATAATAATAATAAAGGCGGATACTAACAATACTACGTGAATATTAATTGGAATGTTAGCAGGTATGGGTGAAAGTGTCGAGCAAAAGCATAAATAGCTGTGTCGTACACATAGAACGCAATATTGGTGTTGAGTGAGCGTGGAATGTCGTTAAAGTAGATATTAAACATGAAGGGACCTAGTGCAATTCTTTATAAGAAGATGAACTGATGATTAATTGTTATCTGTTTTCTTTGGCAGATGTGAATTTAGACATTTGAGAGTAGTCATAATGTTTTTTTTTTTTTTTAAGAGAAGGTCTCTAAGAATGCTGTCCTTCAATCATTTATATAATTTTGTGTGTGTGCGTGTTATTAAATATGTATATTAAGTTTTGGATTTATTAATTGGATAATAGATGTTCGGTCTGTTTGTCATCTTGCAAACCCAATTCGAACCCATAGTAGTTAATTACTTAATTTAATTAAGTTTAATAACGTTTAAATTGAAAGTAATCGGAAAAAAAAGAACGAACCTCAAGAGAAAGCAAAACTGACTTATTTCGAACTTCTGTTTCCAAAAAGTAGGATGTGTTTCGAATGATGAAGAAAGATATAGTTTTCCATATGCACTTGTAACTGAATCGTTACAAAAAAAAAAAAAAAAAAAAAAGTCCGAAAATGTACTTTGAATATCTCAAGTTCAAGGTGAATTTGTCCAGTATTTTTTCAAAAAATAGAAAATAATAATAATAATAATAATGATAAAATTACTCACTGTACGTAAAATCAATATTGTGAGAAGCTATTAGATCGATTTTCTTATAAATCGAGCTATGATTATTTAATTTTTGCGCATGTTAACCGGTAGGTTGCACTGTTATATAAAGTGATATTGAAAAAAGTTTTACGATGATCATAGCATACTAATTTAAAAAGTTGAATTAAGGTTTTGCTGCAGTTTTTTATTTTAAATTTTTCTTCGTCAACGTCAACGTGAGTGCTTCGGAGTATCTGCATGTGGTCGCAACTAATTGAAAAAAAGCAGAAAAAAAAAGTTTAAATATCTCCGAAAAAATCTCCGAGAAAACAAATAAAATTTTCAGAGTGAAGCATCAAAAGTACAGAAAAAATAATAAATGAAAATTTTGCTTTATTTCGTCGTTGAAATTCCTTAAAAGATTACTATTAGAAAATAGTGTTAATAAGAAATCGAAAATACTTATAATTATACTGGAGTAAGCATGCGATTTTAAAGGTTATGTTGTTATAATACCACAGTTTAAAGATAGTAATATTTATGGAAAATATCTCATTAATATATTGCTTTTTCTTTCAATGAATATTGAAATTTTTATTTATTTATTTATTTCTCGAAACTTATTTAAAGATTTCACAGTTTCTTTTGAAAAATCAATATAATTTGTAAGAAGTACGTAAAAAAAATAATTTGGGCTTTTTATTTCTTTTTCTTTTAATTGTTTACTTTCTTCTGTGAAACAAACTGCAACTTAAAGGGCAGGCCCATATTTTTCTAAAATGCCGTGATTTATTTATTTTTACGTTTTAAACTTTTAGTATTTCCTAGGATTTACATATTTGAATTAATTTCATTAGTCTTCAAGGTATTCAGGTATTGGATATTCTTTGCAGATAATGATAATCAATCAATTTCACTTACGCTGGAAGAACTCTAAAGCTCCGGAGAAAAACTTTCCTATGGATTTATAAAACCCATTGCAAAAACTTTCGCTTTAATCAACTTTCTAATAAAGTTAAAAAACATAATCTTCATGGGTAAATATAAAGTTTTATTCAAAAGTTTAAATTAAAAAGTTAACGAAAATTTTAAAAGTACAGTTCTGCATACACTTTAGCTAGGAAAGAAAAAAAAAACTTTTATAATTTTGAATGTTTACTCAGCAAGTTGCTAAATATAGTATTACAGATTGCAGCAAGCAAAATTACTGGAATTATATTTCTTTTAAAATTAATGTGACGTTTTAAGTATAAAATTAATTTATTAAATGCATTGTTATATTTTCTTCTTAAGCTAATTAATTTAAAATATTTTAATTGAAATTGAATTATTCTCTTTTTTTTCCGTTTTTTTTTTTTTTTTTTTTTTTTTTTTTTTAATATCGAAGATTTAAACTAAGATTGTTAAATAGTAAAAGTCCGAAAATTGTAACAGGTATCGCACCCCCTCCCCCTTTTTTTTTCACACAAGGATAGGTTTCTTGAGGTCCTGCATACACAATCCAGCAATATTGGAATCCCCGTATATCGTATAAGGTATAACATTTTTTTAAGAAAAGTGTTAAGGACTTTGAAGTAAACCTCAGAGATGATATTGGGTATAAATGTAGATCTAGAGGCTAAGGCCAATTGACTGCGAACCTACTGCGATTCCTACGTCTGGCTGGAATGTCCTCTGATGAGGATCTTTTTAAGGAATACACCTGTATTTGTGTGAGGTTCGGAGAAAACCAGAGAAAACTCCGAACGGTCTGGTCGATTAGCGAGACCTGGTATCGAACACGGCAGTGCCCATTTATAAGTTTCCAGAACAGAACTTCTTGGAATTTTATATAAGTAAAAAAAAAAAAAAAAAAAAAATAGAGAGAAAAAAATTTAAACTTGAAAATATTCCCGTACGGATGGGGGAAAAGATTATTAACCCCATTAACCCTCCACGTAGATACGAAAGTGGTTGTCACCTGATATCTGAAAAATAAAGTAGGATAAAATACTTCTTCATCGTACAGTATAGAGTTGCACTTGAACATACACGGTAAAGTACATATATTCATGCAGGCGCATGCACGCAGCAAATACACAGTAAAATCTTGCATAACACATAGTTTATCAAATACTTCCCATATTTTTTGGAAAAGACATAGACATTGCGATCGAAGCTTGTAAAAATCTGTAGAAGAAAGATTTCAATTTTGGCCTCTAATTGCTCCAATTTCATGTCAACGGCACCAGACTGGGTAGGGCCTCAACTATTTCAGTAAAACCAGGTCAGTCCCGGACCGGGATTTTAACTTTGACGCCAGAATGGGTCGGGCCAAGATTGTTACCATGCGGACCAGACCTGTGTAGACGTCTAAAACTGGGATCCTACACAACCTGGATGGGGCGGGGGTAATTACCCGTATTATTCCCCCTCCGTGGATACGCCCATAGACCATAGTATATAAGGTCTATGGATACGCCAGTGTATGTGGGAGTTGTACATTTTTAGCGCATGCGCAATTGGAGGTGAGGTGTTTATGTGTTGGTGTGGGTTAAGGTCAGGTCAATTGTCTACACTAAGGACATGGGCGTAAAAGAGGGGGTGAGGAAAAACCCTCTCAAAAATCATAATTTTGTATAATTTCTAAAGTAATAATGCAGCTAGAAACTTCAAGTTTGATATTTAGGCCACTTCTGATGTATATATTCTCTCTAAATAGATTTTTTTTTTTTAATTCAAAAATAAAATGAGGTGAAATGGTTTAAAAAAAAAAAAATCGTTCTAAAATTATACTTTCGTCAAAATTTCCTGCATGCGATTTAAACATTTTACTGTGAATACGTCAAAGTGGCGTAGTGTCTTAATATAAAGAAAATAAAAATATTTATTATAACATATTAGAAAGGCACCGCTTTCAGAATATCTCCTTAATGAAGTACTATCGTCTTTGAAATGACGTTATTTCCTAAAATCATTCGATGGAAAACGTGCGTTTTCAGCTGCTACGCTTTACTGTGATTGTAAGGGTCATATTCTTTTATTTACTAGCGATAGAATAAGAGTAAGACTATTAATCTTGGTAAAAATTAAAGGTTGGTTCACAACTGGATTTGGTAATTTTTCTTTGGCGCCGTTTTGAACGATAACGATTTTGTTCTGGATTCTTTAAAATATGATATGGCAACCTGCTTGCTGTTTATTTTTGATGCCCATAGCAACCAGCGTACTCTTTATTTTTTATTGCCATAGCAACCAGAATTGCAATTAATTATAAAGATAACTTTAATTATTTATTATGGTATTCTTTTTCAGCTGGTGAAGCAAAATTTTATAAAACGATTGTATTTTTAATCTTTATTAATAATTTATTTGGTTTATTTAATTTATTATTATTTTGTTTTGTTTACGTATGGCATCTAGTAGTAGGGAATCAGTCAATGAAATTATTGAAAAATATAAGGATTTGTTGAAAGATAATTAGGATGATTTAAAATGAGATAAAAGATACAAAAATTTAAAACTTTAAAAATACATTTTAATTAAAAACATTAAAACATAAGACATACGTTTCGGCTAGAACACTAGCCCTCCTCAGTGTCAAACATACAAGCACAACATTTACAAAAATTCTAAATACATCATAGCAAGATTAAATATTCAGGAGGAATAGCTTTTGCCTCGTTCAAGGCAGAATGTTGCATTTTAGTAAAAGCGCCCTCTAGAAAAATACGGGATTCATAAATATTTATATTAGAAGCTAAAATTTTAAAGTTATCAAAATCTGGAATATGATCACTATTGAGAGAATGGATTACGAGTTTAGATCTTAAATCTCCTATTTTATATGAGCGTTTATGTTCCTTTAATCTAATTTCACCTGTTCTGCCAGTTTCACCGATATATGTAGAATCACAATTTTTACAAGGAATATTATAGATTACACCAAGACGTTTAAGAGGGGGGACAGCGGGTTTAAAGTTTGAGTTACTAATACGGAGTTGAGGTTTAAGCTAGTAGAAATATTAACTGTTCTAAGTAATTTAGAGATATTTTCAGAGATACCTTTATAATAAGGGATAGTAGTACGATAAGTGGAATTTTTAACTTTAGGATAAACTGATTTAAATGAAAAATAAAACTCTTCTTTATAATTTCTTTTAATAAAACGAGGGGGGGGGGGTAACCATTATTTTTTAAATCAGAAAAAAATTTGGATAGTTCAATATTTAATAATTCGGGATTACTACAATAATGCTTTGCACGATGTAAAAGAGTACGAATGACTGCAAGTTTATGCGATAAAGGATTAGCTGAATTGAAGTTAAGATATTGACCAGAGAAGGTGGGTTTTCTATAGACTGAAGTTGAAAAATGTAAAAAATGATTGACTGTTTTATGCATTATAAGGATGTCAAGAAAGGGCAGTTCATTATTAATTTCTGTTTCAAGGGTAAACTGGATAGCAGGACATAAAGAGTTAGCAGAATCTAAAATATCGTTAACATAAGGTTGCTTAGTAATTATAAAAATATCATCCACATACCTTTTCCAGAAAAAAAAATTTTATCATGTAACTGGGAATTAATTTTGTTTTCTAAGTGTTGCATTACAATTTCAGCAATAATGACAGATATAGGGGCACCCATGGCAGTTCCGTTAATTTGACGGTAGTAAGAATCTTGATCTAAGAATATTGTACTCGATCTTACCACTTTTTGTTTATCTTCTAATTGTTTTATTTTTAATGATTCTTACTTCCGTCAAATTAACGGAACTGCCATGGGTGCCCCTATATCTGTCATTATTGCTGAAATTGTAATGCAACACTTAAAAAACAAAATTAATTCCCAGTTACATGATAAAAAAAATTTCTGGAAAAGGTATGTGGATGATATTTTTATAATTACTAAGCAACCTTTTGTTAACGATATTTTAGATTCTGCTAACTCTTTATGTCCTGCTATCCAGTTTACCCTTGAAACAGAAATTAATAATGAACTGCCCTTTCTTGACATCCTTATAATGCATAAAACAGTCAATCCTTTTTTACATTTTTCAACTTCAGTCTATAGAAAACCCACCTTCTCTGGTCAATATCTTAACATCAATTCAGCTAATCCTTTATCGCATAAACTTGCAGTCATTCGTACTTATTTACATCGTACAAAGCATTATTGTAGTAATCCCAAAGTATTAAATATTGAACTATCCAAAATTTTTTCTGATTTAAAAAATAATGGTTACCCCCCTCGTTTTATTAAAAGAATTTATAAAGAAGAGTTTTATTTTTCATTTAAATCAGTTTATCCTAAAGTTAAAAATTCCACTTATCGTACTACTATCCCTTATTATAAAGGTATCTCTGAAAATATCTCTAAATTACTTAGAACAGTTAATATTTCTACTAGCTTTAAACCTCAACTCCGTATTAGTAACTTTTTCTCAAACTTTAAACCCGCTGTCCCCCCTCTTAAACGTCTTGGTGTAATCTATAATATTCCTTGTAAAAATTGTGATTCTACATATATCGGTGAAACTGGCAGAACAGGTGAAATTAGATTAAAGGAACATAAACGCTCATATAAAATAGGAGATTTAAGATCTAAACTCGTAATCCATTCTCTCAATAGTGATCATATTCCAGATTTTGATAACTTTAAAATTTTAGCTTCTAATATAAATCTTTATGAATCCCGTATTTTTCTAGAGGGCGCTTTTACTAAAATGCAACATTCTGCCTTGAACGAGGCAAAAGCTATTCCTCCTGAATATTTAATCTTGCTATGATGTATTTAGAATTTTTGTAAATGTTGTGCTTGTATGTTTGACAGTGAGGAGGGCTAGTGTTCTAGCCGAAACGTCTGTCTTATGTTTTAATGTTTTTAATTAAAATGTATTTTTAAAGTTTTAAATTTTTGTATCTTTTATCTCATTTTAAATGTTACATTGGTTTTAATATATTAATGAGACGTATAAATTATGTTTAATTTTTTAAAAATAATTAGGATGGTTGAGATGAACGATAGGCCTATTTTTGGAAGAGAATGTGAATGTAGAAGGATGCGCATTACTGATCGGTAAAATACGGAATTTCATGCATTTTTCCTTTCATGCTACGTGAAACAGCTTATTTTAAAAAGAATATTCTAAAAAAAAAAAAAAAAAAATCATTAAAAGAAATGGTAAACGGAGTTCGAATTTATATAATCTTATTTGACCGGCAAGTGTAGAACATTTAAATTGTATAAATGTACGAGAAGTATATATATATATATATATATATATATATATATATATTTATTTATTTATTTATGCGTATTGATCGCCCTTGAAGTATCGAAATTTATGAATATGTTTTATCATTCATAGTGAGGTAAGTTAATTTTAAATATCTGTTTTATTAATATTAAAAATAGGCCTAATTAATGTTGTACATTACAAATGACGCCATTTTGAAATACGCGTTTTGCTTTTGTTTATGCTTGGAATCCATGGCAACCACTTCCGAAACTGGCATTTCGCCATAATCACCAAAGAAAAATCGTCAAATCCAGTTGTGGACCAACCTGGAATTTGTTCCATAATCTTAACCGAAATACAATATGAGACGGCTTTTGCATGTTACAGACAAATATTTTATTCACCTGCATAACAAAAGCTTTTCTCAGAACAGTATTATTATTATTATTTTTTTTTAAAGAATGTTGCCATTCGAGGATTATTTTTTATAAATGAATTATTTAATAAGTAATTCATCTGTAGCAAATGATAAACTGTTCATTTCTCCGAGGCTTTTTAATAAATATAGGAATTAAGAAATGAGACATAAAAATGATTCATTTAAATATAGTTACCAGCGAGTGCATCTATAAATTCGTCTTCTTGTTAGTGTTCTCTCCTAAATCGTTAATATTTTCCCTTTTTTTAAAAAAAATGGACAATTTATAAAAACTTTAGTTATTATTCGTTTACAAATTATTCCCGAGCCCATAATAATATAGTATTTAATTAATGATTACATAACGAATATTTTTTTTTTGAAATTTAATATATTAATTTCATTTGTTCAAGGGTTGTATACAAAAGAAGCAAACGGTAAAACAGGTTTTTTATTTACTTTTGTAAATGAGTGTAAATTTTCCATGGTGAAATACGTTTTTGCAATTTTATAAGGAAAATATAAAGTACAATCTGAAGGGGGGGGGGGGGGGGGAGTTAGTTTAAGGAGAAGAAAACGGTTGCCAAATTGTATGTGAAAAAGTTAATGCTGATGCATCTTTTTTCTTTAGTAGATTTGAGAAATTTATAAATTGTTTAATCTTTATTTTCCTTCAACAAAAGCTAGTAATAAAATGTATTTCCCGAATCCAATGATACGATTACCAATTATTTGGGGGATTTACCAACCATATTCGTTAAATCTTTGCTTTTACTTAAATGGTTTGATAAAAGTACGAAATGAAAATGTTTAAAAGTCTTTTACCAAACGCATTTTGATAAATGCTAAGATTTACCGGTAAAACATAGAATTTATCAGTCTTCAGGCTTTTAATATAACATATATATTGCTTTAAATTAATGTATTAACTTCGGTATATATTATTATTATTATTATTATTTTGTGAACAATATTGATTCCATTTAATAAGTTTTAATTTTCATAAGAAAAAGTTTCTGTTTAGCAAAAGATTTTACATACTTTTGTACAACTTGATATAAACTTTACAACATAATGCAAATTATTTATTAAAATTATTATACATTAACATTGTTTTCCATGATAAATGCAGATAATTTTCGTCTTTTTTTCTGGTTATCTATCACTACTATAAATAAATTTATATATATATACCGGGTGATTCAAAATAGATGTTACAGTGATTATCTCGTAAACTAAGAAAGATAGAAATATACTTCCATTTACAAAATTGGTGCAAATTAAGAGTAGATTTCAGATATGGCATTTTTTTGTACAAGGGGCTGTATACATATTAAATACGAAATTTAATTTTTATACGGCCCCTCCTATCATATGGAGAATATTTAGGAAAATATTCTCCTCGTTCTAACAAGCAAAATGAAAAAAAAATCATCTCTCTAAGTCAAAATCTCGCTGAGTTATTGCAATTTGAAAATTTTCGCATTTTTCGCCAAGTCTTAAGGGGTTATATCAAAAGTGAGAAATTGTAATTACTATAGCTTTTGTAATAAGGCACACGTTGATCAGCGTTTGGGTAAAAAAAATCATTCAGGGAGAGACGGCTATTTTAACCTGTAAAGTCTCTCTCTCCTCTAATGAGAACACAAGAGAATACTCATAACACTTTCCGACAAGGTTGAAAAGTGTTAATGACTTCGGTTTGTCTGTCTGTCTGTCCGTCTGACTGTCCGCGCTCTAACTCCGGTAAATATTTATGGAATTTCTTGAAACTGATATATGTTATTCAAGTTCCCTATCGGCTGTTCCCTATTGAAAATGGAGTTTATAACTCTAATGGTTTTTACAGGGACCCCCGAAAATATTTCAAAGCTTTCTGTTCTATGAGAGGCATTTCTATAAACCATATTTTCATACCTTTACTGTACAAAAATCTTAATGAAATTGAAATATGTTATACAAGTTCGCTATCGGATGTTCCCTGTTGAAAATGGAGTTTATACCTCTACTGGTTTGTGTACAGGGACCCCCGAAAATATTTTAAAGCATTGTGTTCTATGAGAGGTATTTCTAAAAACCATATTTTCATACCCTTACTGTACAAAAATCTTAATGAAATTGAAATATGTTATATAAGTTCACTATCGGATGCTCCCTGTTGAAAATGGAGTTTATACCTCTACTGGTTTGTGTACAGGGACCCCCGAAAATATTTCAAAGCATTGTGTACTATGAGAGGCATTTCTATAAACCATATTTTCATACCTTACTGTACACAAATATTAATGAAATTGAAATATGTTATTCAAGTTCACTATTGGATGTTTCCTGTATAAAATGGAGTAAACACCACCACTGATTTGTGTACAGAGACACACAAAAGTATTTCAAAGCATTGCGTTCTATGAGAGGCATTTCTTTAAACCATATTTTCATACCCCTACTGTACAAAAATCTTAATGAAATTGAAATATGTTATACATGTTCACAATCGTATGTTCCCTGTTGAAAATGGAGTTTATACCTCTAATGGTTTTTACAGGGACCCCCGAAAATATTTTAAAGAATTGTGTTCTATGAGAGGCATTTCTATAAACCATATTTTCATACCCTTACTGTACAAAAATCTTAATGAAATTGAAATATGTTATGTAAGTTCACTATCGGATGTTCCCTGTTGAAAGTGGAGTTTATACCTCTAATAGTTTGTGTACAGTGACCCCTGAAATTGAAATATGTTATTTATAAGTTCAAAAGAAAATGCTTTGCATAGAATATAGCATGATTAGCATTAGATTTACAGGGTGACACAAAAATATTCAGTTATATAAAGAGCTATTAATAAATATTTGCTAAAATTGTATTTTCGTTTCGTTTACATTAAGCGTTTTTAACACTTTCTAACATTTTTAACACTTCCCAACAAGGTAGAAATGTGTTAATGACTTCGGTTTGTCTGTCTGTCTGTCTGTCTGCGCTCTAACTCCCGTAAATATTTGTGGAATTTCTTGAAACTGATATATGTTATTCAAGTTCACTGTCGAAAGTTTTCTATTGAAAATGGAGTTTATACCTTTACTGGTTTGTGTACAGGGACACACGAAAGTATTTCAAATCATTGTGTTCTATGAGAGGTATTTCTATAAATCATATTTTCATACCTTTACTGTACACATATCTTAATGAAATTGAAATATGTTATTCCAGTTCACTATAGGATGTTTCCTGTATAAAATGGATTAAATACCACCACTTATTTGTATACAGGGGCACCTAAAAGTATTTCAAAGCATTGTGTTATAGGTGAAGATATTTCTATAAACCATATTTTCATAACCTTACTGTACACAATTCTTAATGAAATTGAAATATGTAATTCAAGTACACTATCGGATATTTCCTGTATAAAATGGAGTAAATACCGTCACTGATTTGTGTTCAGGGACATTCAAAAGTACTCCAAAGCATTGCGTTCTTTGTGAGATATTTCTATAAATCAAATTTTAATAACTTGACTTTCCACGAAGTTTTAGGAAATTGAAATATGTTATTTATATGCACAAAAGAATGCTTTGCATTAAATATAAAATGGTTATCATTTGAATTACAGGGTGACACAAAAATATTCAGTTATATTAAGAGCTATTTATAAAAAATTGATAGAATTGCACTTTCGTTTACATTAAGCGTTTTTGACCCTTTCTATCATTTTTTTAATGTGAATATAATTTCAATTTGTGTATCTGTCTGGCTGTACTTCTGTCCGTCTGTCTGTCTCTCTTTCTGTTTTTCTGTTCTCTAATTCCCGTAAATATTTATGGAATTTCTTTAAACCTATGTATTTTATTCAAGTTCACTATCGAATGTTCCCTATTGAAAACGGAGTGAATACCTCTTCTGGTTTGCGTACAGGGATACCCAAAAGTATTCGAACGCATTGTGTTCTATGTGAGGAATTTCTAATAAACAATATTTTAATACCTTTATTATATAGAAAATTTAAGGAAATTTTAATGTGTTATTCAATTCCCTATCGGATGTTTCCTATGTAAAGTAGAGTACATTTCTAAATGGTTTGCATACAGGGGCACTTGAAAGTATTCCAAAGCATTGTGTTGTATGAGAGTTAATTTTATAAACCAAATTTTAATAATTTTATTTTCCACAAAGCTTAATGAAATTGAAATATATTATGCACAAAAGAGTGTCTTCTATGTAATATTGTATGGTTAGCATTAGATTTACAGGGCCACACAAAAATAATCAGTTACATTAAGAGCCTATAATAAAAATTTGCTTTAATTGCACTTTTGTTTACATGAGCGTTTTAACACTTTCTAATAATTTTAGTGGGAGTATGATTTCAATTTGTGCATCTGTCTGTCCGATTGTCTACCTTTCTATCTGTTTGTCTCCGGCTCCTATCATCCGTGAATATTTTGAGAATTTTTAAAAAATGATACACTCAAGTTCCCAATGGAATGTTCCCTATTTAAAATGTCATTAATATGTCCTGCACAACTAGTTTATTTACAAGGACAGCAATAACAACAATAAAAAAAAGCCAATGTATTACGTTTTAGGACAGGATATTTTAAAAGCTATATTTAAGAAACTTTCTACTATAAAAATCATAAAAACATTGACATGTATTTTTATATTCTAAAATATTGTTTTGTATAGAATATGATATGATTAACGTTCAGGTTTACAGGGCTACAGTAAAATATTCAGAGAGATTAAAATCTGTAATTATAATTTAAATGCTGCATTTTCTTTTGCGTTAAGCCTTTTTAACACTTTTCAAAATTCATAAAAGTAATTTTAAAATCAATTAGTCTATCTGTATGTTTTTCAGTCCTTCTGTCTGTTGTGTGATAACGTAGGCAAATAGTATTAAAAGTTATTCGATACAACAATTGCGCACAGTTGGAAAGTGTTACTAATCAATGCGTACTGCATAATTTTTCTTTCTTGTTTTTAATTTAACAAATGAAATTTTTGAATAATTTATGTTCTAAAAGGGAATTTTCAAATTGAATTTTCTTTCTTTTGCTTTATACATTCTCGTATACACGGTGCAGAGAAAGAATTGTTTTTGAGTCAAATTTCCGAAAATTATTTTTGTTATATTTGCACGATTTCAGATTCTCTGAATTCAAAAATCATGTTTTTAGCGATTGGTCTCTCTCTCTCTCTCTCTCTCTCTCTCTTTCTCTGTGTGTGTGTGTGTGTGTGTGTCCGTGTGTTATTAGAATATCTCAAGAACAAATAGTAGCAGAAAATCGAAATTCGATATTCTAAACCCGTATCATATTGCGGTGCTACACTAAAGTATTCGTTGCGATCAGACAATTGTTTGTTTTCAGGGTCATCCAAGAGAATTCAAATACATTACGTCTGTGAGCGAAATTTCTCATATGTACAGTGTGACATCTATAGACTGCCCTAAACAAAATGAAAAGAACATTTTTTTATAGGCATAAAAGCATGTTTTATGTAGATTGTGGTATAGCAATCATTCATCATTCATTTACAGGGTTGCCCAGAGTATTTTGTTATCTTGGAGCTATACTTGGAAATTGCTGGAAGTGTATTTCATTTTGTGTTACTTGTTTTATATATAACACTAAATTTACGTACACAAAGTCATGTGTATATAGTTTATAGACAGTATACAGAGCTACCCAAAATTAAGGTAAACATTTTTTTTTATTAAATGTAATTGGGCGTAAGTGCTTTTCTCCATTTTTTTTATTTCGAAGAAAACTGCTAACACAGAACGGAAAATTAATTTCTCATACCCATACTGTAAACAAAGTTGTTTTTGGAGAGCGATTTTTTTTGTATAATATCACGTTTTGAGGCCTCCTGAATACGAAAGATAAATTTCTAGTGGTTGATCTGTATATATATGAATTATCAGCATAATTTAACAACAAATAATCTGGTGTGCCACTCACACGACTTTTTTTACCCTGAAATTTAATACCATAAATACAGGATGGAAATTAAGAGGTAACATAAAGAGTACTGTTATGTAAACCTATGTTAAAATAATTCAAATTAGGCTTTGGAAAAGTTTTATATGATAATTAGTTCTTTGTGAGGGGGGCTACTGCCTTTCAACCCCCCATTTCATTAATGCACCTACATTTATATAGAATTGAAATCTGTTATTAAAATTAAAAGTTCACTTAAAATTATTCAGACAACTTTCACATGCAACATTCCTTGAAACTTATCGGCCTTAATCAAACTTTTCCAGCAACAAATTTATATTAATTTGAGCATACACATTTTGGATCTCCTGAAATTATTCGTTTCCTGAAATTATTCGACACAGGCAATATCAAACTTTAAAAAACTTGACTTTGGTAATAAGGAAGCCTCAAAACGTGTAAATACACAAAAAACAAGCTATGCATATTTAGCTTAAAAATGTACATTATTTATCATATGTCTATGAGGAATTCATTTCCATTCTTGAGCAGCTTTCCTGGAAATGGTAAAATATTATAGTAAAGCACTTTCACTAACAATAAAAAAGAATATTATAGCTTAAATATTTGCAGCCTGTATATCTTTTGAAGAACATGTAAAAACCACAAAGTGCACCTAAATATAAACCTATAGCAATAATATATGGCACAACCTAAAAGGCACTTCCATCAATTTTCGGCTGTTGTCGCATTACAATCTAGTTCTTTTGTGTAGCCCTGTAAATGAACAGTGAATGATTTCCCTGCCATAATATACATGAGGCATGTTTTTATGCATATAAAAAATATATATTAATTTCATTTGGTTTAGTGCAGTCTATAGGTGTTAAACACTACTTACCTGCATTTTTCCCCATAGATGTAATGTATTTGAATAATCTTGAGCGTCCCTGTACACGAACCATTTGCTTCATGTGAACGAAAAGCTTAGTGTAGCATTCCTATATGATACATATTTAGAATACCAAGTTTGGAATCTCTGCTGCTATTTGTTCTTGAGATATGCTGATAACAGACAGACACGCACACAGACCAACCGCTAAAAACACGATTTTCATATTCAGGAGACCTCAAAACGTGTAAATATAACAAAAACTTACTTTCGAAAATTTGACCCGAAAACAGTACTTTCTCTACATTATGGGTATAAGAAAGTAATAACTACAGGAAATGCGAATTTGGTACTTTGGATTCCATATCTAGTTTCCACTTGTAAAGTTGATGAAGGTTTGCAAGTTTCAAGGAAATTGATAACAGACTTGATTTTTGTTTTGATAAATATAGGCACTATAATTAAACGGGAGTTGAGAAGGGCGGTAACCCCCCTGACATAGAATTATACATCTATAACATATCATATTCTATACAAAACATTATTTTAGAATATTAACAATAAATATGAATTTCCTTATCATTTTTACAGTATAAAGTTATTTAAATGTAATTTATAAGAATGTCTGTCTGAAAACGCAAAACATTGGCATTTTTTGTGCGTTCCTGTACATAAACCAATTGCAGAGGATTAATTAACGCCATTTTAAAAAGGAAAAATCATATAGTAAACCTAAATAACATATATCATTTCCTAAAATTTCTGAAAATATTTACAGACGCTGGGGGCGGGCAGACAGACAGATGGACAGTCAGACAAAAAAATATGCAAATTGAAATCATATTCACAGTTAAAAATTGTTAGAAAATGTTTAATGTAAACGAAAATGCAATTCCAGCAAATGCCCAATAATAACCCTTAACATAACTGAATATTTTTGTGTGCCCTTTAAATCTATTGCTAATCGTACTGTACACTATAGAAAGCATTCTTTTGTGCGTATGATTAACATATTTCAATTTCATTAAGATTTATGCAAAGTAATTAAAATTTGGTTTATAGAAATATCTTCACATAGAACGCAATACTTTGGAATACTTTCGGGTGTCCCTGTATAAAAACCAGTGATGGTGTTTACTCCATTTTCTGTAGAAAATATCCGATAGAAAACTTTAATAACATATTTCAATTTTATTAATATATGCATAAATTAAAGGTATTAAAATACCTTTTATAATCCAATTTAAAATACCTTTTATAATCCAATACCTTTTATGTCCAATTTACTTTCTTTGGTCAATTCGATTGACCCATGCATTCAATTCACTTTTGAGGTTGAACAGGATTGCTCTTTGCCCTTCCTTGACGTTCTTGTGAATAAAGAAAAGGATTGTTTCTCAACTACTGTTTTTAGAAAACCATTCTCAGTCTCTTTGCCGCCGCATGCTCTCTCTAACCACGCCCCTCAACAAAAAATGTCTGCTTTTTACACTTATGTTTACCGTGCCTTACACATTTGTTCTGATCCGTCTAATCTTTCGAAAGAAATTAATTATTTAAAATCTCTTGCCCTCTCTCGTGGCTATAACCCATCTATCATCGATAAAGCTCTATATAAATTTAAGAATCCTAAACGTTCTGCTCCCAAATTAAACGATCACAGTCTCATCCCAGTTGTTTTACCTTTTTATTCTTCACTCTCTTTTAAAATCTCTAAAATTCTTTCACCGTTTGGTTTCAAAGTTATTTACAAACCCGTCAATAAAATAAAATTATCTTCTCTTAAGGATCCCATTCCCACCGAAAACCGTTCTGGAATTTATTTAATTCCGTGTTCGTCCTGCAACTTAGGTTATATTGGTCAAACTAGGAGGCGTTTGAAATACAGAATAAATGAGCACCGTCGGAATGTTCGTAATGAAGAGATTACCAAATCTTCTATTGCTTCCCACTGCTGGTCTCAAGGTCATCGTTTTGATTTTTCCAAAACTAACATAATTTCATCTCCTGTCTGCTCCTCCCATTTGGATATTCATGAAGCATTTTACATATTTAAAAATTCGAAAAATCTTGTTAATGATATTTCTTCCACTCCTTTCTTCTCTGATGCTTGGAAATTATTCACGTAACTTAGATTTTAGTTCAATTTTTGTTATCCTTAGATTGTTATATGTTTAATCTCACTCATTTATTTATTTTCTTGTTGTTTTGTACAATTCTATTCACACCAGTAGCTATATTTAGTTTCTACTTTATAAACTTTTTCTTTTCATTTTAAACGATTTTGTGCGTTGCCGCTTTGACTGCAGCACTCGTGCTTACTTTGTTCGCCTGATGAAGGGTCGTGTGTTTTTTCGACCCGAAACAATTGTTGCGAGTTTATTGCATTTTATGGTGTTTATTCAAAGTTTGTAAGTAATAATTTTTACAACGCCAGTTTTGTGATGCTTCTTTATTAAAATTAAAATACGGTTTATAAAAATACCTCTCATAGAACACAATGCTTTGGAATACTTTCGGGAGAACGTGTGCACAAGCTAGCGCAGAGGCATTCACTCCATTTTCAATAAGGAACATCCGATAGTGATCTCAAATAACATGTATCAGTTTCTGGAAATTCTATGAATATTCACGGGAGTTAGAGAGCGGACACACAGAAAGACGGACGGACAGACAGACAAATCGAAGTCATTAACACTTTTCAACCTTGCTGGAATTCTTAAAGAGCCGAAGTCAATAAATTTTTCAACAATGATGGAAAGTGGTAAAAAAAAAAGCGCGAAAATTTCACACGGTTTCGCTAGTATTTTAATTTTTTTCCTCGATTAACATGTTTTAATTTGCAGGTGACCCCCTAAGAAATTTAACTATTAAATATTTTTAACAATACGAAACAAGAAAGAAAAATCATGCAGTACGCATTAAATAGTAACACTTTCCAACTGTACGTAATTGTAGTATCGAATAACTTTTAATATTCCTTGCCTACGTTATCACACAACAGACAGAAGGAATGAAAAATATACAGATAGAATAACTAATTTCAAAATTACTCTTAGGCATTTTGGAAAGTGTTAAAAAGGCTTAACGCAAAAGAAAATGCAGCCATTCGATTATAATTACAGCTTTTGATCTCTTTGAATATTTTAGTGTAGCCCTGTAAATCAGAAAGTTAATCATATCATATTCTAGAATTATATATAATCATATATTCTATTCACATTATTTTAGAATATTAACAATACATATCAATATATTTATGATTTTTACAGTAGAAAGACTTCTAAATATAACTTTCAAAAAATTCTGTCCTAAAACGTAATGCATTAGCATTTTTTCCCCCTGTAAACAAACTATTTATACAGGACCTATTAATGTCCTTTTAAATGGGGAACATTTTATAAGGAAAATATTTATAAAAATAACACTCATAGAACACAATGCTTTCGAATGCTTTTGGGTGTCCCTGTACACAAACCAGAAGAGATATTCACTCCATTTTCAATATGGAACATCCGATAGTGAACTTCAATAAAATATATCAGTTTCGAGAAATTCCATAAATATTTCCAGGAGTTAGAGCGCGGGAAAATAGACAGACAGATGGACAGATACACAAACTGAAATCATATTCACACTTAAAAATGTTAGAAAGTGTTAAAAACGTTTAATGTAAACGAAAGTACAATTCAAGCAATTTTTCATTAATAGCTCTTAATATTTTTGTGTCACCCTTTAAATCTAATACTAATCATGCTATATTCAATGAAAAGCAGTTTTTTTGTGCATATAAATAACATATTTCAATTTCCTAAAACTACGTGGAAAGTAAAGTTATTAAAATTTGATTTATAGAAATATCTCTCATAGAACACAATGCTCTAGGATACTTTTAAGTGTCCCTGTACATAAATCGGTGGTGGTATTTCCTCCATTTTATACAGGAAACATCCAATAGTGAACTTGAATAACATATTTCAGTTTAATTGATATATGTCTACAGTAAAGGTATGAAAATATAGTTTATAGAAATACCTCTCATAGAACACAATGCTTTGAAATACTTTCGGGTGTCCCTGTACACAAACGAGTAGAAGTATAAACTCCATTTTCGATAGGGAACATCCGATAACGAACTTTAATAACATATATCCGTTTCAAGAAATTCCATAAATATTTACGGGAGTTAGAGCTCGGACAGGCAGACAGACAGACAGACGGACAGGCAGATACACTAAACTGAAATCATATTCACACTTAAAAAATGTTAGAAAGTGTTAAAAACGCTTAACATAAACGAAAGTACAATTCTAGCAATTTTTTATTAATAGCTGTTAATGTAACTGGATATTTTTGTGCCACCCTGTAAATCTAATGATAATCATGCTATATTCTGTGCAAAGCATTCGTTTGTGCATATAAATAACATATATCAATTTCTAAAAACTTCGTGGAAAGTAAAGTTATTAAAATTTGATTTATAGAAATATCTCTCTTAGAACGCAATGCTTTGGAATACTTTTGAGTGTCCCTGTACATAAACCCATGGTGGTATTTCCTCTATTTTATACAGGAAACATCCAATTGTGAACTTGAATAACATATTTCGATTTCATTCAGATATGTGTACAGTAAAGTTATGAAAATATGGTTTATAGAAATACCTCTCATAGAACACAATGCTTTTAAATACTTTCGGGTATCCCTGTACACAAACCAGTAGAGGTATAAACTCTATTTTCAATAGGGAACGTCCGATAGTGAACTTGAGTAACATATTTCAATTTCATTCAGATATGTCTACAGTAAAGGTATAAAAATATGGTTTATAGAAACACCTCTCATTGAACACAATGCTTCGAAATACTTTCGGGTGTCCCTGTACACAAACCAGTAGAAGTATAAACTCCATTTTCAATAGGGAACGTCCGATAGTGATCTTGAATAACATATATCAGTTTCAATAAATTCCATAAATATTTACGGGAGTTAGAGCGCGATCTGACAGACGGACGAACAGACAGACGGACGAACAGACAGACGGACGGACAGACGGACAGACAGACAATCCGAAGTCGTAAACAGTTTTCAACCTTGTTGGAAAGTGTTAATAATGTAAATTTGCATTAAGTTCTTAAAACTGTTGATTTCACGTGTTTGAATGATTTTAGTTACTATTTTAAAAAAAAGGATCTTTTTTTAATTTTTCTCATCTCATAGATAACCCCCTAAAGTCAGCCCGTTGGCGTCGAAAAATACATGCCAAAGTTGAAGAATAAGTGGTGTAAGTCATTATTTTCAAATTGCAATAACTCAGCGAGATTTAGACTTAGAGAGATGATTTTTTTTTTATTTTGCTTGTTAGAGCGAGGAGAATATTTTTCTAAATATAAGTCACATGATAGGAGGGGCCGTATAAAAATTAAATTTCGTATTTAATATGTATACAGCCCCTTGTACAAAAAAATGCCATATCTGAAATCTACTCTTAATTTGCACCAATTTTGTAAATGGAAGTATATTTCTATCTTTCTTAGTTTACGAGATAATCACTGTAACATCTATTTTGAATCACCCGGTATATATATATATATATATATATTTAATTTCATATTGAAAAGTTAAAATTTATTCTCATTATGTACATTCATGCGAAATTTTGTCCTATACTGCTATAATAAAAATTATGAGAAAATGGAATAACAGCGCTACCTGTTGAGTGATTGGTCCACAAACCTTATCAGACCCAGTTTAAGTTTCTTTCCAGCTAAATATCAAGTTTGATTAAATTTTGTCCACTGTTTCGTGAGATACAGCGTCCACAAAAGTTTTTATGCATACACACACAGACATTTTCTGAAAATGGTCAAATTATTTTTAGGACATCTCAAAACGTATAAATCCAATGAAAACCGAGGTCAAAAATTTTCACGAATTGAATATTTTCTTCTTATACATTTTGTACATATATATATAATATACATACAGAAGAAAGAATGAAAAATCTCTTTTCTCACATTCTCTTAATTATTAAAATAAATAATAATGGATTGCATTATCAGAGGTGCGAAGTTGCTACCAACTAAAAATGAATTTCACACCACTATTCAAGAATAGCAATTTTCGCCATTTTTAATCGCAGATAATTATTACAAAAGAAAATAAAAAATTATTAAAAAAATGCCGTATGGATATTACGGACAATCCGTAATAACTTGGCAGCACTGTAATATAAAAATTACATTAATTTATTTAATTAACAGAAATTTGTGCAACAGCAAGTAATTAATATGGAGCTTAAGGCAGCTAATTCAATTTAAAATGGTAAATGTTTCATTAATACCTTTTTATATTATATTTAATAAAAATTAGAATTTTATAAAATATTTGACAATTAATATCATAATACTACATTAAATAAAAATTAATTGTTAGAATTGATGAAATATATTAAAAATTATTTTATAAATGTAATATTAAAATATAGTAAAAAATACGGGGATTTCTAGATTAAAAATCTGGCAAACAAAAGTTGACAACATGCCAACGCAGATTGCGTTCTATATCGTGCTGATTTCTACCATAAAGTCTCCAGTCGTTCCTATCATCCCAACGATAATAAAACTTTTCAACAATACAAAATAAATATAGCCGATAGATGGCGCCAGATATGGGCTTATGTTTTTGGTTCTGGTTTTATTTTGCTTTTCAATTTCAATTGCGTAGTTGCGTAGTGTGTTTTACTTGTATTAGTTTTAGTTATAGCCGATGTTTTCTTGATTTTTCAGATGTAATTTTTCCCGTTAAAATTTTGCGTTATTGCTGTGTTAAATTATTGTTAATATAACTGCATTTTTCGAACTTATACTTTAGATAGTTAGCATGGCCTTTGGGAAATTTTCTAGGATATTATGTTAAATGATAAAAGCCGCCACTTATTCAAGACAAGGTAAGTAAAATTTTATGAATATTTATTAACTTAAATTTATTGAAAAATAAAATTAGAGAAAATATTCAAGTCATGGTCTTAGTCTTAAACTGTTTATAAAAAAGTAAGTTGATAATAAAAATCAGAGATCAAACTAAAAAAAAAAAAAACATATGAAATGTGCGGATGTGTGCTTCAATAATTTTGTTGCCGACAGTAGGTGAAAATATATTGCATACCACCAAAAGATGAGGAAAAAAAACATAAATCTAATAGGTGTTTTTAAATTTGTATTTCATGTTCATTTTTCGTTATATTATTTCGAAAAATAAAATAAGCCCTCAGAAATGTTTAATAAAAAAGCACCACAAAACTGGCGTTGTAAAAAATATTACTTACAAACTTTGAATAAACACCAGCGAACTTTGAATAAACACCAGCGAGTTTATTGCATTTTATGGTGTTTATTCAAAGTTTGTAAGTAATACTTCAGGAATGTTATTTATCAATGATGAATATTTATTTAGAGAAATTAGAGTGTAAGGTTGAATTTTTATACTCACTATGTGGAAAAAGCCTGACTGGAGAATCGAATACCCATACAGCCAATGATATCCATTAGACAGCTAAATTATATCCTGACACCGTTCGGGAGGTTTCTTGCTTATTATCATATTTAATAATTATCCGCGATTAAGTAAGATGGATATTATTATTTTTAAATATGGTATGAAACTTATTAATAGTAATATATAGAAATTACTATTAGGACTATATACTCTTAGTATATTCACTAAAACAAACCTGATATAATTGCCTTTTTTTAATTTTTTGAGTGTGTGATGAGAGAGGAAATTGGTTAGAAAATTATTTTGTTCGCTACATGTAAAACTGGCACGACTCTTGTAAATATTCTAAGTTACAACTTTAAGTGATGAAATTTATAATACGATTATAATGACTTCTATATCAACTTCCAACTTTATCAAATATTTTTTAAACGTGGGTGTACTGGTGTACATCATATTTTGACTAGCAAATTTTCTAGTGGTGATATAGAATCTTTTTTCGGTTTTCTTAGACAGCAAGGTGTCAGAAATGATCCTACTAATGCATTAGTTGCAACTGCTATGCAATATCAAAATTTTTAATTTTTAAAAATTGTCTCTAAATGTTCTGCTGTTAATCACATGTTTAACATAATTATGTTTCACAGCAGAATGTTTTCCTGTATCCAAGAGCCAGAAAATTCAAAATAATAACTCTGGAAACATGAAAACCCTAATAATTATTTAATATCATTGGAGAAAATTTCTGACCCTACAACAGATGCTCTCCAAACTGCAATTATTGCTGTCATTTCAGGCTACCTTGTCCTAACCTTCTAACATGTGATAACATAAGTTGCAATGACTGTTAGAATATTTTACAGTAAAGAAAAATTCTTCTACGTGTAATTTTATAATTGAAAGTTTAGGCGGAGGAGAATCGTAAAATCTCCAAACCCCAATTTATTTGCATTGTAAGCATTTTAGACAAACTTGTTTAAAAAAACCCCCTGAAAATTAGGAGTAATTTTATTCTACTATTGTCAAAGATTTTATCACATCTTAAAAAAAAAAAAAAAAAAAAAAAGAAGCCATAATTAAATGCCCTATTAATAATAATCATGTTAATGATATATGTAATCTAATTTTGATGAAATTTATAGGGCCATGTATAAAAAGATATGGAATGAAATGCAGAGATGGTTTGAAAGGTCCGAAAGTTACAACATCAATATGATCGTTCTATTTTAGGAACTTCATAAATTATTCGAGAAATTTAAAATTTTCTACTTGGAAGAATAAGTTAAAATTTCTCATAAAAGTGCATTATGTGGCCTATATTCACAGTAAAGATGCCGGATCAGTTTTAAAATATCATTTATGGCTCTCACATAAACACTCTACTGTAAAAGCATTTTTATTTTGTTTATTAACTTATTTTTATTATCATTTTTATTTTATTTCATTTTTTTTAATTAAAGAATTTTGTAAAATATCAAAAGAAGGGGAATATTTCACTTAAACTTTTACTATGGCGATTATTGCCTTATTGCTTAAAAACTAAAATTAGAAACTGCCCTAATGAAATTAATCACCAAATTATAGTAAGCTAAATGTATCGATACAGGAGTTGATAGCATAGTTGGTGGAGAATTTCAGTTTTCGAATGAGTTCTGCATTAGCCGAGTTTGTATATGTATATATCGGATTTTCTTTATAAAATTTGAGAAAAAATAATAAATACATAAATTTTAATTATAATGTAATTTTGTATTTATATTCAAAGTTTGATTTATAATTGCATCATATTGGTAACATTTAACAAATTACTTTAATGCATTTTAATTTACATAATCTAGAAACCTCTATAATGCAATATTTCATATTGCATTCCTTCATTCAATAAAATAAATAATACTATAATTTTTCCCAAAAATTTGCTGCTCTTCGATTTAATGGTTTTTGTTTCCCTAAATTAATATTACTATATATATATCAGTGAAGTTGGTTGGTTGGTTGGTTGGGTTTTACGTCGCACTAGTGCTGCGCAGATGGGCAATTGGCGACGGTCTGGGACACACCCCTAGAGGTGGTCCGGAGACATGCCCTCACAATTTTGATCCTCCACGGAAGGGAGTATATATCAGTGAAAGGTAAATATTTAATTTTTAAAAATATTTAACCAAATAAACTTCGATAATTTACTTTTTTTTTTTTACTATTTTTGCTGTATTTTGTGCGGAATCTTTTTAGTTATTTCATATCTGATAATCTTCAAATTACTTATAGAGTTTAATTTTAGTTAAGTAAAAAATAAATAAATAAATAAATAGAATTATTAAAAAATTAAGAGTGAAAACTTTCGCTCAGGAAAACCTTAAGTTTAAAAATGAAGTCTCAATATATTTTGATATCATATTCAAAATATTTACGATAAAACGCCCTCACTTTATTTATTATTACTTTTTTCGAAATAAAAGAAAAATTTTGAATTTTGGACAGAATACTGAATCTAAAGCTAGTGAAAAAATAGCCATTAAATACAAAAATATTTCTGAGCCTGTTGGTGCTGCCATCTGTCGGCAGTCTTTTGTAGTAACTGCTGTCTCGTGTAACGATAGCAGTGTTGTCAGATCTGGCGGATTTTTATTCAATAATACAATAATCACCAATAATTTTGAGAAGTGATGTTTGCTATACATGATAGACTATCAATCTTCGATGTGACTAAGCAGATGTTACAATTAAAAAATATTGATGATTGTTGAATAAAAAATCCGCCAGATCTGGCAACACTGAACGGTAGTTGCCAACTTCAGCCATTTTCGGCTACTGGGAAATTTTAATAGACATTTTTATTTTCTTTAATCAGTGAAAACTGTAACAGGAAAAAAAAAAGCTGTTAAAATTTTCCGGTAGCCAAAAAGGGTTAATATTAGAGATGAGAGTAGGGAAAAAACCCGGGTTTAAACCAGGGAATAAACCTGGTTTTTTGGGAAGGGAATTTTGGAAGTTTTCAAAAGTTGCGAATTTATTTATTTATTTATTTATTTATTTATTTATTTTTTCCGTGATTAGATAAGTTCTAAGGCATTCCAAAATGTTATTTCGCATTTAGATGGTTTTAATGATGTTTCAATGTTTAAATAGTGCTTTTAACGTCTACAAATTAAAAAAAGTACTAGTTTCAAATTTCATTAATTAACAGACTTATTTTCTGTTATTGCCGTATATTTACATCTTAGTTCTGACTGTATACACACCGAATTCAATATAACACTTCTTTTTCATTGAAATCGGAGCCCATCATGTTTCAGTTGTATATCTTTAATATTTTATTTCAAGAATAAAACGAAGGCGCTTAAAAATTAATCAGCATTCACTAAAACGATCAATAATATTACACTGGAAAATATTATTTCAATTAAAATTTCAGCAATACTAATATGCAAAAAAATAAAGAAATAAATAAATAGCAGCCAAATTATTAATTATTAGCTATTGAATATTTTATGTATCGATTTAATACACTAAAAAATTATTGCTAAAATTTTCAATAACCGAAGGAATTTCGTTCGATGAATTATAACAAAATTTTATAAATTTTAAAGTATTCTTACCATAATTTAATTTAATTGTATTATTTTTTATAACATATTTTTTTATGGTATTCATTAAAAATAAAATAAAATAAAATAAAATAAAAATAAAAAAGGAAAAGAAGTTCTAAAGTTATTTAAATAGGCAGACGCTTTAAAATTTCAGAAATTTTAAAGTATTCTTACCATAATTTAATTGTTTTATTTTTTATGACATATTTTATTACGGTATTTATATAAAAAAAAAAAAAAAAAAAGTTTTAAATTTATTTAAATAGGCAGACAAAACTTCATAATTTATTATTGCCAATAACGTAAATGTTTACTTTTTTTACAATTTTCTGTAAAATAGTCACATAATTTTTTATATCATTTTTATTTAAGCAAAGAGAATAAAATGATACCGAAATAAGCTCTCTATGCATTTAAAAGAAGTGAAATTAAATCTACATATTAAATATTATTTTCTTCCCATCAAAGTTCCCAAAATTTCCCGGTTTAAACCCGAAAATTCCCATGTTTATTCCCCTGAAGCGAAATTCCCGGGTTTTTTACATCTCTACAACTGGCAACTGTGCTGCCTGTACCTTAGGGTGACCAGACATCCTCATTTTCTGAGGACAGTCCTCATTTTTTAAAAGTTGTCCTCGGTTTCTTTCAAAAGTTCTCATATCCTCATTTGTCCTCATTTTTGGACGTTTGTTCTCATTTGTCCTCATTTTTCAGTAATTTCCTTCTTTACTTAAAATTTCAACATTAGAGATGCTGCTAACTTTATTAGTTTTCAATACTGATTCTACAATTCAACACAGCATAAAAAAAATCACGATTCGTTGATTCATTTCATTCATTTTTAAATAATTTCTATTACTGGGCAATACACAAAATATATTTTTCTATTGGTAGATTTTACTCTTTGCAATGAAAAAATATTTTTTAGCAACACTGAAAACTGACTAAGTCAGGGATAGGAGCTGAACGCAGATTACATTCGTCTGCAAAAGTACCCGAGAATTGACAATAACTCCGATATAAAAAAAAGTACACTTAACACTGGTTTGTTAAATAAATCCTTGTCGAATCATGTTCTTAGACTAAGAACATGACTCGACAAGGATTTGTTTAACAAATCAGTATTAAGTGCATTTTTTTCAGACAGGGAAAATTGCAAGTGCTGGGATACTTTTGCTGCCGAAAGTACCTTGTTGACATCTCACGATTTTTTGCTCTCGTGAGTAAATAGTGCTACTCGAAGGTCAACATAATAGTTAGTTTGCAGAACATTAATACTTTATGCCGCCAGACTAGTCGAATCAGCCGCATATCAGAAATTAATACTTTTGTATAAACAGCATTATGTTATACGAAGAGAATTATAATATGTACAAGTTTATGATAATGTTTATTGTAAATTTAATAATGCTTATATAAATAATGTTTATCGTATAAGTTCATAAGTGGTATAAATTTATCATAGAGATGATTAATGGCTGCAAGTGGGGTTAATATAAGCTAATTTTTGGCTATATTTTATGAAATTTTGTGTCCTCAGAAATGTCCTCATTTTAGAAGAAAACTGTCCTCATTTTTCTCATGGAAATGAGAACATCGCACAATTTGTCCTCATTTTGCATCAAAAAATTCTGGTCACCCTAGTGTACCTGTATCCTAGGGCTAGGAATTTTACAAAACTAATCTTCATTCATGTCTCAACGCTATAAAAAGCTCTGGATGAAAACAAATTGTATAGTAAATGTAGATATAATCCATTTTATACCCAATATGAGAGATATGAATTATATAAAGTGAAAAAAGATATAAATAATCCCGATAGGAGATATTCAATAAATAATGATTAAAAAAAGGATTTTTTTTTTTAATTTATTTATTTGGAATTTTCTAATGGAATATGAACTAAAGGAAACAAAAAGTGCCATCATACACTACAGTATATGTGTTGTATGCATTGTACATGGGCAGCCTATCGAGATCGAAAAAGTAATCCATATTGCGATTGCAGCGCCATCTGTTGGCGGCTTTTGTCACTAATTTGAGATTTACAAGTTAAATTTTTACATCTTTCAGATTAAGCACACTGTTTCATCCTTCTACAGTCCTTTGCTGGACATCCTGTATTTCACAATTTTTCTGCACTGTCTTATACAAATATTATTCTTTGAAGATTTGTTTAATAAATGATTTTTTAAATATTTAAACCCATAACTGAGAGATGAGAGCCCAAAAATGAGAGCTAAATATATCCTATTTCATATAAAATATTTTTTAGCAAATTGATAACAAATGTTAATTTCATATGTTTTTTGCAGTAAAAAGTTATTTAAATATTATTTATGAAAATGCATCTCATAAAACACAAAGCATTGGCATTTTCTGGGTGTCCCTGTACACAAACCAGTTGTACTATTTATGCTATTTTAAATAGATAACATTCAATAGTACACTTGAATGACATATTTCATTTTGAAAATATTCTGAAAGTATTTACGAATGCTAGAGGTGAAGAGACTGGCAGTAAGGCGAACAGAAAGATAGTCAGATAGACTAATCCAAATCGTAATCACTGTTAAATTTGTTAGAAATTGTTAAAAATGCTTAATAAAAATGAAAATGTAATTTTAACATTTTTCAATTATAATCCTTAATGTATAGGAATATGTTTATGTGTCCCTGTAAACCTTAATTCTAATCATACTTTATGCTATAGAAATGTTCTTTCCCCCTCTCTCTTTGTATGTGTGTGTGCGCGTGCATATGAATAATAAATGATAATTTCGTTAAGGTTTGTGAAAAATAACGATATTAAAATATAGTTTATAGAAATACCTCTCATAGTACACAGCGCTTTGGAATACTTTCGTTTGTTCCTGTACAGAAACTGGTTATTTACTTCATTTTCATTAGGGAGCATTCGATAATGAACTTGATTAACATACACCAGTTTCAATTTCATTAATATTTATGGGAGTTAGAGCGCAGACAGACAGACAAACCGAAGATGTTTCCTATGATTCTTAATACATTTTTATATGTAACAGAACGTGAAACTTGATCTTTGTGTAAAACAGTCTTCTTAGCAATTTTATTGATGTCAATGTTACTTTAAATTGAACTTGAATGCGACTGAAAATTTAAATGGTAAACTTAATCGGTAAGATTTCAGAAACATATCGAAAAAAAAGTTTGTTAAGAGCGGTCAATATCTAACCTCGCGACAGCCAAAGCCCCTGTTACTTTATGGAGAAATTTGTTTCCACAATTACTTTTAATATGTTTTTTTACATTCCGTTTACACATTCAAAAAATTTACAACCGTTAAATTAGTACTCGTTTTTTTTTTTTTTTTTTTTTTTTTTTTTTAATAAATTTCTGAGTATAAAAAAGCGAAAAATTAACCAAATGAATTTTTCACATTTTTTAACTCTAAAATAAAATGAGAAAAATCAATTTTTGGAAAGCGAGTACTAATTTAATTGTTGGGAATTTTCTGAATATGCAAACGAAATGAGAACACACAGACTATATGATGTGTAATTTTGGAAACAAATTCCCACAACATGAGCTTTGGCTGTCGGCCAGGTGAAGTATTCTTTAACCACTTTCCTTGCGACCATGGGAGCTTCTGCGCAAGCGCTGACACAACGAGTCCAGTGTTAAAATAAGGGGGATTTAGAGATTAAAAAAAATAGCGATGAGGGAATACCGAAGGACTATGGATGTTTACCAAATCGCAACCTATCAGTCAATTTGGCACCCCTCCAAGCCATTGGACTTGTCTTCAAAGCTAGTTTCGAGAAACGTGGTTACACTATGTTGTCCGCTGTTAAATAAAAGTATTTTAAATGAAAACTGTAAATTTACTCAAAGTAGATTTTGATTAAGCCTCGTGAATGCTATCACCAGTATTTTTCAACAATAATTGTTGACAACAATCTAATCAGGAAACAATTATTCTTAGAAAGCAGTGGTGTGTAACACCATTATTTACGCAGAGTTAAAGAGACATCACTATTTTACAAAAGTAATTACTGAATTATTTTGACATTTAAGTTCTATGAAATAGAAGTAAAAAATCATCGCTGAAAAATAGTGATGACAGTGTTCTCCGATCTTAGTGAAACTCTGTCTGAAAATTCTAACATTCAAATTTAATTTTCAATACTTTGTTTCATATTTCCCCTGTGGTTTTCCACTGTCTTTATTTACTAGAACCAGTATTTTTTAATAGTAATCTTCTGCGGTATGTTTCTACAATTAATGAATAAAAAAATACTGCATGACAATGTAACTAAATTAGTTCTGGAAAATTTGGTCATCGTATGGCCCGCATTTTAGTCGTGGCGCTTTGACATAATAAATCCCGCTTAAAAGTGTGCATTATCATACCAGTCAATATAGTAATTAATATTCCGTAATATTGTTGGTACCTACCCTTTTTTCACACCATTATCTTTGGAGAGCATTTTTCTTCTTATTTAGATGGAATTACGTTTAGAGAAAATTGCAAAGTTGCCAACCTAATCCGGTAAATTGTTAGTACCGCCCCTTTTTCTACACCACTTAATTAAAAAAAAAAAAAAAATCTTCAAATATATTTGCGATGAATTAAGAAGAAAAAAACTTTGAGTAATGACTGGTGTAGAAAAAGGGGCGGTACTAATAATTTGCCGGATTAGGTTGGCAGCTCTGAAATTGCTCTAAAAATAAACTGGTGTGGGAAAAGGGGCGGTACTAATAACACTTTAGAATATCATTTATAATGTTGGCAGATATGTCATTAACCTACGATGGGATTTTTCCGAATTCGTAATTACATTACCAATTAATGCGCAAAGAAAATGGAAAACCTTAGGTTTTAGATTTGCATAAGTTATTGGTTGCAAACTATGAATGTTTTGAATAGTTTCGAAAACAGTGTAATGTGCGTAATGTAATAAATAAATAAATAAAATAAAATAAACATAGACTAGAATTCTCTTATTTCTTCCGGGACACTTCATACTGTAAATTTTTACAATAATAGTCTCAATTTATGTGATTGCAGAAAAATGTGATACATTTCTTTATAATAGTAGTGGTGATAAATCAGATTTAAAACTTTGAAATGTTGGTAGCTATGTAATAGCCATAGGTAATGTTCCTTGCCATCGTATGCTTTATTTATATTTATTACTTTAGTGAGCTTTTTTAACACATTAAATGCCGCTATAGGAATCCAACTGAAAATGTATGAATTTTCGTATATTTTAGGTTTCATTGTGCATTTCTAATCATATGCAGTTTATATAATTAAAAAAATATATTATATTTTGGTAGAAGGTATGATAGGTTTCCAAAATGGAAGATTTGGCACCTGATTGGAGTAGAACACATGTTGAAAAACTGCAAAACCCTTTTAAATAACTTTTCTTGATCCCTGTTTGTTATTAATAAAGAAAAGAATTGTTTTTGTTTCATATAGATTGTTTTAAACCCCTGTACTCGAATGGGTTATTTTTGCTGATTATTTTTTCGTTGCTGACGTTTTGCAGAAAAACAAACATCTTTGTTTGAATAACTGAAATATATATATATATAAGTTACATTACAAACTTCTTGAAAAAATTACCAACAAAGCTAGGCGTTTCAATATTTAATGTAAAAAAGAAAAAAAATATATTTATCTTAATTACATGCAGAGAAAAAAATTCTTAAAAAATTGTTCCCGTAGCGGGAGCTTTGGCGCCTAATGGGTTAATGAAAAATGATTTTCCAAACAATTAATTCCATAAAAAAAAAAAATAATTAAGCTCATGAAATAATTTTAGCATATAATTGCATAGCTGCAATCTTTTACGCTTTACATAATACCCCTTTAGCTAAGTAGAAATTTTAATGCAATTTAATCAATCAAAACTGTTACGAAAATTTATAAACGATTTCTGTTAAAAATTACGGATAGCCAAAAGCATAAAAGTTGGAAAGCCATGTAATTATATTTATTTTTGAAATAGATCATAAACTTATTTAAAATTTTTATTGTAAATGCAATAACTTTATTCATTTTAACACGTAGCAGTAAATGTTCTACCTACTGAAGCATATTTAATTCAGAAGGGATTTTACTTTTTGTTATTTCATTAACAGTCTTTCTGAAATAAAATATATTCTGTCTCTATAAAGTAGCGAGAATTTTTAAAATATATAAGAGAACATAAACTTATTAAAAAATTTTAAGTCATTAAAATATTCTTTTCTTCCATCAGCGTAAAGAATTTAAAAGTTTAAAATTAGAAGTAAGAATGTTATTTTCAAACTTCTTTCGAAAAAGTTTGAATTTCTGGCTCACGTCCAATAGAATTGGCAAACTAAATTTTCCCTCTGCTTGCACTTATTTAATTATCTTAAGAGTATATATGCTGTCTCGATGTCAAGTAATTCAATTAGTTACAAACCCTTCTTCTGTGCTATACTTAAAACTAATTTATTTTCTCAATTTTCTTTCCTGTTTATTTATAAATGCATCTTTTCTTACGCTTTATAGGGAAAAAAATCCGTTTATGGTTAATATGTAGTCTTAAATTTTAGCTACGCTTAGGTAGTAAATAAAGTAATTGGAATTTCCTTTTAGTGTTGAACAATTTTTAAATTATTTAGAAAGAGTTACAGAAAGTGTAAGTTTTAAATAAATACAGTCAATCTTCGTTCAAATTTGATTTTCGTATATTTTGGATGACAGAGATTACGAAATGCATAAACTAAGATCAGCTTTGATCTCATTACTTTTGTTTTATTAAATTTATTTCTTCGTAAAAGTAACTTATACAAATATGCCGATATTTCTAGTTTATTCCAGGACATTATTTGTACCCACCTTTTATTCGCATCACTTTTATTAAAAAAGTAATTTTCTTCTTATTTAATCGTAATTATATATTGAAGAAAATTACTCAGCAAAAATGACATGTATAAAATAGGCGAAAACTAGAAATGCTCCGGAATAAATATTGGCATATCTACATACACAGAGGTTCGAATACTACGAATTATTTTATACAAATAATTTTTAGGGAAATATATTCTCTATATCATCGAAAATTCTGCGGTTAAAAAAGGCGAAGAAAACTTTCCAGAAATAGTGGTATGAAATAATCCGAAGCGTTGGTATTTCTGCGGTATATGTTTATAAAGATGAACAAATTAAAATTTTGTAAATACTTAAGAGTGAATGACTCAAATACATTATATAAATGGAAATCGAATATTTCTAAGTGTGGCGATAGATTATCTGAATGCGTTAAATGTAACTGTACTTTCTAAAAACTTAGTATAATACAATATATAACTCAAGCGGTTTTTTAAATTTCGTTTCCAGACTTTAACTAACATGGGCTCAAAAAACTTATCTCAATTCAACATTTCTGCTACATATTTAGCTGTTCTTAAAATTCTTCACTCTTATAAAGTGTTTACCCGGATGCACTCTATGTACTTAAATAAACACCGCTGCTTAATCTATATACTTTTATAGAATAAATATTGCCGCTACTTAATCCTTAAAAATAAATAAAAAGTAATAACGGACAATAATCACCCTTTCAAAAGATAATATCTTTCTACCACTGAATCATACATTTTCTAACGAATACACCCTAAATAGCCTAGTTGTGACCTAGTCTTGGTGTAGTGTTATGACAGGGTTTCAAATTTCATATCTGACCATAGGAACTTCCTGGTAATTCCCCATAAAATTAAAAAAGAAATCTATAGACTTATACTCATGTGGAAGAAATATATCCCCATTTTATTACATTTTTGAAAACTGTCCAATATTATTTCACATTTATACGCACTTCAAATTTAACAGAGACTTGGAAGCTAAAGAAAACTTATTCAAAACTGCTAACGACAGTACTCTGAAAACTAATCACAACAAACTTAAACTCACTTTTTTTGAAATAATATAAATATTGAATATCCTCAGGTGGCGGTTGATTCTCCTTATATATATATATATATATATATTGAACAGGGGAACAGCCCCGGCTCACCGCTCGAAGAGCGGTGTTGAGCTATGCTAGGACCGAAGTCCACGTGGGCTGTCCAGCCCTGCCAGACGTTTATTGAAAAACAGAAAAAAAAAAAATTACAGAATTCATCGCCAGGCTTAGAACCTACCCGAGACAATGGGCGATGAGAGAGACAAGTTTTTATATACATAGTCTTTTGTTGATCAGCATGCCGAAACCCAGCCGGCTCCTCGCGACAGAGGGCATGCTGGTGTACTGCATTGTAGTGCTGTTAAGTCCAAGAAGAATGGAGATGAGAAAAGGTGATAGTCATGTCAGCCTCTTGCCGGGTAAGACCCCCCGCGACAGAGGGCAAGAGGTGCAAGACAGACTCTTTGTGTGTCAGAGCAGCTTTTAGTTGTTTTCGAAGTTGACCAAGTTCAAGGGAAGTGGGAAAGATTAATCTATTAGGTTTGTAAAGTTATTAAGTAGAAAATAAATTTTATAAATTTTGAAAAGGAGGGATTTACGCGTTAAAACGTTTTCGAGCCAGTTAAAATAATGGTTCCCCAGGTGAGGCTCGAACTCACAACCCCGGCATTATACATATATATATATTGTATATATATATATATATATATATATATATATATATATTGTATGGCATATATATATATTGCCGGTTTATATATATATTGTATTTTCTATTTCATAAAATGCGCGAAGCTTACCAGCTTGATTTGTATGCACTTTGTATAATATCTAATAAGCAGATATTGGATACCGGCGTGCATAACCGCACAAATATCATCTTACGCGCAGCGTCCTCCGCAAGATGATGCAAATTGTAATTCACAACTCTAAAATTTCATGCCGGAATTTTTTAGAAAAAATTTATTTTATAACTTAGTGAAGAAAGTTATTTCTTTCTTTCTTTTAAATTTGTTCTCAAATTCTGGTGACTTTGTTTTTTAAACAAGAGTAAATACCTTGCTCTCAAAGGGTAAAGTAAGAAACTACAATGTCTGAATCACGTAACAATCGAAACGCCAATACTTGTTTCGGTAAATATGATTTATTATTAAAACCAATTTTTATAATGTTTCCTTCTAAATATTCAGATATCTTGATTAAATGAACCACCAAAAAAAAAAAAAAAAAAAAAAAAAAAAATGTTATAAAGAAATGTTTAGTATTACGTTTCGTTACGTTCAAGAGTAACGATCGTAAAAACGCTATTATTTAAACGCAAAATACACTGTTAGCTATTGAAATTGCTACACCAGAAAAAAATGAAAATAGTAGATTGATATTTATTGGGCACATAATATTTTATTGGGAAAAATAAATGACTAAATTGTCAGGATATTTGCTGGTATAAATCCTGTGAAATCATTACCCAGAGCATTGGCAGCAAAAACAACAATTATCGGCCTAGGCATAGAGATGAACAGAGATTGGATAGAATGTACGGGTACAGTACTCTATGTAGCTTCAACATGATGCCACATTTAATTGGCCATACGAACTGTTGAGTGGTGGCCTGGCACTCGTTCAACAGCCACTGAACAGACATTTGCTATTTGTACAAGTTTGCGTCAAGCAAGAGAATGTGCTAGTGAAGGCAATAATCTAACACGTTCTTTATCAAAGACGGTCCAGTAAACAAAGGGTAAAATACCACCGAGCATTGTTATGATGAACCGTAGCGTTATGAAGGGATCAACGATAGGGAAAAGTCACGGGCCTTAACGCGTCAGAAATATAACGGCCACTATTCAGAATACCGCCTTGTGAACAAGAGGTGATAGAGACGTGTGTTCAATGGCACCCCACACGAACCCTACATGTGATGGGCCAGTAAAACGATGAATAATGCAAGCTAGCAACGTGCATTCTACACGATGCTACCAAATCGGGATGCGACTATCTTAATGCTGTAAATCTGACCGAAATTTATCTGAAAATACGACTTCACCCCATTCCTATATTCAGGTTCGTCGTTAGTCAGACCATTGCAGTTTCTGTGATGCAGCACTAAGGGTAGCCGAAGTCAAGGTCTGCATGATGACAGCCCCTTCTTCGGCAAATGTAGTCGTCTAGTGTTCGTAGAGACACATAGTATTTTGCAAATGATCCCATGTTAGACTCAGGGTTTGAGTCGCGTCTGTACGATCAGTTAAAGTCCTGCAGATAACGCACCTTTTTGGCTGTTAGTGAACAGGGGACCGCTAAGTTCCTGCTTGGCGTTTCTAATAAGCGTACTGAACTCATCGATTCTATTTTCTGAAGACAGTCATAGTATCTCGACCAACGCGAGCTGTAATATTGCTGTATGATAAACCACAATCCTGGTAGGATAATATTCGACCTTGATCAAAGTCAAACACGTACTTGTTGGTATTTCCTCTTCTTACAAAAGGCATAACAACAAATTCCATACAGTGCTGGACAGAAGTATAAGGTCAGGAAAGAAACAGAGAAAAATATTAAAGCAAAACTTTGCAAGTGATTTTTGTAAGAAAAAAATCTAAAAACAAGACTAGTACTTAATAGTATTTATGGAAAAGTACTTAGAACAAGTAACGACATGTCTTTCAGTTAAACATTAAGAAAATGTTGGACAAAATTTTAAAACCACATTTGCCTGATGACAAAAATGAAGTTAACAGTTAATGAAATTGCCTTATTTCTCTGTGACCTTAATCTTGAATTCCTGTACTCCGAGAATTTCTTTAAAAATCTTTTACGATGTTCTAACAGGAATGTTCTATGGATTTCTTCAGGTCATCATTACTGTTGTAACATTTTTCATTGTTGTAACATTCACGAACTAAAATAATCATTAAGTTCTCAGTTGCGTTGAGATCGAGGCTCTCAGTCAGCCGGCCAGTCCATAACACGTACTTCACTGGCCTGAAATCATGCCTTTGTAATACCTGAAGTATGAACAGAGTCTTGTTGAAATAAGTAGTTTCCATTTATGATTCTGGCAGCATATTATGGGTCAGAACATCTTGATAAACCTGTCATAACGTTCTTGATTTTATAAACGTTATGGGAGCGACTCTGCGAGCGGCAAAGCCTGCCTAAACTTTAACTGTTTTCCCTCCAAATGGACGCTTCGAATAGAACCTCTGTTCTCGGCGAATATAGTTAGTGATAATAGTATTAAAAGCCATCTGGCCCGTCCATGTTGAGTTGTTTTCGCTAGAGAATACCACATTTTTCCCATTTGCCTTCAAGTGCTACGCATTCTTTCCTTTCGCAATTTGTAAATGGCATCACTTATGCTTTTTCGTCAATATCTTCATTTTCGTGTACCGCAAATGAAGTTTGGTTCATATTGTACACCGTAGAGTTCTACTTCAACACAGAAATTGCATATCATTGACATTTCCTGTTGAAAACATATTTTTATTGGCGACACTATTTATAATACGTCTTTTTTATATAGGAGTTAAAGGACTTGGCCTCCGCATAGATCGCTTTTGGTAATAAATTGCGAGATTCTTCGAGAAATGTTTAATAACAATCTCTGGCAAGACACAAACACATTTAAAAGAATGTCTAAACAATAGCCTATTTTAATATATTTTATACACAATAAGTTCCGATTCTTTTATAGCCTCTGAGTCAATTCTTCAGATTTCATAGAAAAAACACTCTCCTTTTGTGAGTTTTTTAGGTTTTATCAGGTTTATTTTTTTTTCTCAGAATAAACCTAGCCCGGTGATGTTTTATCAGGTATTTTTTTTTCCTAGAATTTTTGGGAGTTTTTTCTTATAATTTTGAGGAATATTTTCTTTCTTTATTATTTTTGCAACATGAAGTACATTATTAATAAGACGATATTTAAAAAAAGAAAAATGAAATGGTTATTATTAATTAAAATGAAGAGAAATTAAAAAAAGATATACATATAAGAATTTCTAAATTCTTTTATGATTAAGTTATAAGGAATTTTTAAAAAATTAAATAATTGTGCTTTAAATATTTTAAAATTCTCTTTTCTGTCTTTTATAACAACAACAACAACAAAAAGTCGATTAAAACGATTATTTAGGTTTGCTTTATTAAATTTTTTCCATTAGATAGATTTTCCTCAAATGTTTTCAATTATTGTCCCTCTATTAATTAGTTGTATTTCACTGTTAAAGTTTTCAGATATACACTCCCTCTCATACTTGTAAGTACACTTTATGTTTTAAAATAACATGTAAAAATAATTGTGAACAAGATTATACTAAGTGCACTTAATATATCTAGTATTTTAAAATCCAAAACTGTTATAATTTTTTTTAATATGAAACAAAATTAATAAAAAGTAGTGCAAAATATTTTTTTCTCCACATTTTTAAATGTTCATAATTATAGGGACAATCAAGATTTTTTCGTTTTATTTAACTTACTAGCCGATAAATTTCAGTTGACATGCGAATTTGTTAACTACTGGGCTAGATTAATTCATATATAAGCCTTCAAATTTTCTTGAGCGTACATTACTGATAATTCCTCGAAAAAAAAAAAAAAGAACGTTCATGTAGTGAAGTATGATAAATGTGTTTTTTAAGTGGAGGGATAATTTCAATCCATCATATTTCTAATGAAATTCGAAGATCTGAAATTGCTGAAGGAAATGTGATCAAACGTTGAACAGCTGGTTCGATAGGAGAGATCTGATGCAAAATCAGAATTGTTTTACAGAGATCGAAGACTCATAATTCCTCTTACTGTTCTACTCAAAATGACTGCTGCTGAGTAGGCTCGTAATTTTTAACAAAAGTTTGGGGTCCACACTTATGCATGTTTAAAATAATTAATAATATGTTAAAGTGAATAAAAAACGTGTAATAATCAATAAGCATTTAATGGAGGAAAGAAAGTCTGTGTTAAAGTTGAATAAAGACAATATGAAATGGTAAAATGTTGCATTTTCGGATGAAAAACATTTATTCTTGATTAACCAAAGGGTTTTAACAGTTACTGGGACGATCTGAAGATAGCGAAAGACAGAGCAGATTTTTTAAAGTTAGATATGAATCGGACATTTTAAAGGGGGATCTATTGTGCTCTGGGGAGCTGTTTCTACTGAAGGCAGAATGAATTTAGTAATTTTTTCTATTATTATGAACATCACGAGAATATCCGCAAATTTTAAACATGGAATTCTCAGATTTTTGTTAGATTTTAGAGAGAGGTGTGTGTGTGTGTGTAGGGGGGGGGGGGGTAATAATTTTTTTTTTCAACAAGACTTACATTTTTGCTCTACTTCTAGAGCAATAGAAAATAGTTTGAAGAAAGAAACTTCTGTATTATTGCCTTTCCCGTGGCCTAAAAGTTGAAAAACCTTAACTTATTATATTAGAAAAGTGCATGCAAGTGGAAAGCAATTTTAAATAGTTTAAATGTATTTAGAATATCATCTATGCTGTATGAAATGGTATTGAAACTGAATATTAAATACATCTTATAATTGTGAACACCTGAAAAATCATTATTTTTACCGTATTTAAAGTATTTTAAGATAGAAAAACGATAAAACATTTTAAACATCGTCTATTAATGAAATTCAAATTAATAAAATTATATTTGTTTAAATAATAGTGTTCAGCGAATATACAAAAACGGGTGTCCTGATAATTATGAGAACCAGTGTAGGGAAGACTGGGGCACAGTGGACCTAGGGGCACAGTTGACCACCCCTATTTAAATCTCTTAATATTTAACTCTTTTAGTTTATATTGAGACTCAAAGATGGTAGCATGGTACTACTTGTATACATTTAAAAATTCACATGGTAAATGCTAAGGTAGCCATTTTATACAATTTTTATGTTTTGTGGTGTTCAAAGTAATTTTTTATGTTTGAAGTTTTTTTAATTTTATCAGGACTGAACAATTGACAACAAGTATTGGATAGTTGTTACGAAAGGTAAGATATTGTTGTTTTTAAATTTATAAAAATCATTAGCATATTTATAGTCTATATATAATTTTAATATTATTATTTGTTTTGTCTGGACTTGGGGCCCAGTGGACCACCTATACATGGGACACAGTGAACCGCCATCCAATGCGTCTAAAAGTCCAAATTATATTTAATACCTTATTTATTTTAGTTAAATTTACATATACAAATATAAAGTGACTCAAAATAATTAATATAAAAAAAGGAATCTTAATGTTATAGTAAAATAAATTTCTGAAAAGGGAAAATAGTTGAATGGTAGTATAATAATTATGAATATCTAAATTTAATAACTATTTGAATTGTTTAATAAAAAAAATGATTATGTGATATAATAAATAGTAGATTATATAAATTTATTGTTGTTGTTTTTAGAAACAACATATAAAAGATAAAAGTAGAATAACTTTAATTAAACTTATCTCACAAATATAATGTAAAGTATTAATATCTCAAATTAATTAATAAAAATGTTTAAATAGTAATATAAGATTTAATTATATATTTCATAATTTTTACAACTATTTAACATTAATAAACAAATAAAAAATATATCTTATTGTTTTTAGTGATGGCACGTAAAAGACAAAGGAAATCTGATATAGGATTCTTCCTCTAATTTGATTTCTTATTTATTTTGATTTACTTTAAATTTCGGTAATTTTATTTCATGAAAATGCTCGAATTATGTTATTTAGACTAGATTTGCATAAGAAACTAATTTAGGAAAACAAAATGAGTAACTTATATTAATTGAACATGTACAACAGAGGTTGGTCCACTGTACCCCGGGTTCTGGACCACTGTGCCCCATTGATGGGGCACAGTGGTCCGCTTTGTGGGTGCACACATTTTATTTTTTTATTCATAATGTATTAGAAATATTGTTATAAAAAAATTAGGACATGTCAAGAAAGATTTTAAGAATGTTTTCTAATTTTTTCAAGTACCTTGCTTTTTTAGTTTTGGTGAAAAAAAAAAAAAAATTAAATGTGTAAAAGTGGTCCACTGTGCCCCGGTCTCCCCTGTATATATATATATATATTATAATTTGATTTTTATTTATTTACATTTTACATTCATTGTGTCCTACAGTTTTCTTTATATTGACAAATATCTCTCTTTATTGTTGCTGTTATTTGTTTATATACATATTTCATTGCATTTTGATGAGATAATTATGCAATATTTTTCATTGGGATTGTTTTTAAGATTATGTTCTGTAAGGAAAGTTGAGCACATTCAATATTTTCGAATTTTTTTTGTCTATGTTATAATAAGATATATTATTTGTTTCATTTTCATATGTTTATTATAAGTTAGATAAAAATGCAATTTTACATAAGGATTTTGAATAATAATAATAATAATAATAGAATAGGTTTTTTCAAGTGGGTTTTATTGGAAAAACCCACTCGGTATTTCGGATCGGGCAAAATCAATCAAACTCGTAAGATCTTTATCCTTTTTTTGTGAAAGATTCTTACGGGAAGAAAAGACAAGCTTTTCTGAATTCAGCGCAGGGGTGTTTCACATTATTTGCAACACTATTTTTATTTAGAAATGTTAATTGTATTTTTACTTTGATATTTTGTGATTAAATAGGATGGATAATAATGTTTAAAAATACTGGTGACTTCCGTCTAAAGACGGAACATTTTCACCCCTGATCCAGTGCGTCAAAAATACCCAAAGCAATTGGAGGCGAAGGGAAAATGAAGAGTACGATTTCGCAGACTTGTGTTATTAATTTTCTAGCATAATTACTGTCTTTTTAACTCTTCCAGGGCATCTATTCTCCGACCAGACTATACCTCAATTCCGACTGTGGCAGTCGTTATTTTGATCACGTGACGTCACATTCCGACTTTTGATTTGACGACTGTCGTTGTTTAAAGACGGTCGCTATGGCAGTCGGACCGGAGAATAGATACCCTGGGGCAATATAATTATACATTTAATATCGAAAGCCACCAGAATTTGCGAGGAAAATTGGAAGAAAACAATGAATAAATGATTTTTTTTTTTTTTTTTTTCAATGAGTTATAAAAATAATATTTCATTGCGAAATCCCGGAATGGATTCTTGCATTTGGAAATGAAAATTAGGTGGTTAGTGTATGCAATCAACAACCTTGAAAGAGATGGCTATGATGCAAATGACTATGTATTCTTTTCCAAGCTTATGCATTATTCTGATAAAAAGATGACTTTGAGTTTGAAAATTTTAAAACTTGCGTATTTCGGGGTTCGCAATAGTCACTATTTCGAATATTACTTTTTTTTTTTTTTTTTTTTTTTAATAATCTTCATTAATCACTTGTACATATCTTCGAAAGTATAAAACAAAGATTGCTGTATATAGAAAGTTGTATTCAAAATAGTGACTGCTGAGAGCCCTGCTCATAGTTAACGTTTAATGATTTTACAGTTTAAAATTTGCCCATATCACGTAACAGAATATTAGTATAACTAAGATACCATAGTTGTCAGTTTATTATTAATTTTGATTTTAATTAATATTTGCAGAGGGATTCTGAATTAGTTAAAGGCTAATATTCTTCAATTAAATAAGACAAAAAAATTTAAATAGTGTTATTTAAAATGTGGAAAAGTTAGCAACTATGAAATATATCATAACCGATTTATCAGAATACTGTGTAAATTCTTCTAATAAATTAAAAGAATCCACCAGTAATTGAAAAGAATGCACTATACTAAGCTGAGAAAAAATACATACCAGGTTTTCAGCCCCCCCCCCCCCCAAAAAAAAAATAAAAAAATAAAAATAAATAAATAAATAAAATAAAACCTATTTTCAAGTGATTGGGTTTTTTAAATCGAATAACATTTTTCACCTTTTTTTTTTTTTTAAATAATTATTATTTTTCACTTAAGTATTTTTACTTGACATTATTATATATAACAATAAATATATTTGTAATATAATAATTTCATATATAATTACTGCTTTATATATGTATAATTATTATGTATATATACATATATCTACATAACATCGTGTATTATATTAGTGATATATATGCCAGTTTAAAATTGTGTAATTAATTTTCAATTTCGTTAGAAAAATTCCTTTTATTTCAGCCATCTATCTGCAATATCTGTTTTGAAACGGAAAATTTTGAAAAAAGAAAGATGAGATTAATAGAACAAAATTGCAAGCCATTTTTGAATATGTAAGTCATGATGTAAAAAAAAAAAAAAAAAAAAAAAAAAGTAGTACTTTTTCTAAAATTCTAATGATTTATCAGCAAATGTTAAACATACTAAAAAATATTCTATATTGACCTTGTAACGTTCATTACAGGCAAAAAATGGGATTCTTTTGTTGCCCCTCACAAACTTCAAATTCATTAAAACGGCCTTTTTAAAAAGATTTAGTTTTATAAAAGTGTTTTTTTTTTCTTTATAAAATTTTTCAGTATTTCTAGAATTATTTTTAATGATTACCTTATAACTTGGTTCAATGAAACACTATTAACTGGATAATAAACATTTATATGGAACGACTGATAAAATGGAAGGTGTTACATATATATATATATATATATATATATATATATGTGTGTGTGATTTTTTTTCCAAAAAAAAAAAATAAATAAATAAAAATTTTACAAAAATATTTTGTTTTATACAAAAAGGGGCCTCAAAAAATTAAAACCTGGATTGACTCTTGACATGTAAGGGTAAAATGCAGGCAGTGACACCTTTGATTTGAATTCCTTTATTAAATAAGTTTTCAAATATGAATAAAATATGTTAGTATCAATATTAACAAAAAAAAATTGCATACTTTTTTTTTTATTTTAACCATATAAAAATGCATAATTATTTGTAATATGAAAATCGTACATGGAAGGGTTAAAATACTTTTCTTTTGTTTCTAGTTATAATTTTATATAAAATAACTTAATAATAAAAAATTACATTCAAAATTGTGATAAAATACGGAATATAATGAAATAAGAATTAGTTTTACAGTTTAGACCACACCAAATATTAAGAATATGAAGGTCATTTAATTTTTAATTAATTATAATTGATTACAATTATTTTGCAATAAGTTTCCTTCTAGTCTAAAACTATTCTCTTTTTAAATAAACTTAAATTTCAACCCCAATGGTGTTATTCTACGTTTAATATAGAATATTCCAACTACCCCCCTCACCCCCCCCCCCCCCCAAAAAAAAAAATAATAATAATAATAATAATAATAATAAAAACTGGGTTTTTACTTCCTTATAAAAAGTATAAGGAAGTATAGTAATCCCAATTTGTGAAATGGATATTATATCCTCGCATAGCTCAAAATCAAATAATTGTAGCTTGTTGCAAATTTATATTTGTTTCTGTCATGATGTCTAGTTGTACACCTGCAATTTTGGTCTGGATATAAGCTCCCGTTTCAGAGATATCTATGATGTTACACGATTTTTCGTAACGCCTGTATGTAAGTATGTGTGTGTGTGTGTATCTCGCTTAACTCAAAAACAATTGAACGTAGAACGTTGTCAATTGGTATATGGGTTTGTTATGACATCTAGTTGTGCACCTCCTCTTTGGTTATTACTACGACTTTCCGTTTTGGAGACTTTACGAAAATCATATTTATAATGACCAAAAATACAAAGGTTTTGGCCATTATATATGACATACCATCATAGTGATTTTAACCCTTTGAGGCGCAAGACAATTCGGATCATTTAAACTATACTGCCACCGGAATTCATGAACTAAATTAAACTAAAAGAAATTTTAAATTTTAAGGGTTAAAAAACCGGCTTTTTCTGATATGTTAAAAACATAAGTTTTTTCTAAAACATTTCTGGGATGAATTTATCTAGTTGGGAAGTGAAATTAGGTGGTATAAAATATATACCTTCACCCTGAAAGGGTTAAAACAAGCTAATCATAGAGCCTTAATGATATTGTTATGAAAGTTGTCGACGTTTTTGCGTGGAGTTAAGTTATTCTTGAAGACATAAGCAGGTTCTAGATGACGAATGCATTTTATTTTATGAATATCTAGTCCGTACACTAAAAAAAGTAACTTCAGTTTTTACAGCAGAATATGCTGGCATTCATATTGCCAACACATTCTGCTGTTAAATAAGGCAATTTACAGCAGAATCATCTGTAAAGAGAGACTCTTTAACAGTTGTTGCTGCTATAAATTACTTACTCTTAACAGCTGAAGTAAAATACTTCGTTTCTCGTCCCTAATTTTAGACAAAGAGAACAAAAGTATTCCATCTATACTCGAATGATTTTTATTGAACTGAGACTGTTCTTTGGCAATGACAGATTCTGTAATAGGCCGTGGAGAATTATTACTGAAAAAACTACTGTATTTGTCTCCGTGGTATAAATAATCGAATTATAGTGACTTTTGTGGCTGGAGTAGCGTTTTTTTTTTTTTTTTTTTTTTGTTTTCTTTTTTTTTTTTTTTTTTTAAGGATGGAAGGCTATTAGTTTGAAGCTGGAATTTTTTGTAGACCATTTTTGTGATACCAAAATAAAATTGAAATAACAGTGCTGTCGTTACAAACTCGGTACCAAACAAAAGGGGTGATTTTTCTGAATTCAGGGGTGTAAACAATTTTTCGACAGGACAATTATATTTTTTAAAATTATCTAAGAAATGTAGGGAAACTTAACTAAAATTAAGTAGGAAATTTAGGTGGCAACACTTTATTTTAATTCATTTCAACCATTTTAAAAATTATATGCCCTAGTTTCACGGTCAAAAAATGAGATAAAAATTAAATTAAAATTAAAAATTTTACAGATTGAAATTAATAATTCTCCGTACTAAACTAAAACTTCTGTCTGACAGAATTTTTAATTTAATTAATTAATTATTATTTTTTTTTTTCAGTTGCTTCACAAAAATTTTAATGTTTTCATAACAATATACATATTCCAATGGGTGTATATGGAAGTCATATGGTGACCACATCAGATTTTTTTAAACCCTGTTACATACAGATACAGAGTTTCCCATAAGTTCTAACGTTATCTGTTAATAATATTTTTTTGTAACATAAGTGAACAAAGTAAATCTACAAATATGGTAATTGGTAACGACATCTCTGTATACACACACACATATATATAGATGCATTATAAATAAACTAGATGATCTCACAGTTTTATTTTAATTTGGTGGAAATATACATATATACGTATGCATGTGTGTATTAACGAAAAATAGCTTTAAACTCATAAAGTAGCATTAAAAGCTGTAAAATCGTCAAAAATAGATTGATCAATCTAAATATACATTTTGCTGAGCAGTTACGAATAAAAAAAAAAAAAAAAAAAAAAAAAAAAGTAAAACAGCATAACATACTATGGCAGCAAATAAATGAGTAACATAAAATAAATTATCAGGATTTTAAATCACTAGAAAGTTTGTAAACTTTAAAAATATAAATTTAATATGATTTTATAATGTCTCATTTTTACAGCGATACTATTTATAAAAAAAAAAAAAAAAAATTATTGATATTTAACGTTTATAATCTGAGAATATCTTCCAATTCATTTTTCATTTTTAAATAAAAGTAAATAAAGAAATAAATTCAGATTTCAAAACAAGAAACTATTTAAAAAGGGGATTTTTTAAGTACTTATTATTCTAATGATGATTTCACATATCGCATTTTAACTTTGAAAGTTCTTTTTTAGCCACTGTATATGCTCAAATTGCAGATAAATTATCCTTTACGCAATTATCATGAGAAGCATTTTCTAGAATTTCAAACGTGACTGAAATGAAACTTAAATCACGAAAATAAGGCAAAATAACCATTTATATTCTTACTTTTATTACTTTTCTAAAAGGAATTACAATTTAATTTATTACTGTCTTCTTATTATTTTTTCCTTCTTAAACTACATGAATTTTTAATTTGTTAAATAAAGTAATTAAGTGTCTAGTAAAACACAAATTAATAATAAAATAATAATAAAAAAAAAAGTATGACAGTGATTCAAAGTATAGCAAATGATTTATTACAATAGATTGCAAAATAAATTTCATTCTAAAAAATCGTAGTATATATTAGACCTACATGTATATATAAAAGAAAATGGATGACTTCAACATTTCTCTCTGAAAAATTTATTGTAATTTTTTAAATGTACTGAAAACAACTTATATATAAGCTCGAAGTATTTTGTGCTATCTTTCTGAAAAATACAGTCAACGTAAAAATTTCAAATAACGCTGCCAATCTCTAGCCGTAAATTTTACGATGAGTCTTGAAGTTTACAGCAACTAAAGGGTAAATACAGTAAACTATTACTTTAGCTGTACATTTTTACTAAAACATTTATCAATCTGCCCCTTATATGGATCAATTTTTATTTTTATTTTTATTATTATTATTTTTTTGGAAATCCAATTCGCATATACCCTCTAATTTTTTTCTATTTCACCATAAACACTTTTTAGCAAAATGTCAGCTCTCTTGGATAATGTTAACAAGTGCCAAATTGAAGGAGAAATACTAATATAGCTTGTTTCCACGTATTATGTTAAGTTAGGGCTGAATCGATAAGGCAAATTTTCCACTTTCGTTTAACTAAAAATAAATAAATAAATAAATAAATAAAATAAAATAAATAAATAAACACCGAATGATGAATTTATAATCTTTTTACATTTAACAAAGTACTTACATAAAATATTTTAATTTTATTAATTAATAATTATTATTTTTTTTTTTTTTTTTAAACAAATGAAGTACTTTTGACTGTGCTAATGTAAACAACGTAATATATATATATATATATATATATATATATATATATATATATATTCTTTTGTTGTTGTTCCTCAACTACTATAATAAAACCATGGATAAACTTTACAGCTGTGTCAGATGTACAAATTCACTGCTTTAATCTGGAATACGGTAATTTTGGCTTCCAAAAATGTGTCTTTATATGTATATATATATTTATATATATAAACATGGGGTCTCTCGGAGAAAGCTATCGTTGTCTTTGAGATGAAGAAATACATTTTTACTCTTGATTGATATAAAATCACCCACATTCTTATTTTAAATAAAAGAAAAGAAACATAGTATTTTTATAAATTGTAAGAATATATATATATATATATATATATATATATAGGTATAAATTAATTTGAATGTAACTAGATACTCACTGTACAACAAGCCGATAAATTCTTCTTTTGATGAAGTGCATTTTTTCTTGAAACTCAAAATATTTCCTTGTTCATATTTGTGACTATTTTTACTTTTGTTTCTTGACTGACATCTTCGTTTTATAGAGACAAGACAGCTATTTCTTCAGTTAAATACCATAAATATTGGCTTCAAGATTTTCATATTTTCACAGATTTTAGCAAGCATAAATCTTGGTAAAGAGTTTTTACTGCAGAATTACATGCAACCATGGCTTACCATATGTTGTCATAATAAATAATCACGTGCTTCTTCTTTTTTTTTTTCCGTTAATTTGAACTGAGAGCAGAGCATTAATTCGTCTTGTATTCGAAGTCGTGGTATCACAACAAAGAATCTGAACTTAATATTCAATATTTCAACCATAAACCATTCCAAGCCTCCGGATGTGCCTGATCTTTCCCAGATGATTTGTCGATTTTTGGTATAAAAGTCAGTTTTTCAATATTTCAAAAAAAAAAAAAAAAAAAAAAAAAAAAAACACTATGTTTTTCTTTCATAGATCTTTCAAGATGTTTTTCTTTCATACTTCAAAAGTTAAGGTCTGGTAACAATTTACTATATAATTAATAAACATAACTATGTATGGCTCGTTATTTCACATTCATCCAAAATACAACACATACACGAATGACGAGATCTGACCATTCACTTTCCGTCAGTTTTACTTCGCGATAATTGTTAAATAATACTGCGTAGACTTGATCATTTGACGGAAGTTTGGATCCTAATATTTGATGGCACATGTCCCCTACTAAAAATACCTCTCTTTTAAAACTTTATAATTACAAGTCTATGATACTCGTTACGAACTGCAGTTCTTACTAACACAACAAACAAACACGAAAAAAAAAAAAAAAAAAAAAAAAAAAAAACACGTTATAATAGAGAATCATGCAACTCGTAACATGCAACAAGCAAATGATGGACTTGGATCACATTCGAGGCGCACGTAGCAACAAGCAAATGGCACATAAGACTGAATTTGCAGCGAGTTGTGCAACGAGAGACAGGTAGAAGACAAATATCTTCTAAACTGGTCTTCTAAAATTTCTTCAAAATTAAAATTTATCACGAAAATATTTTTACTTTCTCATTAAAAAAAAAAAAAAAAATAGTATTTACTTTGTAATAGAAAATAGTTCGATTTGTTTCGACACGGGATAATGCAGTGCAAATAATTAGAAATTTCGTTTTTGTGTGTTTTAACAAAACACGAGAAAAATTAGAGGTTATACGTTAAAAAAAAATTTAAGTCGAGAAATAAAGGACACCCTAATATATATATATATATATATATATATATATATATATATATCGGATGATTCAAAAATCACAGAAAAAAACAAAATATTTCTTATTCAAAACTTACTGACTGTAGTAGCTCTATGCGGTTTTCTCTAAAATGTACTAAAAAGTATGGGATTTTTTAAAATTACGATGAAAATTATATTTAAAATTATATTCTTATGGATGACTAGCAAAGCCGTTCAAGAACGAACCGAATTCCGAATGCGGGAAAAATTTCAAAATCAAACTCGAAATGTACAAAACTCGGTCTGATGCTGCCTGCGTGCCAATAGATCAAAGTTTGTTAAAGAAACCATTTTTTAATTCATGAAATCAATGAAGGTAGTGAATCAACGAAGGCTTTTCTCGCTTCGCTGGACACTATATTTAAAGAAAACTCATTTCTATGTCGCTTTACAAACAAAAATAAAATTGAAAGAAATCATGAAATATATATATTAATAATAAAAGTATGTAAGAACCAAAGCGGGCTTTAGAGCAATTTCAGGATTTATATATATATACATAGGGGAGCCCCGTGTACCTAGGACCGCTTTTTTTCAATGCCCAAAAACGGAGCCCTTGACCTATTTAAAACCATCAAACTGATATGTGCATATCATTAGGACTAATTACTACCAATTGCGATTAATATAAATACCTAAAATAATAAATTCCGATAAATAGAAGATTTTTAAAAAGACTTCACTCGTGGCCCTAGGTACAACACCCTCATTGTACCTGGGGCCAGACCTCATTGTACCTAGGGCCATTATCTCAAATTTATATTTCACTTTGTAATGAATATAAAATAAGCACACAAACATATATTTTATAAAAGAAACAATATCAAGTAATATATTTATTTATCATATAATAATTATCATGTTGTTGCCTTAATTTGAAACACGAATTTCTTCTCTTCTTTTTTCTCTTTTGGATATTCTAACAGAACGGTTTTTTTTTTTTTTTTTCTCAATTTCTGTTTTTTTTCTGGAGTGTCTCTTGGAGTTCCAGATCTCTCTGGTTTTCGGTCACATCTTTTCTTTGATGTGAGACGTTTTTCTTATTAGGTCCGTACCTATTAAAGCATGACACACGAAAAGATGTTAGATGTTGAAGGTTTCGAAATTTCAACAGGACACTAAACAGAGAGATCCAGTTCTATCATTGCTGATTCACTTTCTTCCTGGAAAATCTTTTTTTTTTTTTTTTTTTTTTTTTTTCCTTATTTATGGAGGGATTTTGTCTTTCAGTCACATTTGAACTTAAATATTCATCCTCAGTGAATGTGTTTTGATTCGTTGGCCATATGCCGGATACACAAAAGCCTGATAGGCTATTTACAGACGGATAGGACTTGCCAACATTTTCAGCAACGTCATATACAGTGATTGATTTACCAGAGTTTTCCAGCATCCAATTACTATAGGCTATACTGTGTTTCTTAACACTTTTGCGACAGCTGACGTAGATTCACGTCATTTGAAAATATGAAACTCCACCAGTGGGCGTTTCTTTTGCAATTTGTATATTATTTGCTTCTAAAAAATATACACAATATTTATATTTGTACAATCAGTATACTATGGATGCAAATGCTTTGATTAGAGAGAGTATGATTATAATGCATATCCATTTGTAATATAAATGTGAATACGAAAAATTTTGTTCTGAAAAATTGTAACTTCTGAGAAAAACGCCCACAGGTGGACCTTACTGTCAAAAAGACAAAAACATGCGGTTTCGAAAGTGTTAAAAGATCCAAACACACCGGCCTTAGGTACAAGGCAAAGATGTGGCCCTAGGTACACGTTTTGGTAACTTCATTCAAAATGCCTTCCACTAAAAAATCCACATGCAGAGAGGACTAATTAAATATCTCATTTATTACTCAATATAACAAGCAACATTATACACTAAAAATGAAAGAAAAATATTTGACTTGCCTTTGTAAAATAGCAAAAGAGATGAGCTGCAAAATTTTACTTCAAACCATGTAAATTCGTTTTCTGCATGTAACTTTTCAAAACTTTCTCCTCAAATGTTCCAAAGTAGTTGTAAATGTAGCAATTGGTGTTGTTACTCGCCCAATTGAGTATTAAAACTTAAAATTAAATATTATTCAAATGAAGTGGGGTGGCTCTAGGTACATGATGGCCCTAGGTACACGGGTCTCCCCTATATATAAAGCTATATAGAAAAGAATTTCCTTTAAATGTAGTGACCTGCGAAGCGGGCAAACCCTTCGTTGATTCACTACCTTCATTGATTACTTGTTTAATTATTTGGAACCAAAGCGGGCTTTAAAGCAATTTTATGATTTCTTTAAATTTTATTTTTGTTTGTAAAGCAATATAGAAAAGAGTTTCCTTTAAATATAGTGACCAGTAAAGCGAAAAAAACCTTCGTTTGGTTCACTACCTTCATTCATTTTATGAATTAAAAAATGGTTTCGTTAACAAATTTTAATCTATTGGCACGCAGGCAGCATCAGGCCGAGTTTTGTACATTTCGAGTTTGATTTTGAAATTTTTCCCGTATTCGGAATTCGGTTCGTTCCCGAATCGGGGCTTTGCTAGTACAGAAAATTAAATAATGAAATTTGTAAACCTGATAATGGTACAGCCTTAATGTAGCTCTCCTTGGCGACTTTTCAATTTTTACCGTCACTTTAGACAAAAATACATAATTTGTTATTATTATTATTATTATTATTGTTTCTTTCTTTTCGTTTTGTTTTCCTTTCCTTTCCTTTCCTTTCCTTTTCTTTCTTTTCTGTTTTTCAATATTTTCTGATTTGTTTATAGTTTTTATGCGCTATTTGGCTTAAAGTGGCTTTTACGAAAGTGGAGTCCTTGGTTAAAAATGTCCGGTCTATTTCAGCATCAAAATTTTAAAAATCACCCAGGATTATCAATAAGTAAAGCTCTTTAATGTAATGCTGAATTAGCTTTCATACCAAGCGCGATTCATCCCTGTCAAAAACATACTATTTAAACAAAAGAGGGAAAAATATCTAAAATTGAGGTATATTATTATTATTATTATTATTATTATTATTATTATTATTACTCCATTTTCATATTTTCATTTTTTCATGTGCAGGAGAAAATTTGATTTTTATTTATTTTATTTTATTTTATTTTATTTTTTTGCGTGAAAGCATATTTCATTTTATGTTGAAAAAAAAAAAAAAACTTTTTTTTTTGCAACAATTAAAAATTTAAATGTCCATTTTTAAAGCTTTTACCAGGTTCTTATTTTTACATTTTTATTAATTTTAAAAAATCTAATCAAAATTTCGTTACAAATAAAGTACCAAAGGAAAAGAACATTTTTTCTGAATCCGTCGGTTTAATTAACTTATCGATTGGACAATTAGATTTTTTAAAATTAACTAAAGTATGAAAAGCTGGTGGCAACTTGCGTCAACACACAGGCAAAGAGACTCAAAAATCTCTTAGCCATTTATGTATACAGAGATGGTCATCACATCGAGCATTTAATTACGTTGTTAAATGTTCTGTCACACTGTAAAAAAATATACAATTAAAGCGCTACCTGAAGAACAAAATTTAACATAATTTTTTAGTTAATAAATCTTTTGTTATCCCCCCCTTTCAGAAAGAAAATAAAATCCCACGTTTTTCTGTACATTTCCGTGAAAACAGCATAGTGCTACGCTCAATACTTTTTGAATAATACATTTTTTATTTTTTCCGTGACTTTTGGTTCACCCGGTATATATATATATATATATATACGTATATATATATATATATATATATATATATATACAGGGTGTTCCAAAAGTCCCACACACCCCCTCGTAACTCGGAATTGAGTCGAAATTTGGAAAAATAGCGAAACACGTGTCTAATGAATTCGTGAGGGACCTCGTTTGGTGAAAAAAGTTTGGGCCCGTGGGAGCTTGGGGGGGGGGCAATAGGGAGGGCAACTTTAAAATTTCAAACGTAGGTATGTCTTGTGATACATTCCTGCAAACGTCTCTTCAAGACAATGAATTTGATATAAATATTTTCGCCTTACGCTGATTATTAAAGGAGATACATGAATTTTTAGATTTTTGAAATGTGGATTTTATACTTATGTATCCCCTTCAATAATCACTGCAGGACAAAATTATTTATTCTAAATTCATTCTCTTGAAGAGACGTTTCCAGGGATGTATCACAAGACATACTTTGCCGAAAAATGTTTGGGCCCGGGCAACGGGGTAGTAGGAGTGCCGCTAGGGAATGCAACTTAAAAATTTCTAAAGGGAAGGTCTTGTGATACTGTCTTGTGATACATCCCGGGAAACGTCTCTTCAAAACAATGAATTTGGTTTAAATAGTTTTGTCACTTTAATAATCACCGTAGGGTAAAACTATTTATATCAAATTCATTGCCTTGAAGAGACGTTTCCAGGGATGCATCACAAGACATACCTTCCTATTTGAAGTTTTAAAGTTACCCTCCCTAGCGGCCCCGGTCCCAAACTTTTTTTACCAAAAGATGTCCGTCTCGAATTCATTAAATACATGTTATGCCATTTTTCAAAATTCCGATTCATATTCGAGTTAGGAGGGAGGAAGGACTTTTGGAACACCCTATATATATATATATATATGTGTATATAATGTATGTATATATATATATACATATATATATATATATATATATATATGTACATTTTTCTTTACCCTTCTTTGTAATTTGTTATATTAATGTACTCGTTACGAACTACAGTTCTTATTGAGGCAACAAACAAACAACGTGAAAAAAAAGGACACTTTATTATAAAAAAAGTACGACTCATAACATGCAGCAAGCAAATGATGCACTTGGATCACACTTGTCGCTCACGTGGCAACAAGCAAATAAGACTGCATTTGCAGCGAGTCGTGTAACGAGAGACAGGGAGAGGATATTTTTATTGTCTTCTAAAATGGAAATTTATTACAAAAATATTTTTACTTTCTCATAAAAGAAAATTAACATCTACTTCGTAATAGAAAATATTTCGATTTCATTCGGCGCGGGTCAGTGATGTCCAAATAATTAGAAACTTCGTTTTTGAGTGTTTTAACATAAGACAAAAAAATGAGAAGGTATGCGTTAAAAAAGTTTTAAGTCAAAAAATAAATACTCATATATAAATATATATATATATGAGTGTGTGTGTATGTATGCATTTATTTATTTTCATTATTTATTTATTTTACAAACATAGAAATGCTAACCCTCCGAAGTATTTCATACAAATATTTTTGAATCTAAATATTTTCTTTATTTTTCTTCGAAAATTCTATGATTTAAAGACTTTACAGAAATAGTATAAAATAATACGAAGTGTTAACGCCTCTACAAATAGTAAAGATTAAATCAAAGATTATTATATTAAAGATTAAAATGATATTTTTAATCATACAATGTGTAAAATTAGTACAGAAGTTTTGTACACGGAAATGATAATATGGGACCAACACCAACAATAAAAAAAAGTATATGACCTTCGATAAAGAATTCAGGAATTAAACCAAAGCCTTTCTTTGAATAGGTTAAATCACAAACAGAACATGAATAAGCACAAGACACAATAATACCTAAATTTTTAAATTAGTTATTGTTTTATCCATAAAAGAAATTCTATGCTTTATTTAGTAAATGATTTTTTTTTTTTTTTTAAGAATATATTGACGTGTAAATATCTAACTTATTCAAATAGACGCCATCATTTTCAAAATATATTTATTGTTTTATTTTAACCATTGATAAGCAATTTCTGCCAAATACAGTTTAAAAATAATTCTTAAAAAATAATGATACAAATGTACTTCCGTTATTATTCAAGCTCTGACTACAAAACTTAGTATCTAATATTATATGTATATATATATATATATATATATACACTAAGCGACCAAAATAAATAAATAAATAAATAAAAAAAAATGAAATAAAAAAAAAAAAGCCGCACTGCAGAAAAAATGACTTATACATTTTTCATTTGTAATAACTTTAAAATTAATGATAAAACTGTCTTGTTTGCATAATACCAATTTGATGAAATGATGCCTTTGTACATTTTCGATTTAATAATTCACTTTATTGCGCTTTACGAAGTACTTTTTAAAAATCTGCATAAAACATTCTTTTTGAACATATGCTATAACCATACACTTTGTATTCTATTATGATTTATTATATGAAATAAACAAGTTATATTTTAATATATGAAATAAAACTATTTACTTGTTAGATCTAAGCAATTTTTTATTAAAAATATGTATTCTGCATTGGGTTAATTCCACCTTTATATGGAATTATTGCTTTAATGCGCAATGGCATAGTTTTATACAGTGTTTTAATATAAATATCAGAAATTTCAATGTGCCAAATATCATAAATAATTTCTTCTAGTTCTGGCAGAGTTATAGGCTGCAAATTCCGAATTCTTTCCCCTCACCCCCGCCATTTTTTATAGACGAAACGTTTTCGAGCGGATCGCCATTAGGACTATTTCCAAGTCTGGTAAAGACGGAATTACATCCTTTGAAGGATTTAACATAAAGTGAAAAAAGATATGATTACTTACAGAATTACAGGTTCTCATGGGAATGGATTGGAAATTTTGACAATTTGAAGTGAGTAAACTTACCAGAGACGCCGTGTAGTAAAGTGCATTATCATCTTGAAATGCTTTTTACGGAAATTTCCACGATACCTCCAAAATACTCGGTCAGGCACCACTTTTATGAAGATTGTGTTTCATTTCGAGTTAATTGATCCCTTGGGCATAAAAATTTGCCCGACTCTTTGAAAAGTAATGCACATCCGTACCATAATACGGAGAATGTGTCACTGTTTTAAAAGTGCAATTTTCATTAAACCGGTCATGTTTTCGTTGTCAGATCTGCTTGTTTTCTTTTGCTTGAAATAAGTTAAACTTGACTCATCAAAGAGAACCAGTTCAGCCCAATAATTAGCCAATCATTTTTTAATTTTTTTAGTCATCTGAGGTCTTGCTTTCCTAATTCTCTCGACTAAGAATGGAATGTTTTCAAATTTTCTGCCATTTAAACTTGCTTTATTTAATAATTGTTGTACTTTAGTTAAAGAAATTATGCTGCTAAACACTTTTTCTGAATCTGTTTTATGTTCTAAATGTAGTACAAACCGATTTTATAAGCAATGGCTTTTTAACTTACAGTCATCTCACTTGGATGAGCAACATGGCCGCTTAAAACCAAATTTCCAGTTTAAACGGCCAAAAAATTTTATATCTTACTAAAAACACTTTTACCAATATTTCGTTAACATTTAATTATTTTGTCATCTCACGTATTAAAATATTTTTTAATTTTCCTTGAAAAATTAATATTTTTTGCGGCATCGTTAACTGCCTTATTCTTACCATTTTTGAAATAATATCTAAAATTATAATTTTTCTGACACTTGCATTTTGTTTTTAACACTGGATTCAAAGCTAAAATGTATGAGGAGGACAACATAATAAAATCTGTTCGAAAATTTGCTTTTTAAATGATAAAATTGGCGGTTAAAGACGGCGAAAAGGAAAATATCTAATTGCGTCTTTTTTTTTTTTTTTTTTTTTTTTGTCGTTTAGTGTATACACTAAGGGAGAAAAAAAAAAAAAAAAAAAAAAAAGGCCGCACTTAGGTATTTTCTCTTTCTCTTTCTGCAGTCGCCAGTTTTATTGTTTTAAAAGTAAATTTTCGAACAGATTTTATTACGTTGTGTGCCACGTACAATTTAGGATTGAGCCAAGTATTAAAAACAAGATGTAATTGTTCGAAAATTTGTAATTTTAGAAAGTATTTCAAAAGTGACAAGAGTAAGGCAATTAATGATACCACAAAAAATAATAATTTTCGATTGAAAAAAAAATATTTTAATATGCGAGAGGGGAAAATTATTAAATGTCAAAAAAAATATTGCCACAAAGTCAGCTTTCTGTACAGCCGCCGCCGTGGCGTAGAGGTATGTCTATGGACTGTCACCCAGACGGCCTCTGTTCGATTCTGGCCGGGAGAAGTAGATTAAAAATTTATTTCTAAATTCTTATAATTATCTTTGCATATTTAATTTCCTATTCCAGCAGTTTCTGTAATATTGTAATTTATGTTAATCTTGTATTCTGGAATATTCGATTATTGTATTTAAGCGACTTGTTCCTCAGTTTGAGTATGTTCTCAGCCGAGTGTAGCTGTATTACAAGTTCGTTCTGCTAATAAACTACGCGTGTTACTTCACTTCGAGTGCTCACTTTGGCTCTTCACAACATCTACGCGACATTTTTGGTGGAGGCGCGGGTTACTAAACCTTGCAATCGTGGACAACAGTGACAATCTTCGCAGAAGTCTCCGTTTAAGAGGACAATCTCCCGAATACGGACTTTATTTTCCAGACAGCAAAAAGAAAACGAAAATGCCGGAAGATACCAAAATGCCCAAACTACCAACCAGAAGAGACGTAGCCCGTCATATTGACTCCTACCTACCAGCAACAAAGGAGCCCATCGACCTTCCGAGGAGTGCCTGGAGAAGACCCTCTGAAATGGGTTAAAGAGTACGATCGAGTGGCTAAATTCAGCAAATAGGATGCCATGATGTGCTTAGCCAATGTTTATTTCTTCCTGGATGGTGCGGCAAAGCAGTGGTACGTAAACAATGAAGATACTCTGAATTCCTGGGAGGTGTTCAAGAAAGAATTAAGCGGACTTTTCGGCGACCGAGAAAAGTATACCCAGGAAGGCGGAAAAACAATTGAAGTACAGAGCATAGCGGTCAGAAGAGAGTATACAGTGGAGTGTCTTAGGTCTGTGCCAAGAAATTAATCCTTCAATGACCGAAGACGAAAAAGTGTCTCACCTAATGAAAGACATTGCGGAGGACATTTATCAGACTCTGTTGACGGAAGAAATCAGCACTACAACTGATTTCATTAAATGGTGTAACTACATCGAAGACATGAAGCAGAAAAGGGTTGGACGACGAAGATTTTAGAGGCTTCCGAACGTCGTACCAGTGGCAGCTATGGAGGAGGAACCAGATTTGGTCTCCCTTATCCGCCAAATTGTACAGGAGAAAGTCCATCGACTGATCAACCAGACGAAAGAACCATCAGAGCCATGTTCGCAATTCCTGGAAAAAGTAGTCCAAGACGAAGTTCAAAGGGCTTTAGCCCCCGTTTCAGCAACACCAACCAAAACTCCACGACGACCAACATAGGCCCCTGTAACAATGGAATGCAGAGTTCCTGTCCAGAGATCTCCGATGCAGCCGAGAGAAACTAACCTCTGGAGAACAGCTGGCAACAGACTATTCTGCTTCCACTGTGGACGTCCTGGACATGCGCGTTATTACTGAGAGAGAAAAGCTATTTTCGACAGCTATCGACACCGCCGACAGAACCCAGACGAAATTGATGCAGAAGAAGACGAAGCTTCACTCGCCGTTCATCACCTAGTCCAACTAGAGGCCGATATCCAACACGCCGTTTCAGATCTCCGTCGCCATATCGTCGATCAATTCGATCTCCAAGCCGCAATAATGAGGAAAACTAAACGGAGCGACCTTCCAAGGAGATGAGACCCCATGTAATCAAAATCCTCCGTCGGCCGCAAAGATGACTGGCAATCAACTAGTCGTAATCGTGGATAAAAAGCCGGTAGGAGCCCTAGTGGATTCTGGAGCCTCATTTTCTGCCGTCTCCGATAAGTATCGTCGATCTCTAAAGAAAGTTCTGTTTTCTGAAGCCAAGAACGTTATGCTCAATGTCGCCGTTGGAAATTTTGTCCGGCCGATGGGAAAATATGTTTTACGTATTAACATAAATAGCAGAGAGCTGCCATTTGAATTCATTGTTTTGCTGCATTGTAGCCATGACATAATCCTTGGATGGGACTTTTTAGAATCTTCCAAAGCCGTGATAGAATGTGGACAGAGTGAACTATTTTTAGAAGACATTTGCCAAGACCTCGCAGCGATGGACGCCTGGAAGTTGTACGCCACAAGAGACACTCTCAATCCCCAAACTTTAACTAAAATAGCAATTTCAGGATGCCAAGTACGAAGAGACGTGAATGTAGTCATAGACGGCAATAAACATCTGATCTTCGAGAGGAATTTCGCTATACCATCCATGCTATCCTTATACTATAACGGGCAAATTGAAATCTGGGTCGCTAGCCTCCAGTCCACAAACCAAGTCATTCCTAAAGGAATGTGCTTAGGACTAGCCAAACCCCTGAATGAAGGACATTTATGTGCGATTGCCGACACGACGGACGGCCTGAATACATGAGACACGTCAAACTCCCCGATGGACCCCGGATGATGCCTCCCAAATTGAGCAACGAACAAAGAACCAAGCTAGCCGAACTGCTTCGAGAGTTTTCTTGAATTTTCGAGAAGACTGACAAGTCGATAGCCTGACAGACGAATGTGAAACACAGGATACATATAGGTGATCATGCTCCAATCCGCCAACGAACCTACCGAGTATCATCTACAGAAAGACGTGTCATTCGTGAGGAAGTGCAGAAAATGCTTGATAAAGTATCATCCAGTTATCTGAAAGTACTTGGTCTTCACCCGTGGTGCTCGTTAAGAAAAAAGATGGAAGCTGGCTTTTTTGCGTAGATTATCTTAAGCTCAAGAAGATCACGAAAAAAGATGTATATCCTCTACCTCGTATCGACGATACGCTAGACTGTTTGAAAGGCGCCAAATTCTTTTCTTCCATGGACCTCTTCTCTGGCTATTGGCAGATAGAAGTAGACGAAGCGGATCGAGAAAAGACGGCATTCATAACCCCCGAAGGCTTTATCTCGCTGAACCCTTGCAGTTGCTTCTAAAAGGTGATGTGAAGTTCCATTGGGGTCCTGAAGAGGCCGAATCCTTTAACAGCCTGAAGTCAGCCCTTACATCTGATCCAATATTAGGAATGTGCGACGAAAGCGCTCCTACAGAAATTCATACAAATGCCAGTGAGTATGGTATTGGGGCAGTCCTCGTTCAAATTTAGAACAGTGCCGAAAAAGTTATAGCTTATGCCTCAAGAACCTTGACGTAAGCCTAAAAGAATTATTCCACCACAGAACGGGACTGCCTTGCCATTGTATGGGCTATCAACAAATTCCGGCCGTATCTATTCGAAAAACATTTTACTGTTGTAACAGATCTTCATTCACTATGCTGGCTTAAGAGTCTAAAGAATCCTCCAGGAAGACTGGCAAGATGGGCCCTTCGACTTCAAGAACATGGTTTCTCGGTGATATATAAAACCGGTAAGAAGCACAGGGATGCTGACACACTCTCAAGAAATCCAGTGGACGAAGTTGAGACGCCAGAGCAATTTGTAGATGTGACTACGAGTATGAACCTTGCGATTGAACAGAAGAAAGACCCAGATCTTGCATAAATTATTCTTTCGAATAACCGCTCCAACGCGGATAAAAGAGAACTTGAATTAATTGACGAAGTATTATGCAGAGAAAATTTTGACCCTGAAAAACATGGCTGCCAGTCATCCCCAAACATCTACAAGCGGACATACTAAGACATTTCCACGACGCTCCCACCGCAGGATATCTTGGTTTTGCGAAAACTTATGACAGAATCCGGAAAAGGTTTTACCGGCCTGGGATGTACAGAAATGTCGTTCGATATGTGATGCACTGTCGAGAATGCCAGAGGAGAAAATCCGTTCCTCAACGACCGCTTGGACGTTTAGTTTCCATCCCTCCAGCTATAGCACCTTTCCAACGCATTGGTACCGATCTTCTAGGAAGATTTCCGAAATCTACTCGTGGAAACAAATGTATCATAGTCTGCACGGATTTCTTAACGAGATATGCAGTAACGAAAGCTTTACCGACCGCTGAAGCCGAAGAAGTAGCGAAGTTCTTGCTCGAAGAAATTCTCCTAAGGGATGGAGCTCCCGAGTAATTATCGCAGATCGTGGAGCTGTCTTCCAATCCAAGCTCGTTTCTGCTCTCGTCGAATTGTGTAATATCGATCATAGTATGAGTACAGCATATCACCCTCAAGCAAATGGACTGACGGAACGGTTTAATAAAACTTTCGCCGACATGTTGTCCATGTACGTGGATACAGAGCAGAACAATTGGGACGAAATTCTTCTTACTTATAATACCGCTATTTGACTTATAATACCGCTAAACAAGAGACGACGGGTTTTACACCTTTTTATTCACTTCACGGACGTGAGGCTGAAACGACACTGGACACAATGTTACCATTTTGCCCTGATGATGTAGACGACGATCACATCGCCATGATGATTGCCAGAGCTGAAGAATCCTGTCAGCTAGCCTGAGAGAAAACTCTGAAAGCCCAAGATAAAGACCATCGACGTTACGACTCCAAACACCGAATGGTTTCTTATGCTCCTGGAGATCTCGTATGGATGTATACTACAGTCCGAAAAGTCAGCTTCTCCGAAAAACTTTTAAGAAGATATTTTGGACCATATCAGGTGTTACGTCGTTTATCAGACGTCACCTATGAAGTGCAAGATTTTGATCCAACCTCACGAAGAAGAAAACCAAAAGACGTTGTTCATGTATTACGTATGAAGTATGTTCATGTATTACGTACATGTAGTGTAAATTTCCAGTTCATTTGAATAAGGTGTTTAGACGCTGTCACATCTATACAAATCTATACGTGCTAGAGTTCCGAAAATTATAGAGTTTGTTCGTTGATGACTTACAACATGTACATAAATTTTCAGCTCAGTTGGGTAAGTCATGTAGATACTAACACACTTTAAATAATTTCAGCCCATAGACTATAATGATAAAGAATTTTTTGTTGTGGGCCTGTAAAAATCTAAGTGCAAAATTCAACCAAAATCTATATAGTTCTTGTGAAAGTGACCTACAACATTTGTATAAATTTTCAGTTTATTTGAATAAGGTGTTTGGACATTACCGCACTTTAAATAATTTGAGCCCGTAGACCATAATGACAAAGAACAATTTGTTGTGTCCCTGTAAAAAAACTATAAGTGCTAGAGATTAGACAAAACAATAGGGTTCATGCTACGATGGCCTACAAACCTACAACATATGTACCAACTTTCAGCTCATTGGAACCAAAGCATTTAGAACACTATCGTGTTCACTCATACACGCACATTCATACATCACCGTAAAAATAACAAAAATGAAATCAGACGACCTCAAAACGTATAACTGCACCAAAATCTCAAATTCAAATTTTTGTCATTATTACAATACTTTCCTTACATAATGTTTGAAAAGTAAAAATCATTACAGCATTGTTCGTTTTACCCAAAAATATTTGAGCCCACCCAATCTTTTTCAAAAGTTGGCGCCACTGATAATTACTATTAGTGAAACACACCTGGGAAAACAACCCATTAACCATTTATTTACAGTTAAAAATTGTTTCGGGAAACTGCAACCGCATGTGTTTCGAAAAGAGATGCACGATTGAAAACGAAACCATATGTTTTCGACTAAAGAAACACTTCCCGTAAATTCAATGGAAAAGTTGAAAAGTAAACTAGATGTCCATTTTCCACGGGAAGACAGGGGGGTTAAAATGATGGTCCTGTGAAAGGGAGGGAGTAGGCGTTCAGACACCATAGCGAGAGATTAAGAAATTTGTTTTAAGGATTCCTAGAAAGAAGCGCATTCATTTTCGAACCAGATAAGCGCTGATGATGCTTATAACGGTTTATGATACACTTAGCTAATTCCACACCTATTAGTATGTAACCGGGAAATAAATAAACAATTGATTATCTGAGAAAACAAATTTAAACGAAGAGAACAGCTATTGCACAAAAATAATTAGACTTACATTCTTTTTAATCTAATAAATAAGTAAGGGATTAAATTCCAGTTTTTTAAATTTTATTATTATTATTATTATTTTAAACAATTTTAAATTTTAACAAATGCCACGAATTCTTTGTGACAACACCCAGTTATCCCAACAACATTTTTTTTTTTTTTTTTTTTTTTTTTTAAGAAGTTGAAAACCCAGATACAAAGTGTCTGTCCATCAAAAAGATCAAACAGCGACCCTAAGAGAGAAGACAGCTAAGAGCTAAGAGCTAAGAATAGCTATTGCACAAAAATAATTAGACTTACATTGTTTTTAATCTAACAAATAAGTAAGAAATTAAACTCTATTTTTTTTTTTTTTTTTTACAATTTTTAAATTTAAAAAAATGTCACGAATTGCTCGTGACAAAAACAATATTGCTTAATGTTTTGAGAAATCCTGAAAAAATGCCTTAAATGTTGGTTTAAGCCCTGGTTTTCAGCGAATAGGGTGATTTCTTAGAAAATGCTAAATTTTGTGATCATAGAACAAACTGGTAACATTTCTAATTTTTTCAGGAGCATTGTTAGAACTCCCCTTCCTCACACGCATTTTTTTTTTTTTTTTTTTAATTCTTAAATATATAATTAAGGTCACATAAATAGAAAATTACTGTTCTAAAATAGTAGTATGAGACATTCTAACTAAAAATTTAATGAATATAATATAACTTTTTTATGTAATATGAAGTCGTACTATAAAAATACATCGATTTTGTTTAATGCTGCGTGGGAAAAATGTAAAAAGAAATAAATAATTAAAAAAAAAAAGTCTTTTTGTTTTTGAAATTTAAATAAAAAGTTATGGATAATTTATAATAAAATGTAGCTACCTGAGTGTGCATAACATTTACATTAGTAGTCACTGGTGTGTAATGCATAATCTTTATTTTCCGTAAATTTATGGCGGTGAAAGAACAGGAAATTTAATTATTTTTCAGACCTTTTTTTTATAAAAATAAATTTCACCTAGTATTATTGAAAAAGATGGGAAATTTAATTAATACACTGTATACAGGATGCATTAACAGTATTTGCTATTATTAGATTGAATAAATTGTTCAAGCCTTTATGATAAAGAAAAATCTAATCAATTATTTTCTGTACTCGAATATAAAATATAAGTTTTCACGCACATGTAGACACTCAATTAATTACTTCTAATTTTCGAGTTTTAATGTGAAACTGATTGGGATTTTCTATTCCACAAGATTATATAAAATATAAATTTTTATCTTATATGTATTATGTGTGTGTCAATGTAGATTTTTTTTCCTGTTAAAATTTTTCTGATAAAAAAATGTGATAATCAATAAGGAGTTTATTCATAAATAATGTTATAATGTCCAACGATTAACCCTTTCAGTCGCAGTGTTCCCGCTGATGGAACACCTAATTTTAATTCTCAAGTGCAAAAACACATCCCGGAAATTTTTTAGCAAAAATTTACATTTATAACGTAGCAAAAAATGCCCTTTTTTTAACTTGAAAATTTAAAATTTCTTCTATTTCAATTATGTTCGTAAATTCCGGTGGCAGTATAATTTAAATAATCCGAATTACCTTGCGCCGCAAAGGGTTAAAATACTCCGGAATAAATTGAAATGTTGGGATCTATGCAACTTTTACGAGTTTTTGTTGTCGATAATGTTTACTTATAAAGTGATTTATTTATTAAATTAAATATTATTTGAATTTAATAAGGTTTACTTACAGATGTTTCAAACTGAAAATTTCTCGAAAAGGAACAATGCTATTTTTTTATTTTTTAAATATTTATGATCAGCTATGTGTCTAAACGCCATTTTTAAAATTAGTTCAGTAATTTTTAAACTAAATTAAGTAGTGAACCTTAAAGGGTTAAAAAAAGATATTTTGTTCGTAGAAATTTTAACGTGAAACAATCGAAATTTGAAAATTCTTTTTTAAGTTTCTATTAAATTTTCCATTCCTTTTCAGGTTTTATTGAGTTTTGTTGAATCTCTCAACTAAAATTAGTATATAATGGTTACAGCACTGTATTATATTTTCTGAAAAAGAAAAGGAAAAAAAAAAAGGAAAAATTTCCACCAGTAGATGGTGAGGCACCGGGTTCGTTCCCAGGTCGCGCTCGTCGACCTAGCCGTTCGGAGTTTTCCGTAATTTTCTCCGAAACTTGCGTAAATACAGGCTAGGACCCCTTAGAACAGGGTGATCACAGACCACATTTTTTCCCTGAATCTTCCATCAATATTTCTTTTACAGGAATTTTCAATAGTATGTTTGCACCATTAACTAAATAAAAATAATCATATAAATATTCTGGGGGATGATTCAGGAATAAAACACGGGTCTGTAACCACCCTGTAGTAGAAAGAGACACTTCCCCTCAGACCTAGGACCCTAGTGCAGTCAATCGGCCTTAATCCCCATAACCCAACCCTATTTTGAATCGTAACTTCCGTCTTTTATCGTTCCTCTTCGACAAAATGGAACTTAAAGGATGTGCCTGGACGCACTTTAACGTCCTATAAGATTTACAAATGTGTCCTGGGGTAGTTCAGGGAAAACTGTTTCCAGATACTAAAGTAAATATAGTTCAGGGGTTGTTGTGTTCGGGGGCTATCCTTGATTTCAGAATTTTTAATCTAGTCCATCTGTATTTTCATATTTCCTACAAATAGTGTTGCCAAACTTAGGGACTTTTTTATTCAATAATCACCAATAATTTTGAGGAGTGTTATTTGATATACATAATAGATGATTGAGCTCCAAAGTAATTAGGAAACCGTTGCAATTAAAATTTAGTGGTTGATATTGAATAAAAAAGTCCCTAAATTTGGCAACACTGACTACAAAGTTATATTTTGTTTTCATTGGTTGTTCATTTGTCATCCAGGTGATACGTGAACAGATTGTATATTTATATTGATTTGCTTACACACGATTACAGTGATTGAAAGCTTATGGTATTTAATTTGACATCCCGTTTTCTTTTACTTTTCTTTCTAAATTTTAGACTAATTTTCAGGATATTTACCGTATGGTCACAATCACCACAGATAGTTACTGTATTGTACTATTCCATTGCGGATATATGCATATGTATCAACATTCCAACATAAGATTGTTATTACCCACTCTTTTGCCACAGCATTTTTTTTATACAGTAATTTTCTCCAAATATAATTGCGATTAAATGATAATAATAATAATAATAATAAAAATGCTTAAAAAATAAATAAAACTTGTGTGCGAAAAAGAAAGGGGTACTAACAATGCAACGGAATATTAATTAAACTTTAGATAGGTATGGACATATGGTTCTTTTCAGAACACGTTATTATTGTATATTAATGATACAGTATTTATTTTTATTTTTTTCCTTCTTTCAGATAGCATCCACCTTTTCACACCCATGTTGTGTGTATAATTTAATTTAAAAGGTTTAATTAGTGGTGTTTTGTATATATTAATTATTTTTTGATAAATACTTCCCAATAAAACATTCTCAAAAAAAAAGCGTTTTACTGAACATATTCTGGAAGTACACAAAATTTAAATCTGTTCTACCTTTGTCGGTTTCCGAGCATTTTACACACCGTGTGTGTAATGCATTTATGAATAATTACACATACAGCCGTTTCTTTCGCGTATTGTGTACTGCGTTTATTCTGTAAAATAAGCCCATAATTCGCATTTGTACTATCATGGTAGTATGAATATAAATACTTTGATTACAATCATTTTTTAATGATAACATGAATACGTAATGTGCACTTCCTTTAAAAAGCAGCATTTTCGGGTAACGCCCAAGGGTGAAGTAAATTAGTTTCACGGCAAAAATTTTAATTAGTAGGTATAGTTATATCTGTACGACGTATTACTTCGTAGAAATATAACGTTTTTTGATATATAAAATTTCTGGTGTAAAACGGATTAATATGAACTGCGGATTATACACCGGGGAATAATACAGGAAAACATGCCGTCTCGATAGGTTAAAAGTACACTGCTAAAAATAAACCCGTAAAAGAACAGGAAAAGTCTGGCAGCTGGGGTGCCAGTATTTCTCCATCAAATATACAGTTTAAAACCGCAAAAATGTACCTCTGACATATATTTCACGCAGGAATCCTGTAAATCAAAAAGAATTTTCGTTAAAAGTACAGTTTTGTCCTGCATATTTGACGGAGAAATACTGGCACCCCAGCTGCCAGATTTTTCCTGTACTTTTAACAGTTTTATTTTTACAGTGTACTACCCAAAAAGAAAACTACGCAGTATAATCAACAGCCAGATAGTACTAAACTAATGGTTCTAAGAGAAAGAGAACACAATGTATATAAAATTTAAAAACTAACGCGGCGCTCTTACTAAAAACTCAAGCATAAACGAAAATCTACGCTGCCCATCTTGGGAAATCACAATCACAATGTCCTGGAACAGCAGCCCCAGCAGTGGCCGAGAGGTTCTGCGCTCAAAGCTGGTAGACGGTAAGTACTGTGTTTGTTTTCAGGTCACGCTCAGACTATAGCTGTTTGAAGTTTTCCGAGGTTTTCTCCGAAACTCGTGTAAATACGGGCTAGGGCTCCTTAAAAGATCCCCACGGAAGGGCGCGGCTAGGGCTCCTTAAAAGATCCCCACGGAAGGGCGCACCATCCCAGGCCTAGGAGCCACGTTTAGTCAATCGGCTTTACTCACAAACAAACAAATAAACAATTACAATGGAAAAACGTAAATTTACGAAACCCGTCCGTTAAGTGTTAATAAAAAACAAATTCATAGTCTACTCGAAAATATAATGAAAGTTATTTCAACATCATATTTGTGTGAATTAAGAGTTTTTCTAACTCTCACCGCAATTATCTGTACAAAAAGAGAAATTTTTCTATGCATTTATTTATTGAAGAAAAAAGAGTGTTTGCTTTTTAAATACTTAACTGCTATAACCAGGAACGGACTTACAGAAGTAGGGGTCCAAGGCAAAATCATTAATTGGGGGCTCCCTGCTATAATACAAATGCACAGAGTGTATTTTGAATACATATAAAATGCTTTTAATGTTAAAAAAAAAAAAAAAAAAAAAAAAAAAAAAAGGTTGGTTTGGGGGCTTGTGTGTTTGCCCCATTTGCTTCTTGAAATTCAGACCCTGGCTATAACATATTTTCCGAAAATGTGTTTACAGTGCAACTTCACGTGTTCATAGGCTTTTTTTTTTTTTGCACACCGACTTCAAAATGTTTTAAAACCATTATTCTTCAACGTAACATTATTTAACAAAGCGATGTTACGTATTTGTGATTTAAATTTTATCCTTAGAAATCGATGCGATCAGGGCCTGACTAAACTTTTTAAATATCCAGTGTACTCAAGCTAATTGGAGGCCCTTCAACCTGTTCACCAAAATGAGTGTATTCTGAAAAAAAAAAAAAAAAACTTTAACTTATTTAAAGCAGTTTGTGCTGTATAGTGCATTTTTAAAATTACTTCTTCGATCATACCTTCTATTTCTTCAGTTTATATAAACCTGTACAAAATCATTAGTTTTATGCTGATTAGCTTTGATTAGGCAGTATGAAAGTTATCTTAGTTTAAGTGATTAGTGACAAAATTGAACAACTGTTTAATCTGTTTAATGCAATATAGGAAGAAAGTTTTAATCTGTTTTTGTTTTTATTTGACACTAGCAGGCTACGCCTGCTTCGTTGGTCACTAAATTTAAATGAATTTTCAAAAGAATTGAATAACTATTAATTTTTTATCACATTTTGGGCTTTGTAACATAATTAGAAATTCCTTTTAAGGTCAGAAAGTAAAAATAACATATTGCAAATTAAATTAAATAAAATATTTCTTATGTTTTGCACTCGCTTTGTAATAAGGCTCTATGGTCTTATGTGAATGATTCTCAAGAATGAATCAAAAATTGTTTACAAATTTAATGAATTATGTATGGGGAATAAGCAATTAAAAAATTGTAGCTCTTAGAACTTCAAAACTGATAATTAAAAAAATATATATATTCATTATTCTTTAATATTAGACTTTTTTTTTGTTTAATATTAGACTCTTATTTTAAGACAAAAGCAATCGAATGATATCGCATTGTGATCTTTCTAACGTAATATCTTTAAATCTAACAACTTGATGTATATAGTGTCTTCACAAAAAATGAACAGTTTTTAGAGTTCTTTTAAAAAAGTATAACATCTGTGCAGTACCTTTTTAAAAAAATTCATCAGTTTTTACTAAAAAAAAATGCCCGACTTTCATCACCAAAGTAGTTAAATCTAGACCAATCAAAAATAGGAGTGGACCGCCCATTATGTGTTCCGCCGACAAACTCTTTGCTTTATTTATGTAGATGCATCACGTGAAAATTTGTGCTATTACTTTGTAAAATTTGTAGGTGGAACCCTGAGCCAGTGGGACCATGATCTGGTCCTGGATGCGATAAATGTCATTGGCGTGTGTAAACGCGACGGTACATACATAGTTGCCAACTTAGCACCTTTGGGCTACCGGAAAAATTTAATAGAAATATTTATTTTATTTAATCAGCGAACTGTAATGGTTTTAAGGGATTAATAAATATATATATATATATATATATATATATATATATATTTATATATATATAGTATCCAGTGGGTTGTGGGCGTTTAAGAACTTTAAGAATACTAATTCTATTATTTACTAATTATTTAAATTTTAATAATGACAGTTAAATTATATTACAATATTTACATAGATGCTAATGAGCATTTAAAGTTGCTTATCAAAAGTTATTTTAATAGTACGTCGAATTGTTCACATCTCGTCGCATAGATAAATCGTTTGGCACTTAACTGAAGGCGTCGAATGTGAAAACCAAAGTATTCAAATACAGGCATTGCGTCCGTCAAGCACACAAGCTCCCTCGAAAACTCGTCGAAAACTGAATCTAATTCCTTCAACGCTCTTAGCAGCAGCCCGTTGAGAAAGTAGCGCCGTTCACGTCATCAGTACGCATTTCCTCTCATGTTCCGATACTCCGTCACATGATCAGCTAGCTAGGATTCAGTAGTTGCGGCAAGCAAGGTCAGGGGAAAAGAACTTTCTACTATAGGATCGGCCGTCCTGCATCCGGCTGGTCCTCCAGGCGGTCACACTGAAAAATACAAAAAAAAAAAAAAAAAAAAAAAAAAAAAAAACACAAAACACAAAAGCAACACAAAATAATAACATGCTTATTTACAATACATTTCAAATTTGACATTTTTTTTAAAAAGTTATTCCACATTTGAGGAATTCAGCATGAGTAAGTGTACAATAGGAGCTTTCATGGCATCCATTTTTGATTTTTTTATCAACATTTTCATTTTTAATTTTTACTGTTTTATAATTATCAAAGTACATCATTTTTTGTTTAATGGCAACTTGGTCGCCCATGGCAACAGTCTCTGGTGACCGTCCACTCAACTTGCATTTTGTTTTATTTTTCTTTTTAACTCTTTAAGATTGTTTATTGATGTGTGTACTCAAATCTTTATTTTGGAACTCGGAGTTATTTTGGGACTCGAACTCGAGACCCTCTAATCGATCATTTTCAGTTTTAATGCCTTTTAAGGCTTCTGTTGCGTCATGTTCAGTCGAAAGGTCTATAATGGCAGTCTTATATGTAGGGAAAACTTCAAATTTTATTTGCACAGCTTTGGGAAATAACATGGCTATTTCACTAATCGTGGTCGTCAATGGAAGTGATGGGATGAATAACTTTCTCAAATTTACACTGGCAGTCTTTTCTTTTGGGATATTTAGTCTTTTACACTCGATGGAATTTATCGTCGATGGCTTTTCTCTGGATTTCTTCCTTTTAAGGAGCTTGGAATTATCGTCAACTTTTTCTTTTAACTTTTCCAACTCTTCGGCTAACTATGAAATTTTTTCAAGTAGGACTTGTTTCTCATCTTTCTTTGAATAGGTGTTTTCAGGGTTTAGCGACTTCATTCGGGAAACATTCGTCTGACTTCGTCCCTTTCGGCGCGGCTCCTCACTATCATCATCTATTTGGAAAACACTCGTTTGACTTTGTTTCTGTCGTCGAGGCTCCTCTTCTTCCTCACTGTCATCATTTCCACCATTATCGTCCTTCAAAAGCACCTTATCGTCATCACTTTCGTCATTTTCGTCTTTATCGTCATTTTCACTTACGGCTTTTTCGGGAGATTCTAATGATTTTTTTGACAGCATAACAGGGTGAGGGGTTATATTTTCACATTTTTTAGCATTATTCAAAGTTTCATTTATTTCTAGGGAATTTTCAAAATTTTTGTTCTCAAAGTTAATGGGAGGTATCAATAACAACATTCGACTTAATTTCATTTTGATATACATTTACTGGAAGTACTGTTACTAAATTTACCTCCAGAGAATTAGACTTATTTTTCACAAAAATACCTTTTTCATTAATTGTTGTTTCACCCAGCATTAGTACATTCATGCCTATAATTATATCATACGGTATCATATTATCATGTACAACATAGATATGAGTTTTACTTTCGAAATCATCAACTTTAAGATCGGCGTCGAATGAGCCTAACGGCTTTATTGAACTTTTTCCGATCCCCTTCAAAGTAGTACTCATAGTATTTAATTTTTTTACATTTAATTTATCAAAAGAATTTTTACGCAACAATGTTGCTTCACTTCCTGTGTCTATTATACCGCTGAAATTTATATCATTTACTTGTATAATTTTACTCATATTTTGATTTACACCAATACATAATGTCTCAACTTCTTGTTTCGAACCTGGGCACTCCGAACTTTTATGCCCGAATTGCTTGCAAGTAAAGCACTTAAAACCTTTAGCTTTGTGGGGGCAGTCCCTAGACACATGTTTTTTATCACCACAATTGTAGCATATTTTATTAACTTCATTTCTAGGACTAAATTTTTCATATACATTATGTTTGATGGGTTTCAATTTTGCACTGTATTCTACTTTTTCAATTCTATCAACTTTAAATTTATTTTTCTCATTGTCTCTTTTATATATTTCATACAATTTAATTTTTTCTTTGAATTCACGCATATTTTTAGCGCCATATAAAATTAGTTTATTTTCACTTTTATCATTTATTCCTTGGATCACGTAATGCATTAACGCGGTATCTTCAATGTGCCCGTTTTTTGACAATTCACGCATTTTAAAATAATATTCCGTAACTGTTTCATTAGTTTTCATTTTCTTTTTACTCAGCATATCATGTAATGAGGCAGAGTTAATCTCAAACCTGAACTCATTAATGAGTGCATTTTTTAATTTTTTGTATGTTAGTAGTCCCTTTTCAGATCTTATAAACAACAGAGCGTTTCCGCTCAAAGACCTTTTACAGAAAACAATTTTTCTGTAATTCACTTAAATTAAACATTACTGACAATTCTTCAAATTCGAAAAAAAAACTCAATAATATTTTCATGCGGTTCGCCGCTAAATTTAGACATAGAATTTTCAAAATCATTGAAAGAAACAGTTGCACCAAGTGATCCATTATTACAATTTATACTTTTTTTTTATTTTACCATCATCATAATCACAATCATTTTCATAGCACTTATTATAGTTCATATGGCATTGCACAGAGGAGTCGATTTTTTCAATGTCATTATCGCCACTACTTTCAGATTCACTGCTCGATTCATTTTGAGAATCTTCCTCATCTGAATTATTTTCGGAACTTTCTTGTTTTAACAACTCCGTGTCACACAAATGTAATAACAATCGATCTCGCAGTTCATTTTTGCTCCCATCAAAAGGGACATTTAATACATTACAAATAATAATTAATTCATTCAACGAAAAATTGTCGTCAATTATTTTTTGTTTTTGAATATAGTTTTCGTCATCTACGGCAAACGCGAATCCTGAAAACTTTCTTATTCTGCATCGTTTTTCCTGTCACCTTCATCGTTAAATATAAAGCGATTCAGAATTTTAATCTTACTATAGCTCTCAGTCCTCAGTGCAGCGCCAATCTTGGGTATATCCCCAAGCGAAACCATTTTATAACAAGATAAAATGTACGTACCTTAGAAGAACAGAAATAACGGCTAGTGTAGATTTCTTGTTCAAACCTCTATCCAGACGATTCGTAGCTGTTCCGTAGAATCCACAGCCACTTCGTTGCTCTAATTTAAGTAGATTTCATAAATTTCTGTCGATCATGAAGCATCACTACACACTTTAAAAATCATTCATCCAGAACCATTCATTATGAATTAGCATATGAAGAAATTCCAACAGTTCAAAAATAGTCTAAAAGTTCAGTTCATATTTTAAGAACAGTTTTTATTCTATCAGGCCAGGTGCATCATCATTTTAAAAAAGAAGTTCACAATTTATAAAAGTAAATGTTCTATTCTTTATCGCGTTCAATCCAAAATTTAAGTTAAATTAAAACTTATGGTTTATTCTCGATCTTAACCAATTACGAGCGATGTTAACTAAAAATTAACGTTCAATCCCACTTCTGATATAGTATCCAGTGGGTTGTGGGCGTTTAAGAACTTTAAGAATACTAATTCTATTATTTACTAATTATTTAAATTTTAATAATGAAAGTTAAATTATATTACAATATTTACATAGATGATAATGAGCATTTAAAGTTGCTTATCAAAAGTTATTTTAATAGTACGTCGAATTGTTCACATCTCGTCACATAGATAAATCGTTTGGCACTTAACTGAAGGCGTCGAATGTGAAAACCAAAGTATTCAAATACAGGCATTGCGTCCGTCAAGCCAAGGCTGAACTGGATCCGACGCTCCTTCGCGCCGATTCAAGGCTTTAACATTTCCCCCATTTTCACCAGACAAGTTTCGGATTTAACCTGCAACGTAAAAGCGCACCAAGCGGCAAAAGCTGAATTACAAACGTAAACATAAGACGCGATCTTTTATCGGCGCTGCGCTGGATCATTAAAATTTCTGTTCTTTCTTCGTCTACAACATGTTATTTGTTGAAATTTCTCATAAAAATATACTTTGACACATTTGAAATTTCTTATAAAAATATGTTTTGACCATCAACATATAATATAATGCAGCTTTTTTATTTACGAATGTATATATACATGCGTGTGTGTGTGTGTATTGCTTACTAATATAAATAGTTATTTTAATATTTGACAATATTTTATTTAACAATAAATAGATAAATAAAAACTACTACTCGTACAGCTTAAAGCTAAAGATTTAGTATATTTTGTCAATTTATTTTTATTTCATTTTCTAAAATAAACAATATTCTCAAGTCTCCTATTCAAAACGAAGTTCAAAGTAATTTCTCTTCTACTTAGAATTCGTGCAGCTTATGTTGTCTAAATGGTTTCTAGTACAGAAATGTATTTAAATGATTTCTATTAAATAAATAAATATATATATTCCTTCCTCTCTTATTATCTTGAATAAATGCAACTTTGTGTGCACTTCTAATTATAATGTAGTAGGTAGAAACTCTTATCTTTAACCCCCCCCCTTTTTTTTAAACCCCTTTTCATTGGTATAATTTGACTTTTGCCTTGCCCCTTAATCTTACATTTGCTCTTTTATGACTTGTGTCATTTTTATGTAAATGACTTTTAATTCTGATTATTTCATTTGTACTTTTGCTTTAGAGAAGGTTTCAGTTATGTGTATTATATGTGAATAGCAGGCTTTATTAAAAGTTATTATGTATGGGAGGGGGGAATCTAGAAATTGTAGAAGAAAAATGTCTATATTAATTATCTTAAAAAATTATAAATTAAAGGGTCTAACGCTAAACACAGTAAAGTAAAATAAAATAAATATTAATGGACGTACATTTATTTTGTATAAGATATAAAGTGAAAATTGTATAATTAAAAATATTGCTCTCATCTTTGTTTTATGCAAAACTGAACAAAGCAGTCTTTAAAAAAATTATGTATGTGGTATTTGTTATAATATGGGAATTAATAGCAACCCATTTTCTTATCTATATACTAAATCCAAAAGCAAGATATACTGCTTTTAAATTATCAAATAAAAAAGAAGCTGCATTAGAATTTGTCCAGCCAGTTTTTAAAAAAAACCTTTGATTTTAAAATTTCATGCAAAAAGTTCTCCATTCAAGGACATTTTGAGAATTATTTTATTAAAATGTAACAGCTCTAGAATTAAGAAAATGATATTAAAAATTTTAATATCCAAGTATTGAAAAATGTTGAAATAATTCTAATTGCAAAAGGTTCTACATCCGATGAAGAGTGTTTTCTTGAAATAGAAAATTTAGTTTCAATAAAAGCTATAAAACTTCTAATTTTATTTAAAATATTAAATGCAAATTCTATTCAATATGTAAATTTCAAATGGATTGCAATATTCCATTACATAATCCAAAAGCATATTTTTTTCTTAAATTTCTTCCTATAACTCTTTTTTTATTGTATTGAAGTTTTTTTAATTTTTACCTAATTCATTAAATTAAGAATTTTATTGTTATTAAGTTAATTTGTCATCAAAATTATAGAAAAGGCATGTTAGGTTTAACATTCACTATAAAAAAAAAAAAAAATGTCAACTCACAGTCATCCTGTTATTACCATTTACATCGTTTTAATGAGCACTCAATACTACAATTTTGGAATATTTTTAGAAGTTCTGAATATAAAAAAATTTAATCCTTTTTTATATAACAGTTCTTTAATTCATTGATGAGATCGACAAAAGTGTAAAAAAAAAAAAAAAAAAAAAAAACACTTTATGTAAAGGATAAATATTAAAGCAAAATATAAGAATTTAGGTGGAAAAAGCCTGTGTTACAGAAATAAATGATTTGATTGTTTTATTTTTAAACATAAAATTCCATGTCTGAAAGTACAAACTTTACATCTTGTATACATTATTACAGAAAGAAAATCACCACAACCTTAAAAAAAAAAAAAAAAAAAAAAAAAGCTGAAAAATCTCATCCCTGTTTATTATTAATAATTTAAATTATTTTTAGATGAAGCAATAATTAATGTTGGAATATTAATTACTTCTTAAAGTGGCAAATTTATTTACGAATAGGTATAATATGACTGGAAAACATATACTAATAAAACCTGGCTTAAAAAAAAAAAAAAAAAAAAAAAAAAAAACCTGGTTTTTGCCAACCCTGAAATACTGTATAGAAAGAAATAATTCATTTTACATAAATATTAAGAATATGAAGGTAATTTAACTTTTAATTAATTATAATAAATTAGTATTACTATTATTTTGTAATAAGTTTTCTTTTAGTCTAAAACTGTTCTCTTTTTAAATAAACTTAAAATTCAAACCCAATTGTGTTATTCTACATTTAACATAAAAAAAACCAATTAAACCTAAAAAAAATACTCCACCCGGGTTGGGCTTTAAAAAAAAAAATTTCTTAAAACCTTGCAGTGGCGTATATTTATATGGCGTATTTTATTTCGAGGAGGGATGAGTTAAGTTCGATAATGTTTCATAGCATACAAAAATCATAAATATTACTCTTAATCTTTATTTTTTAAAACTTTCTACAAATTTCAAGAGGGGCTGTAGTCTATCACCCCCCCCCCCCACACACACACACACACACATATATATCTATATACAGTATGGTTTTGGAAAAAAGTTATTTAACTTTTAGAAAAAAGTTAAAGTAGTTTAGAAAAAAGTTATTTAACAATATAGTAGTCTAACACAACATGAATTTTCGTACAAATACAATTTCGAAAAGGAGAATTTTGAAACAATCTTTTTAAATTCTTGAAAAAATAATAAATTATTCAATTACTTACGAGATGATCCTGGAATGTTTTTTAATCCAGCAAAGTTGAAAACACATTTTACATATGTTTCAAGTGTTAGAGAAAAAAAAATAGATACACAATTGTTTTTTGATACTAATTCTTCATTAAACAGTAAATCTCAATGTAATGATTTAAGCAAAATATATTACTATAATATCATTTTAATAAACTTTTAATTTAACTCTTTTCTAAAAAAGCAAATTTGATAATTGCTAAAAATGTTTTTACTGAATCCATTTTCAAAACATGACATACATGTCAATCTTTTAGCAAGCTGTTTAGATAATCTTTCAACTGCAGAATCATCATCTCCTTTATTATAATTTATTTTATTTTAAGATAGAGGCGATTTAAGCATTTAATTTGAGGTATCCACCTTCAAATTTTATACATTTTAAGTATTATTCAAAATTCCTTGATCTTTAAGAGTATTTACAGGTGGCATGTTTAGTTCAGAGTTATGAGAAAAATTCAACAATAGCTCTGCATCTTGTACTTTCTACTTTTACAATTGGGGTTTCTTCATGCTTACGTTTTGTTTTGCTTATGCATTAGAATTAGGTTCCCTTAATTGCCGCTTTAAAATTCGTCTAAGTTTATCCTCAGAAGATAATTTATACAAAGGATATACTGGAAAAACAGAAGGCACAGACATAGGCTTCAGCCGTCGTCTTTTTTAATTCTGTATGCAATCTTCATTTTTAAAATGTTCGCTACAAAACACGTGACGAATTGGATTTATCGATTGCATAATATTCCTTACGACAGATAATTTTTAACCAGGCTTTTAACCATCATTATCCGAAGAAAATTCATCAAACGATAGTCTTTATTTTTTCTGGAATTCGATTTACAAAATGGAACATAGTAGTATGACATATTCGCGAAGTTTATAATCTATCTCTTCATTGACTGAAATCAAGTTCTTGCCACAACTTTACTATTTAAAACAACATTTAATCAGAATCCTAATATAACATATATTCGATAATTTCACAATCTATAGAAAAGAAAACAAAATAAATACTCAAGATCGTCCTAATAATTCCATGTAAATAAACCGCGTAAAGACCTACGTACGCAGCGCCATCTGGTGAGAAATCTTACATAGATTTGTGTCTTTTGAATTCTTTTGTTATTTTCAGAATTGTTATAGCCTTGTATCCGCGCTGCGGTGGAGCGTCGGATCCAGTTCAGCCTTGGTCAAGCACACAAGCTCCGTCGAAAACTCGTCGAAAACTGAATCTAATTCCTTCAACGTTCTTAGCAGCAGCCCGTTGAGGAAGAAGCGCCGTTCACGTCATCAGTACGCATTTCCTCTCATGTTCCGATACTCCGTCACATGATCAGCTAGCAAGGATTCAGTAGTTGCGGCAAGCAAGGTCAGGGGAAAAGAACTTTCTAATATATATATGTTACCGCTAAAGTGCAGAAATCAGTTAATCTGCAGATTAGCTAGGTAATCTGCACATTAACTAGAATGATCCGTTAAAGTGAGGAAAATTGTTTTATTTCTCAAATTACCTAGGTAATCAGCAAATTACCTAGAAAATTTGCACATTACCTACTAGGCACTAGTTAAAGTGAAAATAAGATATCTTGTATTGTAATTTTACAGCACGCTGTGTTGTATTTATTTTTTCATTCGGAAAAAAAAAAATAGTTTTCTTTTCCTTTTTCTTTCTTTCTTTACTTATTTTAATCTGTATGTGTTTTAATTTTTATGTGTTTTAAAGTTATATTTGTTTTATTTTTTATTTATTTGATCTTTTTTATTCTGTCAATATAAGTTTGAAGATGTTATGCATTTTTGATATGAAATATAATAGCTTTAATAGCTTTCAATAGATTCTATTTTATATATGAATGTTACAATTGTAATACAGTAACGATTTCTTTTCAAAATAAAAATATTTAACAATTTAAAATTAAAAAAAAAAAGTTTTATTAACAACTTATATTGCTATTACTATTTAAATACTAGAAATATTAAATTATATAAAATATTACTTGAAATATTAAATTAGACAAAGCAGAAGCATTATTTAAGAAGTACTTCAAATAATTAAAACTGCTTTAACAGTTTTTAGAATGCATGAAAATTAAAATGACAGTTTTCAATGCTTTATTAAACTATATTTTGCAGCATACATATATCTGCACAAGTTTAGCAAATATATTAATTTTACAAAAAAAAAAAAGAAAGAAAGAAAAACTTTTATTAACACTTTTTATGTGATAAACTACAACGAAATTATCTGAAAAAACGAACAAAATAAAAAAAAATAAATAAATAAAAATATAATCATGATATATAAAATATGTACAGAAAACTTGAAACTGAAAGAGAAAAAAAAATGTAATGAAATCCTAAAAAATGTACAAAAATTTCGTATTAAGTATGTATTAAATGCCATAATATTTTTCAAAGTTAATAATATATATATTTTTTTTTCTGTAAGTAATAGTAATTTAAATCAATTTAAAAATAAATTAGTTTTAAAAAGTTATGGTTTAATAGTTTTAGTTCGGAAGGAAATAATTACTGTAATGTAAATCTAATATTCATAATTCAAAATGGAGTTTCAAGAGAGACAGCTTTTAATTAAGATTAAATTTCATTAATAAAATACAGACCCTTATCAAACTTTTATTGACAGAATTAAAAAAGATAGAAATAAAATCAAAATTAAAACAATTATAACTTACTTGTTACTTTAAATTTTGTGTTAGTCATAATAATAAACCTAATCATGGATTCCATCTTCCACATTTTGTGTTTGCCGTTTCTGTTTATTGGTTTATCATCATAGTGTAGCGGAAGTGAAGGGGTAAAAATTTTAGTTATGTTTGAAGGTCATTCGCATATCTGTATCACATGGCTGATTGACGTCATAGTGAATGTAAAAAAAACTAAGGCTCGAAACAAACATTTGAACTTTAACGATACTGAAACCGTTAATCTGCAGATTACCTAGTTAAAATGCGGAAAACTCTTTATTCCGCACTTTAACGGGTAATTTTAGTTAATCTGCAGATTAGCTAGGTAATCTGCAGATAAACGGATTTTGCGTTTTAACGGTAACATATATATAAATTGTCCAGTAGTCAAAAAGGGCTAAGTTGACAACTATAGGCACATAAAGTGTAAAAGAAAAATGTACAGATCTTTTATTTATCTATTTATTTTATTTATTTATTTATTTTTTTAAAGCAAAATGTTGTTTTACAAGAATGCGTAAAGGCGGGCCCAAGGAAAACGTATTAAATGACTATGTTTAAATTTGTATAAATAAAATTTGAATTACACAGGTAAAAACTGCTAAGGATGCCCAATTTTACGCATTTTTAATACCGCTTTAACTGAATAGAAATTATTTATTTTACTAATTCAGAAAAAAATATTGCTTGTAACCTAAATTTTCAATTATCTTAATTTCATACCCTTTATAAAAAAGTTAGGGGTTCATCAACGGTTTTTACTGAAATAAATAAATAAATGAATGAATAAAAAAGCTTTTTTGTTATAAAAACATAAAGATAATACTTAGCGCTTCAAAGTTTCTTACAGAAATATATTTTAATCGAATGAGGATAGTCTTGTAAGATAGATATTATTAGTTGTAAAGAATACTAAAAGGGTTTAACAAATCCTTCCTAAAGATTAGGCTGATTTTATGTTCTTTTTAAGTGGGTACCATTTTGCAATAAGATGCATAGATGCCAATATATTAACACTTTCGCGACTGTTGACGTAGATTCACGTCATTTAAAAATCTGTAACCCCGCCAGTGGGCGTTTCTTTCGCAATTTGTATGTTATTTATTTCTTATATACCCGATATACATATTTGTACAATCAAATGTACTATGAATAGGAATACTTTGATTAGAAAGAATATAATTGTAAAGTTTATCCATTTGTAATATAACACAAGAAATACGACAAGTGAATACAAAAAATGTTGTTTTGAAATATTGTAACTTATGAGAATAACGCCCACAGGCAGACCTTACCGTCAAAAAGACAAAAACATGCGGTCGCGAAAGTGTTAATTTATTCCGGAGTATATTTAGCCCCGCCTTTACTTCGCACCACTTTATTTATAAAAAAAAAAAATTATCTCTTATATAACTTCCATAAAATAAGAAAAAAATATCCTTAAAAAATAAGTGGTATGAATAAAAAGGCAGGGCTAAAAATACTCCGAAATAAATTAAAATGTTGGCATCTATGAAGATGGTTGATCAAGATTAAACTTGGATGAGACCGTCATATGAACAATGTATGTACTGAATTTCAAGCAAATGTGTTTTAAATACGTTTTTTATCCGATTGTGTGTTTGAAATTCACAAATGGTTGTCCTTTTAGAGCACGTTGGCGGATGAAGTTGGCCAAAGAAATTTTTCAAGATATTTTTATGATTATTTCGTTGTCTCATTTTGGTTAGAATCGATTCAGTAGTTTGAAAGTTATCGCGATAAGAAATTTTTTCGTTATGTATATAGATTTAGAGCAGCCAAATGTTCTAATTTTAGGATACCGTTATATATATATATACTTTTTTTTCTAGAAATTTTCCGCTAAAAAACTTTAAAAAAGTATATATATTAAAAAAAAAAAAGAAACTTTTATTTAAAAATTAGAACACATGACAACATTGATATTGATAAACTAATTTATTGCAATAGATTCATTTCAAAAGTTATAGTACATACATAATAATTATTCAGAAATTTAATACTAAGATATATCTGAATGAAATGAAATGTTAAATACAAATTGCTAAATTAATCCCTGACTTCTCTTTCTCGACACAATCTGTACTAATTACACATACCGTGGCAATAATGCATATCCAACATATAAATAATTATTTTACTCTCTCAGGATAGTTATACGAATTATGCATTTACTGAAAAATATGTGAAAATTATTTAAATTTATTAAAGATATAAGGTTTACTAAAATAATTGAGAAGAAAAAACTACGTAAAAAATATCATTATGTTATGTAATCAGAAAATTGCCCTTACCCTCAAGAATAAATTTTCTTTTATTTAACATTTTCTATTTTATTAAAGAAAAAAATCAGAGTACGAAATTATAAGAAATAACCCATTAAATCTTTTCTCAGGGAAGAAAAAAATATTTTACTCACGCTTTTTAAGCATTTAAATTTAGAAAAACAGTGGAACGACTAAAAGAAAAAACTTATTTAAAAAATCATTAAACATAGCCGTCGAAATTTCTTTTATTAAGGTACCTAAGATTTGCATACTTTGTCGATTTTCAACATTTTTTTATAATGCAATTTAAGCAGAAAATTCATTTTCTTTAATCTGTATAAAAAGTGTTTCATGGTTTACAACAAATATAAAATAAACTATAAGTGATGCCCATATTTTATTTATATTTTTTATTTATTTTTTTAACATAGTTTTATAAGGAAACTTAAATATTGGCTTTATTATTATGGAGAAGTTATGTACATTTTTGTATATGAATTTTAAGAATGTATATATACACTAAGCGACAAAAAAAAAAAAAAAAAAAAAGAAATAGAAAAAGCCGCACTGCAGAAAAATTGACATACCTTTTGGGTTTTTAATAATTTAAAAACTAATGATTGCAACAAATAAAATTGTTATGTTTGTATAATACGGAAGTCATAACATGATACCTATGTACATTTTCGATTTAATAATTCGTTTTGTTACACTCTACGAAGTATTTAATAAAAGTCTACATAAAATTTTCTTTTTAAACGTAATAAAATAAACATATACTTTGCATTTTATCATGATTTATTATGTGAAATAAACAAGTGCTATTTTAAAGTATGAAATAAAACTATTTGTTTGTTAGATCTAAACAATTATCACAGCGTATATTTAGTCTTTTGGTGCTGTGATTAACTTTTTCGTTTTTTAAGAAATTATCTTTCGCAATTAAATAAATAATTTAACAGGTATAATTAATCTTTTGTGCTATGATTAACTTTTTCCTCTTTTTCAAGAAATTTTCTTTGCCAATTAAACAAATAGCTTAACAGGTGGGGGTGATTAAAAAAAAAAAAAAAAAATGTAAATACATGTTAAGAAATATGTAAAAATGCTTAGGAAAATAATAATAATAGTTTGTATATAGATAATCCTAGTGTGAAGGCATCTTTTGTGTATGTGATCAGGATAAGAATTGCATGGGGGGATTTGGGTAAACAAAATATAGTCTAGAAAGTATGTAGAAGTGTCTCCATTTGAAGGCTAAGCCGAGTGAGCAAGACAGGCAGTGAATAGAGAATATGAGATTCCTTGTTCCAGGTTCACGAGTAAAGCATTCATTGTGTTAAGCTGCGTTGGGAAACAGCTGTAAATGCCATCGCTATCTGGAATGTCTATTCACGGCCTAACTCGATCTTCTCCTCTCTTTCTCCCCTACTTACGGCCTTAACAAAAATCCGAAACCCTATTGTTATTGCGGAATCCAGTTCTTCCTTCTCAGAAATGTAGAGGGCGCTTTTACTTACTGCTTTAGAGGGAATTTTTGTTTCTTTACATTATGTTAGAGGCGCTTTTTTCGATTGTTTCCGTAGATGTAATTGAACTTTATTTCATTTTAATGTAAATATGGTAAACTGCTGTGTACCATACTGTACTTCCGATTCACTGAAAAAATGTACTGATATTTCATTTCATGAATTTCCTTCTAAAATAGACTTAAGAGATAAATGGTTGAAAGCTATATCTAGAAAAGATTTCGTGATTAATGATAAGTCAGCTTCCTCCGTTGTCTGCTCTAAGCATTTTAGGGAAGAGGATTTTCTGAAAACCTTAAAACGAAAACGTTTAGCACCGGATGCTGTACCGAGTATATTTGTAAATTACCCGTCTTATATGGTATCCTCTTCAAAAAATAAAAGAAAATACATTCTAAAAGACAAGCTAAAGATATTCTACCAGAAAAATTGGTAAAACGGAAAAGAATTAGCATAAATGATGCCAATCAAAATTTATCTTTGAGTGAGAGCTGCCAAAGTCAGCCTGTGTTTTCTGCAGGAAATAATGGAATTTCTTCAAAAGACAATTTTATTAGAAATACTCTGAACGAAAAGAAGAATGAAGTAAAGCTTTTAAAAAGCAATTTGTGGAAAAAAAAACAGGGAAATTGAAAATTTAAAAGAGAAGTTAAGAAAAGTAGAAGAAAAATTGATGTATTATGAAAAAAATAATTATCACTGCGCATTAGAAAAGATGATAATTTTAAGCGAAGAAGTAGGTAGTCGAAAAGCTTCTTTTGTTCTGCAGCAGATCGAAAACTTTTTTTCTAGCAGACCTACATGGAAAGAAGAAGTCATACGGGATTGTGTATTATGGAATTCCAGCTCTCCCAAGGGATATCACTTTGTGCGAGAAAGAAATATGTTAACTTTGCCGTCTAAAATGACTTTAGCAAGATTCATTGGACCATTCACTGGAGAAATGGGGGTCACAAATTTAATAAAAGAGAGACTGACAGAAGAAGCAAATAATTTAAATAATTACGAAAGATTTTGCTCCTTAATTATTGACGAAATGTCTATAAAACAAAATTTGCAATATGATTCAAAAGTCGACAGTTTTTTCGGTTTTCAGACTAATACCGAAAATAAAGTCTCGTGTAATTTAGCCAATAGATTATTATGTTTTATAATTAATGGCTTATCCTCAAATTATAGAATCCCTTGCGGATACTTTTTTCCCAAGCAACTTACTGGGAAGGAACTGTACAATTTGACCCTTAAAGTCATCTCAGAAGTTTAAAAGTGCGGATTTGTAATAATTAGAATTGTTACTGACAATCATAAAACAAATGTCTGCATGTTTAGAATGCTTGGAAATGGTAAATTGAATTTTAAAGTTACGCATCCAAATGATGATAGTAGGTATCTCTTTCTAAGCTTTGATCAAAACCATTTGATAAAAAATCTAAGATCTCAATTTTTAGAAAAAGAGATGGCATATAATGAGGATATTATATCCGGAGTATATGTAAAAAAACTCCAAGATTTTCAACAGAAAGAAAATATTAAGGCTGTTAGAAATCTCACAAAACGTCACGTAGAACCCACTAATATCGATAAAATGAATGTAGGTCGAGCAGTTTTGATATTTTCCCCTCCTGTAACTGCTGCACTATCCTTTCTATCTGAAAACTCAACAAGCCATCCGAAAGCATATGAATTCAAAAATGCTTCATCTACTATTCTTTTCATGCAAAATATTTATAAATGGTTTACTGTCCATGACATATCTAACCGCCATCAACATATTGCTGCAAGAGATAAAAATAGAATTCATTTCTTTTCTTTAGATGATGAAAGACTTAAATGGCTCGAAAATGATTTCCTTCACTTTATGGAATGTATAAAGTTATCATCAGCCGAAAAAAAGATGCAGTATTTGACTAGAGAGACTCATGAAGCTCTAACTCTAACAACATTATCTACTACAAACTGTATAAAATACTTGTTAGAGACTGGATACCATTATGTTTTGACAAGAACATTTAATAGTGATCCTATAGAATCCTTATTTTCTGCAATAAGACAAATGAACGGCGGCAATGATTTGATGGATGTAAAAAGCACCATATTAAGTATGGAAAAAATTTTGAAAACTGGACAACTCCTTAAATCAAAATATACAAATGCTAGGGAGAGTTTTAATGCCATCTCCACAAAAAATATTAGAATAATAAAAGGAAGTTTGCCTCAAACATCAGCAGAAAATATAAATCCTTTTCCTGAAGACATTCTTGAAATTCTAGATGATCTGATGTTGGAACAAGGTAAGTTATTAAATATAAATTTTTAATAAAATTTAGCATAAGTTTCGGCTAAAATTTATTAACAGTAGTCATAATTTATTTATTTATTTATTTATTTTTGTATTCCTAGAATTACCAAGAGTTAATTTAAAGTTTGCAAGTATTGCCATAGTTACAGGATATCTTGTAAGGACATTTAAAGAGAATTTCGAGTGTTTATCCTGCCTATCAAGTATACAAACAGCTGATTGTAATGCACCCATACTTCAACTCATTGCATGTCAGGATAGAGGTGGTTTATGCTATCCTAAACCTGAATTTGTCCGTATAATTTCTATATTGTTAGACTTCATGGAGCAAATAGTACCCATTTTAAATTCTAACGGGATTGTAAAAACTATATATGAACTGATATACCCAAAGCTTATAAAATGCCCATTATGGAAATGCGATATAATTCAGCATAAGAAAAATATATGCTCTTTAATATGCGCGAAATTTTTGCCATTGGTTTTAAAAAATATGGCAAAAAAATTTACTAACGAAGCCAATTCAACTGCAAAACATAATTTTTTATCTAGAAAATATCTTAAATTTACTTAAAATTCAGATAATAATAAAGAAGTACTAAAATAAAATCATAGTTGCCGACTTCTCAACTTTTTAAATAACACTTTTTTTTTAGTGCTTTATCTAAAGACTGAAATTCTATTGTTAAACAAGGATCCTTATATAAAGTTAATTCATATATCATTTATATTATTAACTTATAAATACACTTCCTCGCTAAATCCGTTGAATGGTTTCGTAAATAAATGTGATTTAAAATCTTGGTATTTTTAAGTACTTATATTTATTTTTTAATAAAAATTATGAGCTTGAGTTTTACTAGCGCCAAACTTATCCTAAAATCTCTACAAAAGCATATGATTAGGGGAGGGGGGGGGGACTTATTTACTATTATTATTATTAAGTGAGAATATATATATTTCTAATTCTTTATGTGATACTTGGTATCATCTTCTACAATGTTTGAAGAGGTATTTAATATATATATATATATCTTTTATCTTATATTTCATTTTGAATAATTATAGTATCTAATTTTATTATAAATTTTATTTATTAAAAAAAGGTTTTATTTTTCACATTATTTCCATTTTAATTCATTGTTAACATCTCAGCGATATTGTTCAATGATACTGATTTCAAATAATTTCTTATATCATTGTCAATATTTTGTTGTGTAGCTATATATTGCCCTTGATAAAAATAATGCAGTAAATTTTAAAATTATTTTGTCTTCATCTATTAACTTTTTCAATATTTCTTAATTTCTATATTTCTTTATTTCAAATGTAATATTTTATTTGTCTATTGCTAAAGAAAAATTTTTCTTCTTGTTTTTTTATCCTTATAATGTTGAAATATTAAAATTTATTTATATGGCAGAGAGCGGTTAAACAAAATCATTAATTCTCTGTAAAATAATTTTGACATAACTGAATGTTGTGCATTGGGAGAAAATGCAATGTAACTTTTTTAATATGAAATCAAACAAATGGCATTTAAAAAAATTTCTTAACTATTTCAAATGTTATTTGGTTATTTATTGTACGAAAAAATGTCCAAAATTCTGATATAACTACATTTTTTTTTATGTATTTATTAAATCTATTAGACTCATTTTTACATTAACACTTTTTAAAGAATTTGCAAATAAGGAGACACCTTTTTAAGAATATGCAAATTCTATATGTGATTAATATTTCTATTACTGTAGCATCTTTTAACAATTTCGAGACAAAGAATTTATTTTTGAAATACAGTGAAATTTTTAGATATTATTCTTTTATCATTATCTTAATAACAATTCTATCATTGTATCTAATAATAAATACTCGATGTATGTAAAATGAATGTGTGCGATTTATTTCTTAAAATATAAAACTGAACATCGTGTAATGTAATCAACTGTCTGTATTTTTTATTTTGTAATAATTAAAATGCCTATTTTAGTGGGAAAATTTTGCAATTTCCATCCTAAAATATTAAAAACCTTATAGATATCAATGTTTCGAATGAATGTTTTACATATTTTAATTGTTAAAAATGATCAAAAGATTGTGTATAATGAATAAATGATGAATAAATATTCATAAATAAATTGATTCAATTTGATATATTATTATTATTATTAACTTCTTCAACGTTGCTTCAATCTAAATATTTTGATTTTATCATAATAATTGAATTAATTTCTTTACTACTATGAATCTTCTTTCTGTAAAATTTTTTCTTCTATATTTAAGTACAATAAGGACTAAAAAATAAGAAAGGGAAAAAAAACTGAAAGAAAAGAAATATAAATCGTTTATTTTGCACATTTATGTATCGAAAATAACCTCTAATAAGCATTATTTACAGTGGGAAAACACGCCATCTGGTGGGGAAAAGAGTTCTTTAGTGATTCCGAAACTAACGGTGATTGTGAAGGCCGCAAAGGAGGGAGAAAAGAGATCCAGTTCGGCCGTGGTCTATTGCATCCGTATAGTGAAAACTAGCATTCAAAAACTCTTTCTCTCTTTTTTCCCTTTTTATCGAAGTGAAGCGTGAAACGTGATCTCGAAACACATGGCTGAAGGAAACAGCTGATAAGCGGGAGGGTTCCTCTTTTCACCCCGTTCTGTGACGTGAGTACAGGAATTACCATATGAGAATCACAGGGGAGGAGTCACGAGCTGTACCTCGGGGTTTTTCTACGCATTCATTCGGCGTAGTGGGTTGCTGACGTATCAGGGGTAGTGCAAGGCGGGGGGGGGCGACTGCTTCCCCGCCCGGTTTGAAATAGAGAAGAGAACTTGGACGAGAGACAGAGATGAGATTGGAATCTGGTTGCTGCTCGCTTGCTAGTTGGGAGTAGAAGCTGATGTGTGCTTGCTGGAGGCTGGTCTGTTTTGTCCTATCGATGTCTAGTGGTGGGCTGAAGATAATGATGTAATGTCGAGAGAATTTTGTTAGTTTTTTGTGATACGAGATTGGAAATAGTAATTATTGCTGATTCACTCGATATCTGTGGAAAGCGACTCGCTGGATGTTAGCGGAATAAAGTCTGGAGTGAATAGAAGCAGAGACTGGTCGGAAAGATGATATAGAACAAGAAAAATAGCCAGCTGGTATGACCGAGACGAATTTCGGAGGCCGCTTTGCTTGGAAGCCATTATCCTTTTGGAAAAAACGATCTCCTCGTCCTCTACTTATGACCGAACTGGGGCAGCTGAATGAACCCAAATTATGTAAGTTATGCCTCTAACCTTTCCTTTTGTTGTTGGTTACATTTAATTAATTGTATCAGTTCATTTTTCTTAGAAAGGAAAAAATTAATAGCTGGAGTTGTAAATGAATGCTATATTGTTATTCCTGTGAATTTATGTGTTTCGTCAAGGTATTACCAGTTCATGTCTTTATTATGGAAATTGTTAGTTGCTTTGTTTAAGATATAAATTACAGTTTAGAGCACGGAATTAGTAACTTTGTAATTCTTAATTCAATTTAAATAAAATTAGTGTAATGTAAAAATCAACTCTTAGTATTTGTTTTCCTTATGATGTATAACAATGAAAGATTAATTACACTAGAGAAACAAGTTTATTTTCTTTATATACTTCTGACTGCGGGTATCGTTTTACCTATTTTTTCTGAACTAGGGTTTTGCGATAGAAAAGTTAATAAGTAAAAGATATTTTTAAGAACACAACGCGATGATAGATTTATTGTTTGTTTAAAACTATACGATCCTTTCCCTTTTTAGTAAACAAGTAAATTTAATTAGTAAATTGTAATTGTTGTTATTGCAGGGAGTAAATTCAATTTATTGTTATTATTGTAAAATTGTTCAATGTCAGATAAAAAAAAAAAAAAAAAAAAAAAAGTCAGTATTTTATGTTTTAACTTGAAGTAAATTGACCAGATTATACCTAGTGAGTATTATTTTAGAATTTGAATAGTAACTTATTTACAAATAAATGATAAGTACTAAAAAAAAAAAAAACATTATTATACAATTATTTAATAAAAATATGTATTCAGGATTGGATAATTCCGCCTTTATATGGAATTACTACTTTAATGCGCAATGGCATATTATTTTACAGTTTTTTAACATGAAACTCAGAAATTTTCCTGTACTAAATATCATAAATATTTTTTTCTAGTTCTTTCAAAGTTGTAGGCTACAAATTTTTAATCCCCATCCTCTTTTATAGACTAAACGTTTTCTAGCGGATTGAGATTAGGACAATTTTCAGGTCTAATAAAGAAGAAATTCTGCGATATTCTTTGTGGGATTTAATTTTATGTAAAAAAAGTTATGATAACCTACAAAATTATAGATGCTCATGAGAATGGATAAGTAATTTTAACAACTTTAATCAAATAAATGTATCACAAGCGCCATATAACAAGGTGCATTATCATCTTGAAATGCTGATTATGGAACAATCTGAAATACCCCCAAAGTAGTCCGCCAGGTATCAATTTTTTAATGGCCAAGTTTTATTTCGGCTTAATTGATTCCTTGAACAGGAAACTTCGCCAGACTCATCGAAAAATTATGCAATTTTGTTTCGTAATGTACGGGGAATATGTGATTGTTTTAAAAGTGCGATTTTCATTAAGCCAGTCACATTTTCGTGACCAGATCTGCTTGTTTCCGTCAGTTTGAAATAAACTTGAATCATCAGAGAGAACAACATCAGCCCAATAATTAATTGATCCTTTTTAATTTTTTTTAACCCTCTAATATCTTGGTTTTCTAATTCTTTTCGTTAAGAATGAAATTTTTCAGATTTTCTGGCAAATAAACCTGATTTTTTTAATTGTTATTTCACTGTATTTAGCTAAATTATGTTACTAAACACTTTTTCTGAATCCTTGCTATGTTTTAAATGTGATACAAACTGATTTTTTAAACGCTGGCGTTTTAACTTGCGGTCATCTCGACTGGATGAGTAACGTGGCCGCCTAAGGACAAATGTGCAGTTTAAACAGCAAAAAAATATTATATCTTGCTAAAAACCAGATCACTAATATTTTGTTAACATTCAATCATTTTGGCATCCCACGTATTAAAATATTTTTTTGATTTTCGTTCTAAAATTAATATTTTTTGGTGGTATCGTTAATTGCCTTATTCTTGCCAATTTTGAAACACTTTCTAAAATTACAATTTTCCGAACAATTGCTTGTTGTTTTTAACACTTGGCTCAATCCTAAATTGCATGCGGAACACAACGTAATAAAATCTGTTCAAAAATTTACTTTTGAAACAGTAAAATTAGCGATTACAGAAAGAAAAATGGAAAATACCCAAGTGCGGCCTTTTTTTTTTTTTTTTTTTTTTTTTTTTTGTTGTTGTTGCCTAGTGTGTGTATATATATATATATATATAATCAAATGACGCAGCACCTGCGAGTAAGTATTGGACAGGAGGTCACCGAATCGATAGCCATGTATAATATGTATAGTATGAATATTATTATATATTATATATTATATTATTTATTATTTCATATTTAAATACCTTAGAAGAACAGAAATAACGGCAAGTGTAGATTTCTTGTTCAAACCTCTATCCAGACGATTCGTAGCTGTTCCGTAGAATCCACAGCCACTTCGTTGCTCTAATTTAAGTAGATTTCATAAATTTCTGTCGATCATGAAGCATCACTACACACTTTAAAAATCATTCATCCAGAACCATTCATTATGAATTAGCATATGAAGAAATTCCAACAGTTCAAAAATAGTCTAAAAGTTCAGTTCATATTTTAAGAACAGCTTTTATTTTATCAGTCCAGGTGCATCATCATTTTAAAAAAGAAGTTCACATTTTATAAAAGTAAATGTTCTATTCTTTATCGCGTTCAATCCAAAATTTAAGTTAAATTAAAACTTATGGTTTATTCTCGATCTTAACCAATTACGAGCGATGTTAACAAAAAATTAACGTTCAATCCCACTTCTGATATAGTATCCAGTGGGTTGTGGGCGTTTAAGAACTTTAAGAATACTAATTCTATTATTTACTAATTATTTAAATTTTAATAATGAAAGTTAAATTATATTACAATATTTACATAGATGATAATGAGCATTTAAAGTTGCTTATCAAAAGTTATTTTAATAGTACGTCGAATTGTTCACATCTCGTCACATAGATAAATCGTTTGGCACTTAACTGAAGGCGTCGAATGTGAAAACCAAAGTATTCAAATACAGGCATTGCGTCCGTCAAGCACACAAGCTCCGTCGAAAACTCGTCGAAAACTGAATCTAATTCCTTCAACGTTCTTAGCAGCAGCCCGTTGAGGAAGAAGCGCCGTTCACGTCATCAGTACGCATTTCCTCTCATGTTCCGATACTCCGTCACATGATCAGCTAGCAAGGATTCAGTAGTTGCGGCAAGCAAGGTCAGGGGAAAAGAACTTTCTAATATATATATATGTTACCGCTAAAGTGCAGAAATCAGTTAATCTGCAGATTAGCTAGGTAATCTGCACATTAACTAGAATGATCCGTTAAAGTGAGGAAAATTGTTTTATTTCTCAAATTACCTAGGTAATCAGCAAATTACCTAGAAAATTTGCACATTACCTACTAGGCACTAGTTAAAGTGAAAATAAGATATCTTGTGTTGTAATTTTACAGCACGCTGTGTTGTATTTATTTTTTCATTCGGAAAAAAAAAAAATAGTTTTCTTTTCCTTTTTCTTTCTTTCTTTACTTATTTTAATCTGTATGTGTTTTAATTTTTATGTGTTTTAAAGTTATATTTGTTTTATTTTTTATTTATTTGATCTTTTTTATTCTGTCAATATAAGTTTGAAGATGTTATGCATTTTTGATATGAAATATAATAGCTTTAATAGCTTTCAATAGATTCTATTTTATATATGAATGTTACAATTGTAATACAGTAACGATTTCTTTTCAAAATAAAAATATTTAACAATTTAAAAATTAAAAAAAAAAAGTTTTATTAACAACTTATATTGCTATTACTATTTAAATACTAGAAATATTAAATTATATAAAATATTACTTGAAATATTAAATTAGACAAAGCAGAAGCATTATTTAAGAAGTACTTCAAATAATTAAAACTGCTTTAACAGTTTTTAGAATGCATGAAAATTAAAATGACAGTTTTCAATGCTTTATTAAACTATATTTTGCAGCATACATATATCTGCACAAGTTTAGCAAATATATTAATTTTACAAAAAAAAAAGAAAGAAAGAAAAACTTTTATTAACACTTTTTATGTGATAAACTACAACGAAATTATCTGAAAAAACGAACAAAAAAAAAAAAAATAAAATAAAATAAAAATATAATCATGATATATAAAATATGTACAGAAAACTTGAAACTGAAAGAGAAAAAAAAAATGTAATGAAATGCTAAAAAATGTACAAAAATTTCGTATTAAGTATTTATTAAATGCCATAATATTTTTCAAAGTTAATAATATATTTTTTTTTTTTTCTGTAAGTAATAGTAATTTAAATCAATTTAAAAATAAATTAGTTTTAAAAAGTTATGGTTTAATAGTTTTAGTTCGGAAGGAAATAATTACTGTAATGTAAATCTAATATTCATAATTCAAAATGGAGTTTCACGAGAGACAGCTTTTAATTAAGATTAAATTTCATTAATAAAATACAGACCCTTATCAAACTTTTATTGACAGAATTAAAAAAGATAGAAATAAAATCAAAATTAAAACAATTATAACTTACTTGTTACTTTAAATTTTGTGTTAGTCATAATAATAAACCTAATTATGGCTTCCATCTTCCACATTTTGTGTTTGCCGTTTCTGTTTATTGGTTTATCATCATAGTGTAGCGGAAGTGAAGGGGTAAAAATTTTAGTTATGTTTGAAGGTCATTCGCATATCTGTATCACATGGCTGATTGACGTCATAGTGAATGTAAAAAAAACTAAGGCTCGAAACAAACATTTGAACTTTAACGATACTGAAACCGTTAATCTGCAGATTACCTAGTTAAAATGCGGAAAACTCTTTATTCCGCACTTTAACGGGTAATTTTAGTTAATCTGCAGATTAGCTAGGTAATCTGCAGATTAACGGATTTTGCGTTTTAACGGTAACATATATATAAATTGTCCAGTAGTCAAAAAGGGCTAAGTTGACAACTATAGGCACATAAAGTGTAAAAGAAAAATGTACAGATCTTTTATTTATCTATTTATTTTATTTATTTATTTTTTTTTTTTTTTTAAGCAAAATGTTGTTTTACAAGAATGCGTAAAGGCGGGCCCAAGGAAAACGTATTAAATGACTATGTTTAAATTTGTATAAATAAAATTTGAATTACACAGGTAAAAACTGCTAAGGATGCCCAATTTTACGCATTTTTAATACCGCTTTAACTGAATAGAAATTTTTTATTTTACTAATTCAGAGAAAAATATTGCTTGTAACCTAAATTTTCAATTATCTTAATTTCATACCCTTTATAAAAAAGTTAGGGGTTCATCAACGGTTTTTACTGAAATAAATAAATAAATGAATGAATAAAAAAGCTTTTTTGTTATAAAAACATAAAGATAATACTTAGCGCTTCAAAGTTTCTTACAGAAATATATTTTAATCGAATGAGGATAGTCTTGTAAGAGAGATATTATTATTTGTAAAGAATACTAAAAGGGTTTAACAAATCCTTCCTAAAGATTAGGCTGATTTTATGTTCTTTTTAAGTGGCTACCATTTTGCAATAAGATGCATAGATGCCAATATATTAACACTTTCGCGACTGTTGACGTAGATTCACGTCATTTAAAAATCTGTAACCCCGCCAGTGGGCGTTTCTTTCGCAATTTGTATGTTATTTATTTCTTATATACCCGATATACATATTTGTACAATCAAATGTACTATGAATACGAATACTTTGATTAGAAAGAATATAATTGTAAAGTTTATCCATTTGTAATATAATACAAGAAATACAACAAGTGAATACAAAAAATGTTGTTTTGAAATATTGTAACTTATGAGAATAACGCCCACAGGCAGACCTTACCGTCAAAAAGACAAAAACATGCGGTCGCGAAAGTGTTAATTTATTCCGGAGTATATTTAGCCCCGCCTTTACTTCGCACCACTTTATTTATAAAAAAAAATTTCTCTCTTATATAACTTCCATAAAATAAGAAAAAAATATCCTTAAAAAATAAGTGGTATGAATAAAAAGGCAGGGCTAAAAATACTCCGAAATAAATTAAAATGTTGGCATCTATGAAGATGGTTGATCAAGATTAAACTTGGTTGAGACCGTCATATGAACAATGTATGTACTGAATTTCAAGCAAATGTGTTTTAAATACGTTTTTTATCCGATTGTGTGTTTGAAATTCACAAATGGTTGTCCTTTTAGAGCACGTTGGCGGATGAAGTTGGCCAAAGAAATTTTTCAAGATATTTTTATGATTATTTCGTTGTCTCATTTTGGTTAGAATCGATTCAGTAGTTTGAAAGTTATCGCGATAAGAAATTTTTTCGTTATGTACATAGATTTAGAGCAGCCAAATGTTCTAATTTTAGGATACCGTTATATATATATATATATATATATATATATATATATATATACTTTTTTTTCTAGAAATTTTCCGCTAAAAAACTTTAAAAAAGTATATATATTAAAAAAAAAAAGAAACTTTTATTTAAAAATTAGAACACATGACAACATTGATATTGATAAACTAATTTATTGCAATAGATTCATTTCAAAAGTTAAAGTACATACATAATAATTATTCAGAAATTTAATACTAAGATATATCTGAATGAAATGAAATGTTAAATACAAATTGCTAAATTAATCCCTGACTTCTCTTTCTCGACACAATCTGTACTAATTACACATACCGTGGCAATAATGCATATCCAACATATAAATAATTATTTTACTCTCTCAGGATAGTTATACGAATTACGCATTTACTGAAAAATATGTGAAAATTATTTAAATTTATTAAAGATATAAGGTTTACTAAAATAATTGAGAAGAAAAAACTACGTAAAAAATATCATTATGTTATGTAATCAGAAAATTGCCCTTACCCTCAAGAATAAATTTTCTTTTATTTAACATTTTCTATTTTATTAAAGAAAAAAATCAGAGTACGAAATTATAAGAAATAACCCATTAAATCTTTTCTCAGGGAAGAAAAAAATATTTTACTCACGCTTTTTAAGCATTTAAATTTAGAAAAACAGTGGAACGACTAAAAGAAAAAACTTATTTAAAAAATCATTAAACATAGCCGTCGAAATTTCTTTTATTAAGGTACCTAAGATTTGCATACTTTGTTGATTTTCAACATTTTTTATAATGCAATTTAAGCAGAAAATTCATTTTTTTTTAATCTGTATAAAAAGTGTTTCATGGTTTACAACAAATATAAAATAAACTATAAGTGATGCCCATATTTTATTTATTTTTTTATTTATTTTTTTAACATAGTTTTATAAGGAAACTTAAATATTAGCTTTATTATTATGGAGAAGTTATGTACATTTTTCTATATGAATTTTAAGAATGTATATATACACTAAGCGACAAAAAAAAAAAAAAAAAAAAAAAAAAAAAGAAAAGAAATAGAAAAAGCCGCACTGCAGAAAAATTGACATACCTACAAATAAAATTGTTATGTTTGTATAATACGGAAGTCATAACATGATACCTATGTACATTTTCGATTTAATAATTCGTTTTGTTACACTCTACGAAGTATTTAATAAAAGTCTACATAAAATTTTCTTTTTAAACGTAATAAAATAAACATATACTTTGCATTTTATCATGATTTATTATGTGAAATAAACAAGTGCTATTTTAAAGTATGAAATAAAACTATTTGTTTGTTAGATCTAAACAATTATTTAATAAAAATATGTATTCAGGATTGGATAATTCCGCCTTTATATGGAATTACTACTTTAATGCGCAATGGCATATTATTTTACAGTTTTTGAACATGAAACTGAGAAATTTTCCTGTACTAAATATCATAAATATTGTTTTCTAGTTCTTTCAAAGTTGTAGGCTACAAATTTTTAATCCCCATCCTCTTTTATAGACTAAACGTTTTCTAGCGGATTGAGATTAGGACAATTTTCAGGTCTAATAAAGAAGACATTCTGCGATATTCTTTGTGGGATTTAATTTTATGTAAAAAAAGTTATGATAACCTACAAAATTATAGATGCTCATGAGAATGGATAAGTAATTTTAACAACTTTAATCAAATAAATGTATCACAAGCGCCATATAACAAGGTGCATTATCATCTTGAAATGCTGATTATGGAAGAATCTGAAATACACCCAAAGTAGTCGGCCAGGTATCAATTTTTTAATGGCCAAGTTTTATTTCGGGTTAATTGATTCCTTGAACAGGAAACTTCGCCAGACTCACCGAAAAAATATGCAATTTTGTTTCGTAATGTACGGGGAATATGTGATTGTTTTAAAAGTGCGATTTTCATTAAGCCAGTCACATTTTCGTGACCAGATCTGCTTGTTTCCGTCAGTTTGAAATAAACTTGAATCATCAGAGAGAACAACATCAGCCCAATAATTAATTGATCCTTTTTAATTTTTTTAACCCTCTAATATCTTGGTTTTCTAATTCTTTTCGTTAAGAATGAAATTTTTCAGATTTTCTGGCAAATAAACCTGCTTTTTTTAATTGTTATTTCACTGTATTTAGCTAAATTATGTTACTAAACACTTTTTCTGAATCCTTGCTATGTTTTAAATGTGATACAAACTGATTTTTTAAAAGCTGGCGTTTTAACTTGCGGTCATCTCGACTGGATGAGTAACGTGGCCGCCTAAGGACAAATGTGCAGTTTAAACAGCAAAAAAATATTATATCTTGCTAAAAACCAGATCACTAATATTTTTTTAACATTCAATCATTGTGGCATCCCACGTATTAAAATATTTTTTTTATTTTCGTTCTAAAATTAATATTTTTTGGTGGTATCGTTAATTGCCTTATTCTTGCCAATTTTGAAACACTTTCTAAAATTACAATTTTCCGAACAATTGCTTGTTGTTTTTAACACTTGGCTCAATCCTAAATTGCATGCGGAACACAACGTAATAAAATCTGTTCAAAAATTTACTTTTGAAACAGTAAAATTAGCGATTACAGAAAGAAAAAGGGAAAATACCCAAGTGCGGCCTTTTTTTTTTTTTTGCTTAGTGTGTGTATATATATATATATATATAATCAAATGACGCGGCACCTGCGTGTAAGTATTGGACAGGAGGTCACCGAATTGATAGCCATGTATAATATGTATAGTATGAATATTATTATATATTATATATTATATTATTTATTATTTCATATTTAAATAATAATTTTCTAGTTACACACACACATATATATACACATATATATATAATATTTTTATGTTGTTTTATAAACATTTTTTTTACATTTAGATTTCTAAAATAATGAAATTTTCTTAAAATATCAAGTCTGGTTTTCTTCCATTTTATAATAACATTTTCCAGAGTCTATCAAATGTTTTGGTTCACCCCTCGTACAACGTTTAAAGGCGTGGCAATCACTAGGAGACGCTTCTGGAGGCTTTGGTTGAATATATGTTAGTGCAATCGGTTACGGTTTTATTTCTGACTTTATATATATATATATATGTGTGTGTGTGTGTGTGTGTGTGTGTGTGTATAACATACAGTAGGTTTAAAATGATGCGTCATTTTTTTTTTCTTTAAATTTTATTCCGTAACTTTGTTACTACTTGCCTTTTATTCACATCATTCTCTTTGGAGTGTAATTTTCTTCCTATTTAATAGTAATTGCATATTGCAATGGTCATACTCTCTGCCCTTTTTTCAGAAAATTTTCAGGAATGCGAATTTTCCGCTTTTTTTGCTAACACTATTTTTATACAATATCTATCATATTTAATCACGACATATTATTATAAAAACTTGATAAAGATTTCTGTATGAAAGTAGTGGTAGCAAAAAAAGCGAAAATTTCTTACCCTTGAAAATGCCTGGAAAAGTTGCTGAGATCTTCGAATACTGTGCATCAGAAGCACATGTGACAAAGTCACGCATTTTCCTCTACATAAGAGTGAAGTTTAACGAGGTGTAATGTTCAGAATTTATTTTCACTGCCAAATGGGGTAGGAAAAAAAAAACAAGCACGTAAATATTTTGTAACTTATCAGAGAAAAGGAAGCACAGTGTAAAAATTTAAAAGTTTAAGTGCAGCATTACATAATTTATTTAAAGGTTAGGTATAGTAAGAATATATTTGGAATTTTAAGATTAGTTTTTTAATTTTTTATTAGAATTTTAGGTGTTTTCACACACAGAGTACAGCTCTATGACTGTTTGCTTTGCAAAAGGCAACTTTCTGAACCTAAGCAAAATGTGTGATATTTTTTTTTTTTTTCAGTTCAATTACCCTACTACTGTAGGTAATGAAAGTATTATATTTGGTCCAAAATTTCGATATCGAGTTTTCACCTGATTAACACGTTTTAAGACCTCCTGAGTCCAAAAAAGTAGTTTTTGGCAATTGGTCAGTGTGTATGTATGTATGTGTGTGTATATATGAGAGAAATCTTCTGGCTGTCATATCTCCGAAACTATTAAAGATAGAACTACAAAACTCCAGAATTGATACAGGTCTGGTGTACAGATAAATTTTCCAAATTTAGGTGAAATTTGGAAAACCGGAAGTGAGACTGTAAGTCCGTATCTCAAAAACGGCTCTAACGATTTTCTTCAAAATTGCTATATAAACACTCTATTAGATGTCCTTTTGAATGATATAGATGGTTAGTTCAGGAAAATTTATAGGTGTCTTGTATAAATAGCTCAATTTCAGGTGTCGCAAGTGCGTTCCATTAAAAATGGCAGCAAGGATTTTTTTGAAACTAGTCATAATAACTCTTTTTTAGATGTCCTTTCATATGTAATTGTTTTTTTCCTGTCAATAATTGAGTATGCCAAGTTTTAGTAAAAGTTGGTATCTCAAAAACGACTCTAACGATTTTCTTGAAAATTGTTATATAAATCCATTTTAGATACCCTTTTTCATGTATTACGTGGTTATTACAGAAAAATTAACGGTCATTCTGATTAGGTAGGGCAGTTTTACATCTCAGAAATTGGTGTCTAAAAAAATAACTCTATCATTTTTCCCCCCTTGTTTTTTAACTCACTATGCAAACTCTGTTTTATATGTATGTCTTTACGCTTGTATCAAGTTTCTCTTACTGGAAATATCTAAAAAATGCATATAATATCTCCAAAAAATGCATATAATACGTGTAATAGTGGATAATGGTAGTCGTGTGGTTGTTTCACACCATTTTTTTTTTTTTTTTTTTTTTTTTTTTTTTTAAGAGACAAAAACAAGACAACATAGAGTATAATTTCCGAGGAGAAGTCAGTGCCAAAGACAATAGAAAATAAAATAAAAGCAATAAGAATAGTTAAAGGAGAGGGTTAAATCGTAGGCCCGTTTTGGGTCTGAGTCTATTCAGAGGATCGTTGTGGTCATCCGTAGCCAGTGTATTTAAAGTAGGATTATTACGAGCTTCTAAATCCAAATAGAATTTTTTAGGTGTTGGATAAAATTATTAAGTCTAGGAGGGAAATTCTCCTCATAAATATGAAAATGTCGAACGAACCATGTCATAGAAAGTATTTGTTGGGATGAATTAAGCTATTTCTAAAATTAATATAAAACGTAGCAAACACTCAACCCAACAAGATACATTGCGTTACAGAAATTGCATAATTTGACTAAAATGGTAGGTGAGAAAAAACCCATATTCGTCACCTTTTCTGAATATCAATACTAAACCAACACATCCTAATCACTTTATCTCAATATTATTTTGTCATGTAACAAATTTTATTATTATTATTATTATTATAATTAATATTATATTATTTCTTTTACTATTTTATTTTAAACCAAACTCTTTTTATCATTAAATCTAAAATAATTTACTATCGTTCGAATAAAACACTCAATATACATATTACGTAAAATATAATAACTGGACGAGAAAATAAGGACAGATACTTTCAAACTGCAAAGGTTATTTATTTGAATTTATTATATATATATATATATATATATATATATTAAATGATAATACTCACAAAGTTAAGTAGAAAATTTTCAGTAGGATTTATTTATACACAGCATATAATAATGTTAAAATGTCTTTTAACAGTTCAGTTAAATGTGACAACATTCTTTTTTTTTTTTTTTTTTTTCTGAGTCCTATGCAAAGTCTTCTTAAAATTCAAATGTCTCTATATTATTTAATTTCAACAATTCTGCTTAAATAAAAAAGCAAAATAAATTTTGTTACTTGCAAAGGGGGAGGGAAGGAAGTCTCCACTCGTGTCGTTTACTGGAAATGCAAGACATGCCACTGCTCTTCTCTTAGGATTCCGGCTCCATACTCCATCATTTTTGTGTGCATCTGGAGAAAGTCTGCTTCATCAGCTTTCGATGATGAAGAGAGAGTGTGGGAGATGTTGGAAACTGTGTCCCCCCCTCTTCTCTTCTTATTAGCATATGTTGATTATTTCCCTTGTAATGGATGTCCAAACCCACCTCTTTTTGGGTGTTTATTTATCTTATGATTTTCTGTGTCCGTATTTTCCATTGGTCTTTTCTAGTCTATTTTCTATTTTCGTAGAACACTTCCTTTTATTTATTTATTTTCCACTTCTGTTTATTTTATATTATTTTTATTTATTCATAAATGAAACAATTTATTTTATTTATGTTGCAATTCATTTCATGAATTCACTCATACACTTTATGAATTCATTATTCATTTTTCCACTTTATAAATTCATCTTATCAATGTAATTAATTTTATGTTGTAATTCATCACAACAGTATTTGCCTAATTGTTTCATTTTGTGCTTTAATGAGTAACTTGTAATGGGTTTTCGCTGCATATGATCACACCATACAAACATAATGTGAAATGGGGCGAAAAAGGATGTGCAAAGGAACAATTTGTTCTTAAGAGTTTAAATTACTATTCCGAGCTAGAAGGGGCATAAGTTTGCTCTTAGCAGCTCGAAATTTGTTACGCGTTGTAGAGCTGTGATGTGCGCATGGCGAATAGCTCATGCCTTGTCAAATGTTTGATCGCTAGTGTTGCATGTTCAGCGAAGGAAGGTATAGTTGAAGTGAGCGTCTCTCCACATCCGCGAATGAAAACAACATTTCTGCACTACAGATCATGGTTTTAACCCCTTAACGCGCGCTGTCCTCGCTGCGAGGACGCAAAATTTAAGATGCAGCTGCAAACATTCATCCCGGAATTTTTTAGAAAAAATTTACGTTTATAACATAGCAGAAAAGGCCAGTTATTTTTAAGCTTAAAATTTAAAATTTCTTTTAGTTTAATTTACTTCATGAATTCCGGTGGCAGTATAATTTAAATGCTCCGCATTGTCTTGCGCCGCAAAGGGTTTTAACGGACAAAGGTCCAACCGTGTTAATTGCAAAACAATGCTAAGGTGGAGCAGGCGTGCGACAATTCCTTGCATCGCAGGGCACCGAGTTTTACAAGAGTGGTTTCTTCAAATTAGTAGTGTGTGGTATATAGTTCATAATCTTTTTTTTTTTTTTTTTTTTTTTCTCTCCCCACAGTAAAATTTCCGTGTGAAAGAAAATTAGGAAAATTACTTTCGAAACGTCTCTCGTTCTTTGGATTCTGCTACATTGTATGTTTTAATACTTTTTTAATTTACGTTTTATTTCAATAATGTCTTTTTTTTTTTTTTTTGCGTGTAAAATAGAACCTTCTTGACATTAAACGTGCATATTTGGCATGCATTTTTCTTATATATTTGAAAATACATATTTAAAAAAATTATAAAATAACTTAAAATAATTTATGCAAAATCTTTTTTTTTATTAATTGCTAGCATGAAGAATGCACCCACGTTTTAAGAATAAATAGATAAAAATAAAGGTAATAAGAAAGTGTAAATATTTTACTAGAATGTGAAATATAAATTGCTTTTAAATATTTTCCATAATAATTTCTTTAAATAATAATAATAATAAAATGTGAAAAATTATTATTTTAAATTATATTTTTACAAAACAAATAAAAACAAAATCAATAACATGATTGTCAATGATTACGCGCTGTATGATGTTTTAATATTACATTACTATTTTTACAAAAATAAATAATGTAAAATAAATAATAATTACGTGATTATTAATAATTACGTGTAATCAAAATAAATATAAGATACATTTCTAATCTTGTTAAAATATTACTTAAATAGTTTTACAAAACAATTAAAAGTTATTTCATGTCTACTGTCATACTTTTACATTTATATAACTCTTACTTGGCAAAAACTGAGAAATCACATTTAAAAAAAAAAATTGCTACCTTTTTTTAAATAAATAAATGTCTGTCCACAGACAAAATGGGATAGAATTACTTTGACTATCGAAGTATTTCGCTTAATATATACATATATATAGCAAAAAATACTCTGTTTTCCGATCGAAATGTAAAAATAACCCGAATTTATTGAAGGTACAGAAAAATTCGTCTTTCTTCAAAGTCTCTTCTTCTAAGACAATATATATATAAATATATATATATATATATATATATATATATATATATATATATATATATATTCTGCATTGCTTACGGAACATGTACAACATAATTTCCACTCATTTACATTCCTATTATAAAACGAGAAATATTTATTTATAGATTTAGGGTTAGGAAAGAAAAAGAGGGTTAGGAGCAGTTTTAATATAGGATACCCTTGGCGAAATTTTAAATTCGGCACCCATGTAGCTAAGACATTTCGCGCCAGTCCTTAGAAATGCAACTATGATAACCATTTTAATTCATCGCCAGAAAGGTGAAAAAAATTTAAAAGTCGCTAATGGGCCCTATATTAAAACAGTACCTAGGAAATTTCATTATTTCAGTTAATTTATGTGTAATTGAGGGCATTTATATGTTTTGAACTTTTCTGAAAATTCCTTATGGGAGATTTGAAAAATGAGTTTTTTTCCCTAGTTTTTTGTAGTACAATTATTACACCTTTATTAATTTTTATTATTATTGTAATTATTATTGTATTTATTCATAGTATTAATAACCGTATTAATGTAGCTTTTACAAGAGTTGAAAGTAAAACACCATTAAAAGTACATTTCCTGATAGAAAATAAGCACTATACTCGTAATACCGCCAGTAAAAACATATAAGCAGGGTACTCTTCGGTGAAAATTTTCAGATGTTTCTAGACAGCTAGTTGGCAAACAGAGCCCGATCCAGCCTAAGGTAGGTCCTGGACTTGATACACATTCGGGCACTCTTCTTACAACTTTTCCCATGGTATTTATCACTCTTTGAAAAAAAGCTTTAAATTTCCCCACTTTTTCACCAAAAAATGCATATTTGAGTGAAATATTACCTTTGTAAAACTTTATTTGCTTTCAGTAGTAAAATTCTCATTAAGTACTGTTTTCAAGAGCATTTTTGTATATTTTAATTAAAATTTTTTTACTTGTTAACGAAATATTCGGACCCCCTAGTCACGGGCCTCTGGGCCATGGCCCATTTGACACGTGCTTTAATCAGGCCCTGCTGGCCAAGCAGGCATATTGAAGGAAAGTAGTATATTGAAGTACTCGGGAAGGCTCGGAGAAAAATGCATTGCGTTACCGGAGGTTCTTTCCGTTTAGACACTAACATGGCCGATTTTCTGTAAATGTCCAGTTTCTCCTAATTGATACAGATGTATGCAGAGTTCGATCCCAGGTTGCGCTCCTCGGCGTAGTCGTTCGGAATTTCCAGTTATTTTCTTCTAAGCTCGTGTAAATACGTCCTGGGATGCCTAAGAAAGACCCTCACGGAGGGCATTCTCCCCCACACCTATGTCCCTAATGCAAACAACTGACCTTATTCCCAACACCATCACCAACATCAAATATAGGGTCTCTAAAACTTTCCAAAACATTTAAAAAAAACGTTTAATAGCACAAACTGTAAACAGATGGCGCCACTAAAAAGGGGAGAAAAGGGTTAAAAAAAAAAAAAAAGGCCTTACCTCAATATTAATGAAATACGATGATAATCCAGTCACGGGCGTAAAAAAAAAAGGAAGGGGAGGGGGAGGTGTAAGATGCGAAGTAACAAACATGGAAGTGATAAGTCTTAAACTCATGGAAAATTAAACACATCTCTAAGTCCAGAATATATGTATAGCATTGCATAACTAAAAAAAAAGTTTAGTGATAGTAAAATTTTACAAATCAAAAAATTAAAACATAAAAATACAATATTTAAAGTTTTTTTTCTCCCTTAGTTTAAAGCATTTCCCCCCAACATAATGTACTGATCAATGATCACACAAATTAGAAGCAGAACAGAAGTTTCAAATTTAATTTTGGGTAAGCTTTACTATAAGGCACCCGTTGGCGATTTGTGACGCTGTGATGCGATTTAGTGTATCGACACTTTTTAATATATCAGAACTTTGATTAACCGTCTCGGATCTTTGTTTTTCTTTTTGCACCGATCATTCGTGTATATTTATCGTAATGCGGCCCAGCTAATTAATTTTTTTTTTTTTTAAATGTGTTTTTGAGATTTAAAAATTATTTTTCCGAGTGTTATTTAGAGAAAAATTAGTGCATGGTAGTAATTGATGCAGTACAGATTTTCATGCATTTTCCGATGCATGCACCCCCGTATTAGGGGTATTTAGTGATTTATTTATTTTTTTTTTTAACATCGGGATACTGACTGATGCGGTACAGATTTTTATGCATTTTCTGATTCATGCGCTACGAATTAAGGGTATCCAGTGATTTTTTATTTATTTTTTTATTTTTTTTTAATATCGAGATACTGACCGCTGCAGTACAGATTTTTATACATTTTCCGATTCATGTGCTTATGAGTTAGGGGTATCCAGTGATGTTTTTTTGGTTTCAGTATCGGGATACTGATTGCTGCTGTACAATTTTTTAAGCATTTTCTGATTCACACACCTCTAATTAGGGGTATCCAGTACTGTTTTTTTGGTTTTAATATTAGAAGACTGATCGTTGTAGCACGGATTTTCATATTCGTGCACAACAAATGTAAGCTGCATCCAGTGATTTTATTTATTCATTTATTGTGATTCTTTCTATACAGATTTTCATTTTCGTACATTTTCAGATTCCTGCAAGGATGCAATTTCGAAAATTTGTGGAAAATCTTCAAGTTATACATAATTGCCGAAACGTCAGTGGAGGCCCTCTGTTGAGACTCAAAACGGTTTTGGGCTGTGTCTGTGTGTCTGTCTGTCTGTCGCGCGATAGCGGCCGCAAAAATAGCGTTATTGACTTGAAATTTGGTACACATGTTCATGAGCCCCACGAAATAAGCTGTATAGTTTTTGGTATGTATTCCATTTGTAGTTCGTATACAGGGACACGCCTAACTTTTTCTTATCGTTACGGCCTATGGGAGGAATTTGTATGTATCGCGATAGCGGCCACAAAAATTACGCTATTGACTTGCAATTTGGTACACGTGTTCATGAGCCCCACGAAATCAGCTGTATGGTTTCGGGTGTATATTCCTTTTGTAATTCGTGTACAGGGACACGCCAAAGTTTTTCTTACCATTACGGCCTATGGGAGGAATTTGTATGCACCGCGATAGCGGCCACAAAAATCACGCTATTGACATGCAATTTGGTACACATGTTCATGAGCCCAACGGAATCAGCTGTATAGTTTTAGGTGTCTATTGCATTTCTAGTTCGCGTACAGGGACACGCCAAAGTGTTTCGATCATTACGGCTTATGGGAAAAATCTGTTTGTACCGCGATAGCGGCCACAAAAATCAAGCTATTGACTTCCAATTTTTGCCGAAACGTCAGTGGAGGCCCTCTGTTGAGACTCAAAACGGTTTTGGGCTGTGTCTGTGTGTCTGTCTGTCGCGCGATAGCGGCCGCAAAAATAGCGTTATTGACTTGAAATTTGGTACACATGTTCATGAGCCCCTTGAAATAAGCTGTATAGTTTTTGGTATGTATTCCATTTGTAGTTCGTATACAGGGACACGCCAAAGTTTTTCTTGTCATTACGGCCTATGGGAGGAATTTGTATGTATCGCGATAGCGGCCACAAAAATCATGCTATTGACTTGCAATTTGGTACACGTGTTCATGAGCCCCACGAAATCAGCTGTATGGTTTCGGGTGTGTATTCCTTTTGTAATTCGTGTACAGGGACACGCCAAAGTTTTTCTTACCATTACGGCCTATGGGAAGAATTTGTATGTACCGCGATAGCGGCCCCAAAAATCACACTATTCCCCGCAAATTTGGTACACATGTTCATGAGCTCAACAGAAATAACTGTATAGTGTTAGGCGTGTATTCCATTTGTCGTTCGTGTACAGGGACACGCCAAAATGTTTCTTATCATTACGGTCTATGGGAAGAATTTGTATGTACCCCAATAGGGGCCGCAAAAATCCTTCGATTGACTTGCAAATTGGCGCACACTTTCCAACTTTGCATATAAGTAGCTGTATAATTTTTATTGCTATATTGTTTATAAACTGTGTACAGGGACACGCCGAAATTGTTAACATTACGGCGTATGGGGTGAATTTCGTTTAAACGTATTTTAATATCATTACTTTGCAATCAAGAAAAAGAAACTAGCGTACGTGAGGAAGATGCTTAAACTTATGTTGTTTGAAAAAAATATGTGCTCTTAAGCTTTCCAATTAATGTACAAGACCATACAAAAGTGTTCTGACAATGTCACGTAGTCATCCAAACCATGTTAAATTTGGAACAATTATTAATTTTAAATGCAAAATAAGCTGAATAGTTTTTACTGGTGTATACAATGTTTATGGTTAGTTTACAGAGACACACAAAAAAATTTCGTAACATTGGAGCCTATGGACAAATTTTTATTAATGCACTTTAATGCGTTTATGCTGAATTGAAATTAATAAAATTAACATACATTATAAAGATGCTTAAAATCATGTTTACTCTTAAAAAAGCGTATGTATCGACTAAATAATTAATGGGACCACACAAAATAATTACGAGTATGTACTGTACTCCTTCAAATAATGTCAAATTAATTTGAAAAATTAATGAGTTATAATTAATTAGGTTTATTCTTATTATTGGCGTTTATAATGACCGTGGCTACTTTTCCGGGATACATAAAAGAATTTCGTACTATTACGGTCTATAATCGGTATTTCTTAAGTGTATTTTAACATGGTTACACTACACGCCATCAAATATAATGAAATTTTATTAGAAATTTAAAAGCATTTTTTCCTGTTGAAAATTGTGGGTATAGAATTGGTAATTTAAAGGTTACGCAAAATATTTCCCATATGCTATGTAATTTTTTTTTTTTTTTTTTTTTTGTATGAAATTTGGTATTTATGAATTTCAGGGAAATAATACAAGACCGTCGTTTATTAAGAATACATATTGTTGCGTACTTGGGGGTTCGTAAGTTCTCCGAGAATGAAAGGCGAAACTTGTAATAATTCAGTGATTTATTCAAAGAAAGTTCCAGAAAAATACAGGTCTATAAACCAAGTATCAGCTTCAATTCAACCAGTAAACACAGCTTGTTAACAGCACAACAACAGCACAAACTGTTTAACAATAACACATGAAGCAAGTCTCATTCAAAAAGACTCAAAGCAAAGCAAGCATTTGACGAAACTGACACAGATCTGAGACTGACCACCTCGGCGAAAAAAATGCTCCTTTTATACTTTTCTATCGAACCCAGGCTGTCCTGGAAAATTCTCGTATCTCATCAGCCAATGAGATTAGAGCGTCCATATTTGGTATATCCCTAATAAGGATTTTCTCGCCAAGGTCGCCAAAAAAATCGCAAAGGAGGGAAACAGTCGCCAAATTTGGCGACAAATCCATTTCTTCCCTTCTTGGAGCTTTTTAATGCGTTTTTAAGGGGAAATTATGCTATTTTAACACTAAAATGACTAGAAATGCAGAAAATTAGCATTTTATCAACTTACTGAGCCTCGTTGAAAGAATTTATGCAAAAGTAAATACAATTATTCACAATTCCGTATCACTTTACATGATATACAGATAAGTATACAAAGAGAGATAGAGCAGGGGGTTGAGGGGGGCGGCAGCCCTCAGGAATGTATTTGATTATGGTAACAAGTCTATCGAATCAATATATACTATTATATAATAAAGAAGAAATAAAAATGACCTATTGAATAATGTCTGATGCAAATAGGACGTTGAGGCTCCTGATCTGCAGATCCACTAGTTCATAACATTGAATTTTCTTTGCTAAAGCTTGAAAGCCCTCCAATATATTTATTTATTTATTTTTTGTGGTGAAGTAGCTCAAATTTCTATTAATTACTGTCTATTTTATTTTATTAATCTTAAATATGCTAAATTTACTTCAGTGAATTTCAAAACAAGCACCAGAGTAAAGCAATAATTTACTTTATTAAAATGTATTTTTGATGTTTTGTAATGATTCATTGTATCGATTCACAATGCGATTCGTAGTATCGACTCATCCAGTGAACTGTACATCGGCAATAGCAATGGGTGTCTTATTGTAAAGCTTAATTTTTACAATTTTCATAAAGTTTTTAATTATATTTATATATATATATATATATATCTTTTATTGATTTATTTTATTTTTTTATTAAAAATAAAATAGTTCTAAGAATGAGGCAGAGAAGTTGGGAAGTGCCAATAAATGCAGAATTTGAGGCTAGAAAGAAAATTAAGTTGACCAGGAACTTGTTTGGTGGCGCCATCTATGTTTGGCAGTAATAAATGAAAGAAATGTACTACCCCTGATTTTTTGGGGGAAAAAAAACTACAAAGAAAGTGGTGTGAAAAAAAGGCAAGGTGCTAACAATGATACAGAATAAATTAGAATTGTTAGCAGTTCTGCTTATAGTTGTGGTTGCTAGATTATCTTGGTAAAGAAAAATGTAAGAGAACGAAGTTTGTTTTGGAATTTTTATCTATACCGATTTAAAAATTTCATCTTTATGGCAGTGGAAAAATTTGCAGCACAGATAAAATATCCACTATTCAATTTAGAAATTTCATTGTTCATATATTAAACAGAATAGCTCTTTATATATATATATATATATATATATATAATGATGCGTATTCAGCTAATAACAATATTGTTATCTTGTCTGGATACTTTTCAATCAAATTGAAAATTCGTTTTTTTTTGTTTGTTTTTTAATCCAAAAACGCAGTTCTGTATCACCTTGTATAATTATACAATTTTTAAAATTACATATACAATAAAATTTTATTTGATTATCTTACATCTAAAATTGTATATCATAAAAGATATTTTAAATAACGCGCATGTAAAATTATTATGTAGGAACTAGCATAGCTGCCAACATTCTAATTAATAGTCCGTAACTCATTATTAGTACATTCTTCTTCTTCTTCTTCTTTTTTTTTTTCTTCAGGTTTTTAGGGAGTATTTTTCTTCTTATTTAATCGTAATTCAGTTTGGGGAAAATTACTCTACAAAAATGTGATATAAAAAGTAGGCCTGTTCTAAAAATGATAAGAAGTATTCATTAGAATTTTGTTAGGTATAATTTAAGTTATGATTCTTGTAATTATTATTTAATTGATATATTTTCTTATTATCAAAACATATTAGGGCATATATTGTTTTTGATGTCCAACATTACTTTTCAAATTATTCCTATATTTATTGCTAAAAAATTATATTAATTTAAGTACTAAATTCTTAAATAAAATAAATAGACGTTTAATTTCAGTCGTAATTTAGACCATTTTGTAAACAAATAAGTTAAAATAGTCTCTAAAAAAAAAAAAAAAAAAGTTTATGATTTTTCAGTTAATAGCTTCATTGTTAGGCCAAAAATTTGAAGATTTATTTAATAACAGATTTTTACTTGTGTACACGAGAATAAAAGTCTCTCTCTATCAATCTATCTATCTATCTATCTATCTATATATATATATATATATATATATATATATGAATAATCAAATAAAAAGTCTTAAATTGTTTTTTACAAAGTAATCTTTAAAATAACATACTTTTTATATGAAATAAAATTTATCTAATTATAGAACTAATGTTATGATGACGTACCAAATATTGAGCAAGTTTAGATACATATTTATTTATTCGTTGCGCAATATTTTCTCCTCTAACTGAAACAATAAATATATAACGTGACACACAATGCATAAAAAACGACGTTTACCCTTAGAAATTATTAGAATTTGTTTTAGAAGCACTATCATCATTCCTAATTCTATTTTCTTACAAAAATTTAAAAAGGTAAACAAAACACGCAAAACTCGCATAAGGTTTATATGCCAAAGTAAGTTCAACAATTTCATGTTTAATGCATAATAGCAAGCTTTTGCTCTTTTATTTCTAAATCGTTTTTACGATAATATGTGTGTAATTTATGTCTGAATGTTTCAAAACAGCGAATAATAACTTTTTGTAATACGTAAGGGAATTTTAAATGAAATAAATGTTTTACTTTCGTTTTTATTATCCTTAAAATTTCGTATTAAATATTTTTCAATCGTGAACATTTCAGAATATTTAGAGTAGATTTTTGACTGAATGCATACATAAATGTCAAAAATACAAACTATTCTGATGTAAATAAAAACTTATGCAGGAAGAAATACTTTATTTAAATTAAAGTGACGCTATGGCGTTCAAAGAATTTATAAAGTCTTTTCTTATGTTATGATTGCTAGATTATAATATGCTTGTATTTTTAAATATTTATTTAGTTAATAAAAATTTCAATTATTTATTATCAGAATTTGGTATTATAAGTTAAAATTTTATGTTAATATTAGGTTTTATTTTTATTTTTCTTTAACGTAAATAAACAAGTGCATTAATATTAAAGATTAGAGCAAAAACTGACAAAAAACTGATCTTTACTATAGGCATTGCTGCCATGATTTACAATTTTTCGCTACCGAAAAATGTTAAGATATATACGTATATATGCGATGTGGGCGCCCGGCAAGACATCTCCTCATGCAGAACCTCGCTGACCACACTGTTAAAACTACAGGTGACACACGGCACCTTTTAGGGGTGAAAAGCTTGTCTCACTGGTGACACCCCTAAGGGAGCCAAAATGGCACCCTTAACTAAGGTGAAAGGACGGCACCCTTAATCTAAGGTGCCCCGTGTCACCAGTGAGACAAGCTTTTCACCCCTAAAAGGTGCCATGTGTCACCTGTAGTTTTAACAGTGTACACTCTTTTTGCTACACACTTACTAATAATCAATTAGCTATGAAAAAAATTATAAATATAGTGTAAAAGTCTATCTTATAAACAAATTAATATATATATATATATATTTAAAAAACTTCATACGAACAGTTTAATAACAGAACTGCTTTGTATATGGTTGTTAATTAATCATTGTCAAATATAATGTTTAAAATGTCAATAATAATGTTCATATATTTACAAAAAATTAAAAAGATATAAGATTTTTGAAGTAGCAGTGTAAACTATGGTTTAAAAGCGTCAAGACATTTTAAACCAAGGTTAAAGGCGGTTTTGCCTAAAACTGTCTTGCTAAAAACTTGCCATCTCTGTCTAAGACTAAATCGTATATTAATAAAAAAAAGTACAAACAAAAACATATTATAATAAAAATTGAAACGTAATTTCTTTTTATAAATGTTTGAAACGAATTAAGTTATTATATTTAAGTTATTAAATACATTATTGATAATAATACTTTTAAAATAGTAAGTTATTTTTTAAGCAATACAAAGCATAATTTGAGAATCGGAACTAAAAAATCTAGATTTGGGGAATACATCCATAAATATTCATACCTAAATTTTTTTGTACGAGAGAAACATCATAAGATTAAAATTACAATGGATATAACGACATAAAAGTAAAATAAAGAATAACTTTTAGTGAACTTACCTTAATTTCAGGCTTTGCAAGAAGAACACTTAAAAAATGGCGCTATGTTTATGTCCTGTCCATCCGCTCCGAGTCGGTGTTGGAAATGGAAATACACGTCACAGTGCGCATGCGCAAAATGCTAGTCACCCATAGGGTGCCATATTTCGACTCTGAGAGCCAGCGCAGGTCCACAAAATCGGCTGGTTAGGTCATTTGGCACCCGGATCACATTTCCAAGCGTCTATGGCACCCTAAGGTTCCAAATGATACCGTTTTTTCACCCCGGGGTCCCAAACGTCACCGATTTGTCACCTTCAGTTTTAACAGTGCAGGTGCACTGCAAAAAATATGTCCTATTTGCTGCCAGAAATTCTCTGTAATTTGAGAAAATACGTTCTGACATTTTTTCGTAAATTACGCGTATTTTCTCAAATTACAGAGAATTTCTGGCAGCAAATAGGACATATTTTTTTACAGTGGCGTGGCCGCGACACTGAGAAGCAGTTAAACACATCTATTCTTTTGAAAGAAGTTAACTAAGCTAAAATGGCAACATCATGAGCGTGCCAGAGAGTTCGAGGAGTATGGAAACATATGACATGTGTTGTAGGCGTTGCCCGGAAAATGTTAAGACGATTATTAATTAGACGATTATTAATCTAAGATGATTAGGTATTACGAAGACCTGTGACGTCACGTTTATCTGATTTGGATTCGTATGAAGACGCTTTACAATAAAAATATCTCGATGCCATATTGGCAGTGCAGAGGATTTAGACGAATTTTTGAGTACTGATTGCTACTCAAGGATCACTCTAGAATTCTAAGACGGCAAAGAATACTTCGATACTCCTTCAAAGTGTGGATTACACCTTGTGTTATTTATCTTCAGCGATTTATCGTTTTTCGGATTAACGAAATCAAGGTGCGTAGTGTTTTCATATTAAGCATGGCATGCCGTTTAAGGGCAATTAGTCCTATACGTACTGCATTGAAAACTTAGCTACAGGGAGGAAAAGTCAAAATTTTGCACAAATTAATATACGATACAGACGGTGATAGACAAAACCGCCATCGGCTTCGTGACTTTAAAAGCTTTGACTTTGATGTTAGGAGCAGCGACTTTCAAAAGAAATTAAAATATGTGCAAGATCAATTTACCTCCCATGAGCTCATTACAGTCTGTAAATTTCCAATATTTCAACTCGCTGTTCATATTATCACAACTTTATGTGATTTAAACACACCCCAACCCACTGTTGGCGATTCTGTTACTTCTGATTCAGAAACAGAAGAGCCGAGAAATAAGTGACCATAACATTTGCGGATATAGAGGCCGCTATTACGCCCTTTCACGCACACCCATACGAAAACTTTATTACGTGGTTGGATAACTTCCAGAATGCAGCAAACATGTTTGGATTATTAGAAAAAAAAAAAAAAAATCGTCAAACGGTCTCTGAAAGGAATTGACCTTTCTTTTGTGCATTTGGAACCAGACATTCATAATTGGCCCTCTCTTAAGAAAGCTTTAATCAAAGAATTTGTGGTTTAAATTAATTCAGCCACTTTGCATAACATTCTTAGTAAACAAAAATCACGTCCATTGAATAAGATATAGGAATATTTTATAATAATGAAAAGTTTAGGTACTAATGGTACTATTGAAGATGCTGCGTTAATTTCATATATTATAAAAGGAATTCGAAATAAACATGAAAAATTTTTTTTTATATGGTAGACGTAATTTAATAGAATTTAGAGAAAAAATTAAAGTATATGAACTGATGAGAAATGATCATTTTCCAACTTCTCTCAACCCTTCGGTCTTCATGCCTGATTTTCGCAGCTTAATTTACATGAAAAGCAAACAAATCTCAAAGATAGCGTTTCAGTCGATAACTCAAAGCAAATAGGTCCCAATTTCGCCAAACCGAACACGGTTTTCTCTGTTACAACTGTGGCAAGGTCGATCATAAATCTAATTTTTGTAGGGACCAGAGTACTAGAGCAAAGGGTTGAAGTGTTTCCGCTGCACTAACTTCGCGCACAAGACCTTCGATAATGTTTGTTCTGGAACTACCGCTAATAGTTATGGTTCTCCGAATGAATAAACTGAAAAATTAAGTACATTAAAGTCTAAGCGACGAAATTTATTTATTTTTCTTTATTTCCTATGCTTACTTTCTTTAATAGCAGCATATTATTCAGGTGTTTGATATTTTATAATATTATTATGAGTCGTAATTGTGTGTGGTCAAGAAGTATTATAATTATTAACATTATTATGAAGGTTTGTTTTGAAATACAAGTATTTTTCTTTTCTTCTTTGAATATATCCTGTGTAACTTTTTATAGTAAAAATTTTGTGTGTAAGTATATTATATAATTGATATTATGAACAGTACTTTGGTCTGGATTCAGGAATCTTATAAACATATTATTAAGTCATATAATTCTTGCAGTATTTTTCATTAATAATATAATAATAAGGGTAATAAAAGGGCATTTCCCAGTAAATTTTAAGACAATTATTAATGATTTATCAATATCCTTTAATTGTAAATTACATTCATCTGTAAATAGTTTTAGTACTATTAAATACTATTAAATTAAAAGAAGTCAATCTTGGTATTAATTATATATATATATATATATATATATAAATGATAGATATCGTAATAAAATTTAACCTTAAAATTTAGCAATTAATAGATACAAAACAATACCAACACAACAAAAATAGAACTGATTATAACATTTAGGTAAGACTGACACAAAAATGTTGCGATACAGATTAAGAACCAATAAGAGATATGGTACTAATGTATAATTGTATGTCAGGGTGGTTACTGCTCTCCTCAACCCCCGTTTAATTTATTTCTCAACCCTCCGTGCCTACATTTATTAGAACAAAAATCAAGTCTGTTATTAATTTCCTTGAAACTTGCAAATCTTGATCAACTTTTCAAGTGGCAACTAGATATGGAATCCAAAGTACCAAATTTGAATTTCCTGTAGTTATTTGTTGTTAAATTATGCTGATAATTCATATATATACAGATCAACCACCAAAAATTTAACTTTCGTATTCAAGAGGCCTCAAAACGTTATATTATACAGAAAAAAAAATCGATTTTTAAAACTACTTTGTTTACAGTATGGGTATGAGAAATTAATTTTACGTTCTGTGTCAGCAGTATTCTTCGAAAAAAAAAAAAAAAAATGCAGCAAAGCACTTACGTCAATTACATTTAATTAAAAAAAAAATGTGTACCTTAAATTTGGGTACCCCTTTATATTGTCTATAAACTATATACACATGACTTTGTGTACGTAAATTTAGTGTTATATGTAAAACACGTAACAAAAAATGAAATACACTTCCAGCAATTCCCTAGTATAGCTCCAATATATCCAAATACTCTGAGTAACCCTGTAAATGAATGATAAATGATTGTTATATCCCAATCTACATAAAACATGCTTTTATGCGTATAAAAAATCTATTCTTTTCATTTTGTTTAGAGCAGCCTACAGATGTCACACTGTTCATATGAGAAATTTCGCTCACAGACGTAATGTATTTGAATTCTCTTGGATGACCCTGTACACAACCCTTTGTCTAATCGCAACGAATAGCTTAATGTAGCATCGCAATATGATACGGATTTAGAGTATCGAATTTGGATTTCCTGCTAGTATTTGTTCTTGGGCTATGCTAATAACATACACATACACACACATACACACACAGAGAGAAACCAACCGCTAAAAACGTGACTTTTGAATTCAGAGGATCTGAAAACGTGCAAATGTAACAAAAGCTAATTTTCTGAAATTTAACTCAAAAACAATACTTTCTCTATACCATGTATATGGGTAAGAGAGTGTATAAAGGAAAAGAAAGAAAATGAATTTGAAAATTCCCTTTTAGTGCGAAAATTATTCATAAATTTTATTTGTTAAATTATCAATGAGTATTCTCGTGTGTATTCACTAGGGAAAAGAGAGGCATTACAGGTTAAAATAGCCGTCTTTCCCTGAAGGATTTTTTTTTTCCCAATTTTTTTTTCCCCGATGCTTTATTACAAAAGCTGTAGTATTTGCAATTTCTCACTTTTGATGCAACCCCTTAATACTAGGCGAAAAATGCTAGAATTTTCAAATTGCAATAACTCAGCAAATTTTTCATTTAGAAACATGATTTTTTTTTTCTTCTTAGACTGAGGAGAATATTTTTCTAAATATAAGTCATATGATGGGAGGGCCTTATGAAATTAAATTTCGTATGTAATATGTGTACAGCCCCTCGTAAAAAAAAAAAAAAAAAATGCGTGCCATATCTGAAATCTACTCTTAATTTGCACCAATTTTGTAATTGGAAGTATGTTTCTGTCTTTCTTAGTTTACGAGATAATCGCTGCAACATCTATTTCGAATCACCCGGTGTATATATATATATATAAGATATCGTTAGGCTAGTTCAGGATATTAATATTCAACATACGCAGTAAGGTATTTTTGTTCTATTTAAAAAAAATAATGTATTTTACATTTTATGTACATACATTTCTGCTGATTTGTGTAGAGTATTTCAATGGATGAGTTATTTTGAAATATATAGCACTAAAAAACTGTTTTGTTTTATCTTAACCTTTTCTTTATATTCATTTACGTTTTTTTTTATTTTGACTCTTTCGTGTATTAGGGAATATTTATCTGCAGCTGAATAAGTGCGTTCCGTTTATTTAACTGACCGTGGAATGTACAACAAACATGTTAGCTTTAGCGATTTTTTCATCTGTAAAATTTCCTAGCTTGGCAAGTTTTTAGGCAGAAACTATCCCAGAAAAGATTTTGTTTTCCTTTTCGAAAAATATTTATGTTCAGATCAGAGAAAATAACCGTGAGCTCTCCGTTATGTGTATTATGTTAGTGCTTTTCTGTTAAAAAAAAAAAAAAAAAAAAAAAAAAAAAAATCATTCATGCACATGTGAGAAATTATTTACTATCATAGTTAATGCGCAAAAAAAGTTAGTTATAAATTAATAAGGAAACATAAAATAATTATGCGTATATTTTTAATGAAGGTGATATATTTAAAATGTAAATAAAGGACTAATTAAACATTTAAAAAAATTAAGATACCTTAAATTAAAATCCTTTCAAATGCAGCATTTCCATAATATATTTCGACACGCTATCTATCGTGGTCATCATCAGATGTTAGTAGTGCTGCTTTGACCATCGTCGCTGGACCTTTATTTCACTGCTTCTTTCATTACGTCATCTTTACGTTTTTTCTTGTACTTAAGGTGCCTGCCTACCGTCGGAGGTGATTTTTTTTAATAATCGAAAAATTGCCATTTATGTGCATTATATGATACAATATAGTAAAAAACAGTGAATAACCTGAAAAAAAAATATGCAAATTAAAAAATATTTTGATATTTAGACTCAAAATATGCATAAGATTTGCGAAAAAAAAAAAAAGCACAACATCATAAGTCAAATTTAAATAAATATATTTTTATTCTGTAAATTTTATTTAGATTATTGAAAGGTTCTTAAGGGAGTGAACTACTCTCAAAACTATAACCATGTTATTTAATATTTTAGAGAAGATAACATTTTTATATGCTGCAAAAATCATGAATATACATGACAGTTCACAACTTCTATCGACAAAAAAATAAAGAAATAAAGAAATAAAGAAAAAAAAAAAGAATAAAAAGAATAAAAAGAATAAAAATAAATAATAATAATAATTTAGCTAGATTCATTGTCGTAGTTCAATCCCTAAAACAGCTCCTCTAGAGTATTTTGTCAAAGTTTCATAACGTTTCAATAATAACTTTTGGAGTTATGATGTTTTGGGATAAAGCAAAATGCTAAAAATCTCATTTTGAGAAAAAGCAGAAAGCCGATTTAAAAACAAGATTTTACCTATTAAACAAAAAATAATTTTATTAAGTTCCTGATTTAATTCAAAGCTCTTTATTTTCTTTTTTAAATTCATTTTATATTCAGTAACAAATTTTGATGCTTATATTGAGTAAAACATTTATGTAAACAAACATTTACGGGTCATACTTCCGACTTCAAAAACTGGCGAGTGACTAACATTAAAATGCCTGTAATTCAAGTTCTAAGCAAGATAGAAACAAAATTCAAACTGATTTAGATAGCTAAAATTCCAGGCTTTAATACTAACCCAAAAATAGAAAATCGGAGTTTTGACCGAAAATATCATTTTAAAGGTAGGTAGGCACCTTAAAAGCATTACGTCATCTTTACGTTTTTCTCTTTTTAAGTACAAGAAAAACGTAAAGATGACGTTATGAAAGAAGAAGCGAAAGAAAAGTCCAGCGATGATGGTCAAAGCAGCATTACTAATACAGTGCGGCCACATTTCCTAAAACTAGAATTTCTAGACGCGTCCAAAATGTTGGAGGGATGCCAGTGTGCCCGACAGTTTGAAATTTGGAAAACATCCAGTAATTCCGCGCACTGTTATTGCTCATTTTCTCTGAGTCAGATGACTGTCACCCCTATCTTAGCACTGGGCTCGTTGAGTTAGCACTTGCGCAGATGCTTCCATGGTCTCATGAAATGTGGCCAAAGAATATCTGATGATGAGCGCGATTGATTGGCCTGTAAATGACGTATTATTACATGATATATAGAGTGCACACCGAGATTCACCAGGTTTACTACACTTTTGCTGTTTGGAGAGTTTTGATTTTGATTTTCCTTTTTAGGTACGATAAAAAAATTATAAAGATTTTCTTGGTGTCCGGAAATAATATGCAGGCGTATCATTAAGATACTATACTTCTGCTGTTATAAAGAAATTTTTATGCTCGCTATGACAAATGACCACAAAATATAAACTTGATAAAATTTAGCGTGCAAAAAAATTTTTGACACAAAAATGCAAAATTTTGGAACTTAAGTGTTGCAAATATTTAAAAAAATTTAGAACGTCACGCCCCGTAGTTATTTACCATAGTTTGCCAATGAGTTCGAAGCTTCCGTTGTACCCTGTTGGGTAATTTCGTGAAACCCTAAAGTGAAACAGGAGATGTGGGTATTATGGAATATCATTTACATTTCTTAAAATAACTTTACTTGTTTTTAATAAAAATCCCCAAAATAATGATGAATACATAGTGTAATTATTGTAGGACGTGGAAATTCCGATTTTCATCCCGTTATGCTGCAGATGTTGGCAGGCTGCCAACTGCCAACCCTACCTGTGAGAAAGCTATCCAAGTATCTCACTCTACTTTGAATGAAGCGGGAAATAATCAGAATAGAAGATGACTTACTGACGAAGCGACGTTGAGTGATATGAACTTAAAACTAAGACGTAAAACTTTTCAGTATCTGTGAAGTATATACGTAAAAAACGACGTCAAACAACATCATTTCAACTGTAAATATCTTTCTGTATATAAAATTCTTGAATTAACAAGTAACTTAACGCTTTTTCATTGAAGTAAAAAATTAATTGGAATGTGTGCTCTCTATAAAATGGTGTCAGTACGTTGGATCCGGAATTATTTATAAATTACGCCCATATAAAAGTGTATCGAATATGAAAATATGCCTAATAATTTTTGAAGTTGGAATGAACTCTGCCGTTTGTCCGTCATTAAAGCATTTAATGGACTGAAAGAAAACATTATGTCTAGCCCTGATGAACGGAAGGAAATTCAAATAAACCTCATAATCTAGCATTACCTAATGTTTGGGATAATTCATCCACTGATTTTCAAAGACTGATGGAAATGGAAGATTCACAGACGCTGGAACGCCTGGAAAGTGTCGGTGACCTTGTTTCCACAATCTGACATGCATGCTGAAGTTTCGTTTCATGATTGATTACGCAGCAAAAAGTCGTCATTGCATAACACTTTTTTCCAGGTGAGATTGCTTCTATTTTATTATTAACATGTATTTAGTTGATATAAATGAACTGGAACTTGCGCTGAAAAAAGAAAAAACACACAAAATACAACTCCTCCACAAATTGCTCTTTGGAGATGTCGGCGATCGCTCAAACAGAAAAAAAAAAAAATTCGTCAATTTCCCGGATTTTTATTTGATCCGAAGGCTCCAGAACTAATTGATAAAATAATTGATACAAAAAAAGATTATAAATTAAACGAATTAATTACCATCGCTGACGTTTTGAATGTTAGCACGCAAGGAACCATAGAGGAATTATCTACCCGAGTCATTACTTCATTAAATGATTTAAATATCTTAAAAGAAAATATTGTTAGTGAGGTGCCTGATAATGAGTCAGATAATGATGATGAATCTAGTAATGATACAACCAGTGTCTTTTATAATATAGATGAAAGTAATGACTCCGGTACAACAACACACCAACAAATTCCAGTTCCAATTCATGACGTTTCTAGTGAAAATGCTTTTCAATTCAATGATTTTGAATCAATGATTCAATACTTTGAGTGCACTGAAGTAGACAATGTTGAGAATTTTATAGAAGTTTGTCAGTTATTTAAGTTGTCTGATTTGCAGAAACTGATATATTGTAAAAGGTTATTGAGGGAACGAGCACAACTTGTAGTACAAGCAGAGAGAAAAATTATCTCTATAATAAACTTAAAGATCTATTATTATCGGAATTTGGGAGGCAATATACCATTGCCGACTTACATGATTTGCTTACCCAACGTAAAATTAAAGAAAATGAAACTCTTGATGAGTATTTTTTAGAAATGAAGAAAATTTGTTCACGAGGCAATATAGACGATAAAAGTTTAATCAAATATGTAATACAGGGTATCAATGACTCAGCCTATAGAAAGTCTATTTTATATGGGTGCAAAAGCGTAACGGAATTTCGAGAAAAATTGCATGTATACGAACAAATGGCAGAAGAGGATGAGAAAAATAAACAAACAAAACATAAATCTGAAAACGAATCTAAAGTTGATAAATATAAATATGAAGCTAAACTAACTTAGCGTAACTAAAAATTAAATTCGTTGTTTTAATTGTGGATTGAAAAATCACAAAAGTGCAGAATGTTTGAACCAAGCACGTTGCTTTATATGTAACAATTACGGACATAAATCAATTTTTTTAACATGACTGGTACCAATGTTCCACGCGATCAGACTAACGAGACGGCACAAATTTCATTTATTGCAGAAAATTCTGCTATGACTAAATTAGTTCCTTAACCATAAGATGTTTGATAGACACGGACAGCGAAAACTCTTTTGAAACAAAGTGTATATAGAAAGTTTTTAAATGGCCCTGCTCTTCAATCTTCTAACATTACTTTGTAAGGTATCGGGAAAACTTCATTCACAATTATTGGTTCATTTCAAGCTAATATTAATATCGATTATTCTGAGTATCATGTTTTTGTTTATGTTGTTCCAGATGAATATTTACCACATGATTTAATTTTGAGTAACGACGTACATAAACAGGCTATCTTAACAATTTCTAATAATAATATTTTGTTTAAGAAAAGTTCTAGTTTTCAAAATAACACACCGAATTTTCAGGTTAATTTCTCTCATTCTGATGATAAACCCAATATGTGTAAAAGAATTTCTGTTCTTGAAAAGGAATTATGTAACGAAAAAAATTTGAATAATGTTCTTAATGATTCTATAAAGTTGCGTAACCAGGAATTGAAATTAATTAAAGATGAAAACACAAAGCTAAAATTAGAAATAGATCAAGCCAATTTTAAAATAGATGAGTTGCAAAATTGTAATATTGAACATAAATCTACTGTTACCCAACTTAAGAACAAAGTGCGAGAAACCGAAATTAATTACCAAATATTAAATAAAGAATCCTTTATATTATTAAAATCTGTGCGCATCTGTGTGTGTGTGTGTCTCTGTGAGAAATGCCTTATGGCTACTAAAGCTCCGGTGCTATTAGTCGCAGCGACTCGAAACGGTACCAGAAGACGTGGAATTTCTTCATCTCGACATCGCAATAATTCACTAAGCGATGCGATCCTAATAAGCGGAGATAGTAATTAAAACGTCATATTATGTCTCACGAAAAAATGATTCAAAATGCCAGGCGACCGTCATTTTCATCCGGAACCGCGTACCTCAAAAGAAAAAGCAGAGAGAGAAAATTTCGTGGGTTTTTGTAAAGCGATCCTGCGTGAACGGTTGAAGATATTGAAAATACACTTGTACCACGAGAAAGGGCATTTATTACCAATTCTTACGGTACTATTTTTTTTTTAATACGGATTTTTTATATTTTTAAAAGAAATTTTAAAAAGGGTCCGAAATTTCTCTTTTTCTCGATCGTCATTTTTGAATCGCCCTGTACGAAAGACTAATTGACCCCTTTCATAACAACTGGTATATTTTCAAAGGTAATTTAATCCTCTTTCGAACCATATAAACATTTTTACAAAATGCGGATTAGCGATCCATATTTTTTGATTTTACGAAACATCTATTTTTTTCACAAAACATTTTATAACTCAAAATCTTTTAGAGCTAAATCATTTTTTTTTTTTTTTTTTTTTTTTTTTTGTATATATATTTTTTTTTGTATCCTTCAATTTGAAGGATCATATCTCAAAAGATTGAGACATTATTTCAAATACTGAATGAGTTATAATTTTTTCAATTCTAGGCATTAAACCATTGAATCCTACTTGATCCCGTAATGAATTTTTCCAGGCAAGTCCTTTGCGTTCGTTGTTGGTTACCGTTACCATGACAACCCATTCACAGAGAATACGATGTCTGGGGAAGAAACAAATCTTTTACCAATTGAGATCACGTTGTTTTTCTACTAGGAATAAAAATTGCAAATTTCAAAATGCTTTAATTTTCTTCAAAATTCTTTCAAACTTACTGTGCACCGTTAACAGCACAAGGGATAGTTGATGTTCAAATTTCATCGATTTTGAAAAAAACTTACATTTTAATCGGATATTAAATTTTATTCTAATACGCGTATTTCAAATTCTAATTACGATTAAAATATTTTTAATACATTATTCGAAAGACATTTTAAAGTTCTTTTATAGTACAAATTAAAATAATTTCATAAGTAATACATCATTTCAAAGCTTTGTTTATTTTGAATCGAACATTAGATTACAGAATTTTCTACCGCTAGATGGCGCTGTAATATTTTAAAATTTCAATATTTCAAATTCTAATTATGATTAAATTATTTTTAATACATTATTCGAAAAATATTTTAAAGTTCTTTTATACTATCGAAAAATTTCACCAAATTTACACGTTTTGAGGTGTCCTGATTAGGTTTTCTTTTGCGTCTCAGCTAATTGAGTTAGACCGTTGAAAATTGGTATATGTAGGTTAATTAGGAGGGGCTGCAAGGGTGGGGAAGAAATAGGCGTGCACCGCGTGCGTATCCCCTAACTTGTGCGCGTGCAACGCGCACGGGATTGCGCTGCCGAAGGCAGTGAAACTAAATCACACGTAAATTAAATCAGTCGGGTTGACTGCCTTAGTTTTCGTGGGGGTCGGGATCGCGTCGGGTTGACTGGATTTTGTTTACTGTGGGTCGGGTTTAGTTTACAACGAATCGGGTCGACTTGAGAACATCTTTCAAAAATTTTTCATCTTAATGAAGCAGAAATTTGTTTGTTCTATACACCACACTCAAGATGAATATACGCTTATCCAAATTATCATAGTAAAATAAACATCCATATCCGACTCGAGCAATGAACAAAAAAAAAAAAAGGCAATTATTATTTAAAATCTAATTGATTACTTACATCCTTTTAAAATAGATTGTGAATTTAAACTGATAATTATTATTTTTTCTCTTGCAGATGTTTTTAAAAAGTTATTGCAATGTAGATTTAGATGAATTTACTGGACGTTTAGTTGGAGTCTGTAACATTGTATTATTTTAATATTATTCTGTGTGTGATAAGCATTAAACAATAAAACTACAAATATTAAGCTTGAAACCCATTTTTGTACACTTGAAGTTCACAACACACATAAATAGTTAAAAATTATTATTAATATATTTTTCAGATTTTTAATTTTTAACTTTGTTATAACTTAGTATTAGTAATTACATTTTTAATTCTTTTTAAAATTATTTACCACACACACACACAGCAATGTGGCAATTAAAATTTACTTTATTTTATAAATTAAAAGTGTTTTCCATGATTTTTAGATGAATTAATAATTTCCATTTACATTCGGGTAAATGAAATCGAGTTTCGGGTCGGGTGCGTGTTGCCAAAAATTCTTTAGTGCGGGTTCGGGTCGAATAAAATTTGTTTGTCGGGTTTGGGTCGGGTTTCAGGTTGATTAAAAATTCACTTGTCGGGTTACCCGAACCGTGCAGGATTCTAGCACAAATTGTGTCCTAGTACACGACTAGACTATGCGTTAGATTGCAAATGGAGCTATGGAGTTCTTAAGTGCTGCTAAATATTTTTAAACACCGTGATTAGAAATATATGAGCAGTTTTCAGTGAAAATTAAGAGCTTTAACTTAGCCTGAAAATTCGAAACGTTTTGGAATCATACGTATGACATTCTAAAATGAAAATAAAAATGCATTATTCGTATGTAATTTTGTAAGGATCTGAAAATGAACAGTTTAACACGGTCACACCGGCGCATTTTGTTTACGTAGTATTCCGAGTATTAACTCGGAAACAGAGGCACCTGACCTATTTAGCGAAATTTCCAAGAGAAAGTGTCTAATTCTTGCAACTTTATATTTTTTTACATGTTCTACTGGCGTACGCCGAGCTAGATGTACGCAAAGAGCAATTGGCGATCGTATGATGGGATTCAACCTTTTGTTTTTAATAATAGATTTTGTAACAATGATTTGTATTTCAAGCAATTTGGTGGGCGTCTATTTGTAGTAATGTAGATTTTTTTTTTTTTTTTTTTTTTTTTCATTTGATAAAGGTTTAGTCCTTGAGCCGACCAAAAACCGTGTCGTGTATAATAATGGTGGCTGGTGCACGTAACATCTGTCGTTACCGCAATATCCTCCATGTTCCCATCTACAGTCGGCAGCAAAATTATTAATTCACTGGCAATAACTCTTATTTAAAAGATGTGTACCTAATACTATTTTGTTAAGTAAATATTTTTCAAATCATGATCATAGTCTTATGCTGTGTATAAAAAAGTAAGTTGATGATAAAAATCAGCGATTAAACTATATAAATAAATAAATAAATAAATAAATATATGAAAAATGTGGATGTGTGCTTCAATAATTTTTCTGCCGACTGTAAATTATGCCTGTGGGGGGTCACAGAAGTGAAGGAGTAATCTCCTCCGTGGAGGATCAAAATTGTGATTTCATGTTCCGGATCATCATTAGGGGTGAGTCCCAGACCGTCGCAGATTTCTAAAGTGGCCATAGGACAACCTCTTTTTTGAAATCCTTTTTCTAAATTTTGAAAAATTGTAGCAAAGAAAATTACTTATCATAATTATTACTGATTTGCTCCGTCTTTACTTAGAAAAAAAATATATCTCCTTAGGTGAGTCATTATAGTAGTTTTTAACTCTGTATTATTATAAAGGTACTCTAATATGGTCACCATACTGATTGCCCATAACGAAGCGCTAGTGCGACTCAAAACCCTCATAAACGAATGTTTAATATTTTTTAAAGTTGCAATGAGGTAAATTTATATCCTTGATCTATTGGCGAATATGAAAAAATCGCGAAACGTAAAGAAGCCATGACTTCTGTTTTCAAAATTTTCTGTAACTTGAACTAGCTGCTAGCCTCCGGTGGTACACGCTGGTGAGACCACATTAATAAAAATATTGACTTTTCATTGATTTCAGAAAATATTTTGCACTTCACAGGTTCTAGTACAGCGTATAGAACTATTAAATAACATTTATTAAAGCTTCCTCATAAACTGAGAATTTGTTATCTCGAAGCTCGTACACAAGAAGAGCTGGGTTCGATTCCAGGGAACATTACTCAGTACATCCGTTTGAAGCCATGTTTTTCTCGAAACTTGCATAAATACAGGTAGAAACTTTTTAGAAAGATCACTACGGAAGGCATTTCACCGAGGTATAGGGCCTACACCACTTGAAAATACAAACAAAACAATTTATTTATAGATTTTTTTTTTACGAAAGCTATTTGGTTCAGATTATACTTAATGATCCTAAACATAGTCAAATGTAGAATATTAGGTTAACTTTATGTTCGGTATATGCTCGCTCATAGGCTGACAGAGTCAAATAATAAGCGAGATGTATTAAACCCTCGACGATATCTTTAATGCCCCAACCCACCCTTCCCGCTGTTCAATGTCTTTTTCTAGTTAATTTTATCCTTTTATTTCTTCCGGTGTTAGCCTTTTTTTTACACACTTGACATCGTGAGTTTTTTTTTTTTTTTTTCGTTTGCATTCCATGCTTTTTCTATGGATTTTTAGCTTTTTTCCCCCTCGTTTTTTCATTCTAAAGTGCGGTGTCTCCCATCCACCCGCCCCGCCACCGTCGAGAAGTCGCAGCTTTTCTATAATTTTATGTACATTTTATTATAATGTTACGACTGTTTTCATAAAAAAAAAAAATCTTGAATATTTTGATGCTATAATATTATTTGAAAAATGTGTTCAAAGATAGTGATGGCAAACGAACAAACGCGCATACAAATATACTGGAACGCTGCGACCCCTGGTTATATAAAATTGCTAAATTTTAAGAGTTCATTAAATTTTCTAATAACTATATGTTCCTGTTCAACCTATTTTATATGTTTTAATATTATGTAAAACATTATTTTATAATCAAGCGTGGGATTAATCACATTACAAAACACTAATTAAGAACGAAATTTTATCATAGAGTCACACTAATGAGAAACTACACGTTTGCTCTGTTTTACATTTGCTTTATTTCTAGATCATGAGAAATGTCAAAACTCTAAAAGTTTCACAATTAAATACAAGAATATTTTCTTGGAATTAAATAACCAACATGTGTTACATTGCAATAGATTTTTAATTAAAAGAAAGGGATTACTAAATGTTACTTTAATTCTTATTCCTGTTAAAAATAATTTATTCTTCCCAATTCTTATCTTAATATATGAAATAAAATATAGCCAATTGAATGATTTAATTTTATATCATAAGAAATTCAAGAAGTTTGTAAGTATAAAATTAAAGAAATTATATAATAGGTTTAAACATAAATAGCAGTAAACGAATATTATCATTTATTGTATCGTCAAGTAGATACCTATAATTTATTATAGTAAAATATGGAATAGTTCTCGTGAAAATCTAATTTTTAGTACATCAAACATAACATACATTTCTATAAATAATTTTCTGAAGCAAAATATTTTCACAAAAACAACAGTAAATTCTAAAAATAAAATTATTTTCTTAAGTTGTTAAATGCAGATTTAACTGATGAAATAAATAAATCGCAAAGGCCTGAATAACTTCTGAAAGAAAACATATCTACATAACCTGGAGTGTCATTCACACTATTTTTTTATTATACATTACTCGTGATTTTGTGATGCTTCAACATGCATTTGTGAATGTAGAAAAGGAATGTATATATTATATATACAGTTTCTCTCAAAAGTTTAGTCATTCAACAAAATGTTCATTTTAAACATAAAAGACTGAAACCTGGTCTTTAATTAAAGTAAAAGCAACAGTAGTGGGAACTTTAAGGAAATTTTTTGGCTATTTTTTGTGTACTTTTCCAAATTTTAGAGACTCAAAAATGAATTAATGTTTCACATCTTTATTAACTTTTTCTTTACATGACTGTATTGCGAAAATTGCTAATTGCATCATTTATCTATGTAAAAAAAAAAAAAAAAATCCGGAGAGCTTAAAATGTCCCAGTAGTGTACACACTAAAACCCAGTAGTGGACCCTTTTTTGTTCCAGTAGTGGGCCCTATAAATAAGTTTTTGGTTGATTTTAAAGTCAACACGTGATCAATAAAAATGTTCCAGGTTCAGAAATTGTACAATCAAACTATTAGATGAAACAGTTGCAAAATTATTGAGATGCAGAAATCTTCTTTTATTTAAATTGCAAACGTATGAATTATAATATCAAAATCCAATATGATACCAAATAAATGTTTTAGGTGATTGTACACAAGCTTCTCAGGGATATGCCGTAAAAGGGGGTGATAGAGAGGTAACTTTCTATACGTCATCGAGCTGTTCACATTTTATTGACCTTGTAATGATTTTCTATGTCTGGCTACGTGTATAATGGTCTGCCAGATCTCTCTGGCTACATCAATCGCAGAGTCTTATTCTCTAGCAGAGTCAAAGCAGGGTATTTCTCTTCATTTTAAGCTTAATCCGACCGATTGTGTGGAGTGGGAATACCGATGTAGGCTCTCAAACTTTTAACAAATGAACGAAATACTGGCTGGCGGGAGCAAAGAACATACAATTTTACTCTAAAAGTCCACGAGGTGAACTGAGTGTAGATAGGATAGGAAAAGGTCGTCTGTGATCGACTAACACCACGTGTCATCACTCGGATTCGATACATTTTTGTGGCGGGAACGGCAATTGACAAGTATCTTTTTTTTTTTCTTTTGCCGCTCAAGTGTAAAGATTTCTTTTTTTTTTGCCCGCACTATACACTCCTGCTCAAAAAATTAAGCTAGATTTACAAACGATACGTTTTTTACAATTTAAAAATTATTTCGAGATGAAATGTTTTTAAATAGTAGATATACAAAAAACAGCGTGTGTTCCTCGTGTTTTTCAGTGAAGATTAGGTTGCTTCTACAATTAAGAGGCCGGCAACAAATTGAGCGAAGTCAATAATGTTTGCCATCACCCTGTATCATTAAGGAACGAAACGATCTGTAACTGTAGGATATGTTAATATAAACCCAGTACAATTTATGAGTGCATTTGTGTAACGATAGCATGTAAAATAAAGAAGATATAAGTATTTATTTTAAAACTTGGGGGGGGGGGAATCAGCATATTTTTCATTTACAGCATGCAGAGTTTTAAATGGAAATTATTCCCATTTTTAGATAAATTGAAAAAACATTTTTCAGCACTCTTTTGAGTACAATTTTCTGAATGTCAATAATATTTGGCAATGCTTGTGGTCCGAGATGAATAAGACAGTTGGCTATCAAATTATGAAAAAAAAAAATTTATCGTTCGCACATGCGCAGGAAAACACTTTTCATAAAAATGCTCATATTTTAGAAGATATTTAAGATACTTGTATCCTGCTTGTAACAAATGTTTTCAAAAGTATATATATATATATATATATATATATATATATATATATATATATATATATATATATATATATATATATATATATATATATATATATATATATATATATATGTATATATATATATGTGTGTGTGTGTGTGTAGGAATAACTGTCGTTTAAAACTCTGCATATTATAAATAAAAAACATGTTGATTTTTTTTTTATAAGTTTTAAAATAAATACGTATGCCTTCCTTATTTAGCATGGTATCGTTACACAAATGCATCCGCAAATTGTGCTCGGTTTATATTAACATTAACATATCCCCCAGTTACAGATCATTTCGTTTACTTAATGATGCAGAGTCATCGCAAATATTATTGATTTTGCTGTATTTGTTGCTGACCCCTTTAATTGTTGTCGTAACTTAATCTTTACAGAAAAACACGAGGAAGACGCTCTTTTTTACATACCCAATATTTAAAAACGTTTCATCCAGAGATAAGTTTTTAAATTGAAAAAAATTGATCGTTTGTAAATCCTGCTAAACTTTTGAGTAGGAATATATATATATATATTCGTTCTCATTCTTATTGTTCTCATAAAGGCTTACATTTAAAAAATAAATTTGCTGCATATGTGCAAATATTTTGAATGTATTTTGGAAATATATTACCTTCATTCTTTACATTGATAAATATGTTTTCATCAACATTATAAAAAGTATATGAATTTCATATATTTTGTTTTATTTTTTTATTATTTATTATTTTTATTTATTATTTTTATTTTATTTTAATTACTTTACTTTACTTTACTTTTTGCCATGTCAAAACCATCACTGTAAAAAATGAACATGCTAGATTACATCACAATGTGCGGGTAAAAAAATCGCCAACACCATGTGCGTTAAATTTCAAGTGTGATGTAAATAAATGCGTGCTTGAATTTTCAAAGAGGCTGTTTTAATTTTACAACACGCTGTGTTGTATTTATTTTTTTCATTCAAAAAAAAAAAAAAAAAAAAAAAAAGGAGGGGGGGGGGTACTATATTTGTTTTCTTTTTTATTTATTTATCTTAATCTGTATGTGTTTTAATCTTTATTTAAGTTATTTTGTTTTAATTTTTTATTTATTTCACCTTTTTTTTATTCTGTCAATATAAGTTTGGAAAGGTTATGAATTTTTACATGAAATATAATACCTTTAAAGCTTTCAATAAATTCTATTTTATGAATGAATATTAGAATTATAATGCAGTAACGACTTCGTTTAAAAAAAAATATTTAACCATTTAAATAATAATAATAATAAAGTGTTTTATTAACAAATTATATTGCTATTACTATTAAAATAATAATAATAATAATGCATACATTTTTAATTCACTGAAGAAATATTAAAAAATTAGTCAAATCAGAAGCATTATATTTAATAAGTACATCAAATAATTAAAACTTTTAATTAATATTTTTTAGAACTCATGAAAATTAAAATTACCGTTTTCCAATGCTTTATTAAACTACATTTTGTAGCATACATATATCCGTACAATTTTAGCAAATATATTAATTTTACAAAATAAACAAGAAATAAACACTTTATCAATACATTCTACGTAACAATCTACAACGGAATTATCAGAAAAAGCGAATAAAATTTAAAAAATAAAATATAATCCTAATACATACAATTTATAAAGGAAACTTGAAAGAAACAAAACAAAAAAGTAATGAAATACTAAAAAACGTACAAAAATTTCATATTAAATATTTATTAAATAATGTTCTATTTTAAATGCCATAATATTTTTCAGAATTAAAAACTAATACATTATTTTTCATCATCAATAAGTAATAGTAATTTAAATCATTTTTAAAATAAATTAGTCTGAAAATGTTGGAGTTTAATAGTTTTATTTCGAGAGGAAATAATTATTGTGTTGGAAATTTTAATGCGCATAATTCAAAATACAGTTTCATGAGACAAAGCTTTTAAGATTAGATTTCATTAATAAAACGCAGACCCTTATCAAACTTATATTGACAGAATTAAAAAAGAGAAGAAATAAAATCAAAATTAAAACAATTATAACTTACTTGTTACTTTAAGTTTTGTGTTGATCATAATATGAATCCTAATCGTGGCTTCGTTCCTCCATTTTTTGCGTTTTCCGTTTATGATAGCAAAAGGCGTGGCATAACATAACAAACATTTAAAAGTTTTACTTTATGTTTGAAGGTCATTGGTGTATCTGTGTCACATGACTCTTTGACGCCATAGTGAATGTAAAAATACAGCACGTTTTGCTTGAAAATTTTTTACAGCACGAATGCGTGATTTTATCACATCACAAGATGAGGGATATTCGTTGTAATTTTACAACATTTTTTTACAGTGAATACAGTTTTTTTCATTTTACACTATGTTTATAGCTGCATTTTCGTTAATACTATGTGTATTAATTATTATACTAATTTGTATATCTATTACTATTGACTTTTCTAATTACTAAATATTATTAAAATTATCATATACCATTTAATTTGTATATGTAATGAAAAGCGACTGGTAAGCGGTGCCATAATTTGTTATAGTTGCCTCAAAATCATATAATTAAGCTAACTATATTCCAAATAGGCTTTTGTGGTTTTTTGTTCCAAATTATTCATCTGTTTATTTTTCGTTCTCATTCTTATTGTTGTTATAATATATGTGTATGCGCGTGCGTGTTATAAAATTTAAGCACTATTAAAAATTCAAATCAATTCAAAATAAATAAATAAATAAATAAAATAAATTACATGTGTTGCATTCGAGCCTTTACGGAATATGATAAAAAACATGGAGTAATAAAATATTTAAAGAAAAAACTTTTTTTTTTAAGATTAAATATTATATTTTCTCTTTAGCTTTAATGGGTTCAGTTTTCAATAATTTATGTCTCTCTATTTATATATATGTATTAAAAAAAAAAAAAAAAAAAAAAAAAAAACTGTTGAAACTGATGAAAATTTGTTCTTTCTACGATGTTTTACCCGTCATATTAAATTAATTAAAGAATGGAATAGCTATTAATGTTTTTGAAGTTAGATTTAGTTTAAATATATGTGTCGGAACAAACCATATACTTTTATAAACAGCCTTTCAAAATCAAAATAATATTTTTTTACCTGTCTCATCAGTTGATAATAAACCTATAATCAAAGTTATTCTTTCTTTCTTTCACATTTTTATTTTTATTATCTTTTATTTATATATATATACTGTAGGTAACAAAAGTACCCGAATACTAGCAAAAATTCCTATATAAAAAAAGTAGAGTTAATACTGTTTTGTTAATCCTTGTCGAATCATGTTCTTAGACTGACTAAGAGCATGATTCGACAAGGTTTATTTAACAAAACAGCATTAATTCTACTTTTTTTACATAGGAATTTTCGCTAGTGTTCGGATACTTTTGTTACCGACTGTATATATATGTATCACATTATTATTGTTATTTCCTCTTTATAACATAATGCATTCATCATGATTGTTTTAGTTTTAATTTTTAATTTTATTTTATTATATATATGCTGAGTGTTACAATAGTATTAAATTATTCAAATTATATATATATATATATATATATATATAGTAATAGATGTGACTAAAAATGGAAATACCTAATAACAGTAAATTCAGTTTGAGTAAACAGTGTTATTCATTCTCCTACTATGCTTTTACTGGATATATATATATATAAACTGAAATTTATCCACCAAAAAGTAAAGTCGGACTTTTACGTTCATTTCTATATGCGGTAGAACGTGAATAAACAAATAATTTTACAATTTTTCTTGTTTTACCTATACCAATATATAAAAAAAAAAAACCTAAATTTTATTGTGAAAATTAAATTATAACGAATAAAACTGTAAAGGTAATCAATAAATGAAGAAAAATACCATGAATAACCATACAAGGTTGTATGATCATTCAGTTTTATAGTACGTATTTTTATAATATTATTTTAAAAGTACATTTTTTCAATCTGATTAAGTTCATACTTGAATTGAATAATCAACTCATCTGCTTCCGTTATTGGGGAAAAAAAAAAAAAAAAAAACTCTTTCACTATTGTAATTAGCCTTTTTTTTTTTTTTTTTTAATAATTTAAATTATTTTACAGGAAGCTGAATATTTACCCCCTCGTTCTTATGGTGGTGCTTGCGATCCTTATCTAATTCTTCAACTGTATCGAGACAAAGGGGGAAAACGTTGGTCTAAATCGAGCTCTTTAGTCCTCTATGAATTCCGTACAAGTTCCAAAAAGAAAACTCAACACCCAATTTTCAAAGAGAAATTTTCTATGGCAGTAAGCCGAGCTGACTTGCGAGAGGATTCGCTAAATTTTTTTGTGTACGAGGACGAAATATATGCAAGGCTGACTTTTGTCAGCCTTGAAATATATGCTAATGATTCCCAGCTTGGAGAAGTGACAATTCCTCTAAGAGGGCTTAACTTTGGTAGAAACGGCGAAGAAAATACTACTACTCTTGATTTCCAAGAACCTAAAAGGGTAAGTGAAAAATAACATTCAATTGTCCATGTTTTTAATTGCAGTCATATACAGTGTTCCCAGACTTTGCGACATTTTTTTTTCAGTTTCCACCAATAATTTTGAGAAGTGATATTTGATACACATAACAGACGATTAATAGTCTGTTATGTATACTAAATATCACTTCTTAAAATATTATTGGTGACTATTGAATAAAAAAGTCGCAAAGTCTAGCAACGCTGACCTTATAACAACAGCTTTTCCATAAAAAAAAATTCCAAACAGTAAACTGTGTTTATCACACACTATAAAAAAAATAAATAAATAAATAAAAGAATGAATGAAATGAATGAAATGAAATGAAACAGCAAAAAGTGTCCATAAACTGGCTGCAACGTGAATGGTATAAGGCTAAACGCGAAAGTTTAATAAAACGGGATTATATAATGTGATACATTTTTATTAGTTGCCTTTTTATTTCGATTTTTCTATGTACAGTACTACGGTGCTAGGTGGATTTACTCATTCAAAGCACTTAAAAATAGACACGCAAATTACCGAGTGAATACCTAAAAAGGTTACACATTCGCATAGCTGCCAATATTTTAATATTCCGGAGTAATATTAGCCCCTCCTCTATTTTATACCACTTATTTTTTAAAAGTAATTTTTTTTTCTTATTTTATCGAAGTTATGTATTGAAGAAAATTTTTCTATAAATAAAGTGGTGCGAAATTAAGGCGGAGTTAAAAGTACTCCGGAATAAATTAAAATATTGGCAGCTATCGTATTGGGCAATATTTCTTACAACTTCCATATAAATTGCGTGTGTTATAGAGATATAAAGGTCAGGATTGGCAACTTTAGCGCCACTTTTTTTCATTTTCAACCTTTTATAGTAATTTTCTGTAATTTAATAAAAGAAAAGTTATTTCTCGTAAATAGTACTTTTAATATTATGCAGTTAAACCACGACCTTGTAACCTAAAAATAACTTCGTTCCCTCAAAAAGCAAAACGTAAATTAAGATTTCTCTATGGGAATATATTAATATTTACTTAAAACCCAGATTTCCTTTAATACAATTTGGAATGTTTTTTCTTCTACTGTAAACATAATTTTTTTAAGCCAATCAATTTCAAGAAAATTTCTAAAGTTTACATCACAAATTAAGATTTAAATTTTAACGTGTAAAATTTTCAATAGCCTTATATAAAAGGAATTTAAATTATAATATTTCTTTTAGGAAAATGGAGAAATTCTTTTTGGACTGAGTTATCTTCCAACTGCTGAAAGGCTGTCGTTTACTTTGACAACACAGCTCATAACCTGAAAACTGTAACTGATGTAATAGATACGTTTGGTTAGTACATATACATACTGTGATGAGGAGCTGTATAAGTTCTTACATATATGTATTAATATGCCAAATTTAAATTCGTTCAGGTTTTAATACAATACTAGCTGGCTTCGCCCGCTAGCGGGTCAGTATTTTCAAATGAATCACTAAAAATAATGAATCACTAACAGAAACTTTTAGGGTTAAGAAAAGAAATTAAAAAAAAAAAATCATTTCTGATTGGGTAAAAAGTTGGGCCGGGTCCCCACGCGCTGCGCGCGCGTATTCCTTCCCTGATCCTACGTGCCCCCCCCCCCAAAAAAAAAAATCATTTCTGATCGGGTAAAAACTCGCACCGGGTCCCCACTGCCTTCGGCAGCGCAGTCCCGTGCGTATTCCTTCCCTGAGCCTTCGTGCCCCCTAAAAAAAAAATCATTTCTGATCGGGAAAAAACTCGCACCGGGTCCCCACTGCTTTCGGCAGCGCAGTCGCGTGCGCGCTGCGCGCGCACAAGTTAAGGGATACGCGCGCGGTGCATGCCTATTTCTTCTCCACCCTTTTAGGCCCTCTTAATTAACCTACGTATACCAATTTTGAACGATCTAACTCATTTGGCTGAGATGCAAAAGAAAACGTAATCAGGACACCTCAAAACGTGTAAATCTAGTGAAAACTTTCGATAATTTAAAAGAACTTTAAAATATCTTTCGAATGATGTATTAAAAATAATTGAATCGTAATTAGAAATTGAAATATTGAAATTTGAAAATATTACAGCGCCATCTGGCGGTACAATTATCTGTATTCCACTGTTTGATTCCAATTCAAAAAAGCTTTCTAATGATGTCTTACTTATGAAATTATTTTAATTAGTAGCTGAGATACAAAAGAAAACTAATTCAGGACACTTCAAAACGTGTAAATCTGGTGAAAACTTTCGATAATTTAAAAGAACTTTAAAATATCTTTCGAATGATGTATTAAAAATAATTTAATCATAATTAGAAATTGAAATATTGAAATTTCAAAATATTACAGCGCCATCTGTCGGTAGAAATTTCTGTATTCCACTGTTCCATTCCAATTCAAAAACGCTTTCTAATAATGTATTACTTATGAAATTATTTTAATTAGTAGCTGAGATACAAAGAAAACTAATTCAGGACACCTCAAAACGTGTAAATCTGGTGAAAACTTTCGATAATATAAAAGAACTTTAAAATATCTTTCGAATGATGCATTAAAAAAAATTTAATCATAATTAGAAATTGAAATATTGAAATTTGAAAATAATACCGCACCATAAGAGAAAACTGATTCAGGAGACCTCAAAACGTGTAAATCTCGTGAAAACTTTCGATAATTTAAAAGAACTTTAAAATATCTTTCGAGTGATGCATTAAAAATAATTTAATTATAATTAGAAATTGAAATATTGAAATTTGAAAAAATTACAGCGCCATCTGGCGGTAGAAATGTCTGTATTCCACTGTTCGATTCCAAATCAAAAAAGCTTTCTAATGATGGATTACTTATGAAATTATTATAATTAGTATCTGAGATACAAAAGAAAACTCATTCGGGAGACCTCAAAACGTGTAAATCTGGTGAAAACTTTCGATAATATAAAAGAACTTTAAAATATCTTTCGAATTAAGTATTAAAAATAATTTAATCATAATTAGAAATTGTAATATTGAAATTTGAAAATATTACAACGCCATAAAAGAAAACTGATTCAGGAAACCTCAAAACGTGTAATTCTGGTGAAAACTTTCGATAATTTAAAAGAGCTTTAAAATATCTTTCGAATGATGTATTAAAAATAATTTAATCATAATTAGAAATTGATTAATATCTCCGCTAATTAGGGTCGCATCGTTTAGCAAATTACATATCGTACATCTGCGATAAATTCTCTGTCCGACGGTACCTGTTCGAAGTCCGTGCGACCGTTAGTGGCGGAGCCTTTTCCATTTCAAGCCGTTTCTCACAGACACACACACACACAGACAAAAACACACACGCGTACAGATTTTAATAATACTAGCGAGCTTCGCCCGCTAGCGGGTCAGTATTTTCAAATGAATCACTAAAAATAATGAATCACTAACAGAAACTTTTAGTGTTAAGAAAAGAAATTAAAAAAAAAAAATCATTTCTCATTGGGTAAAAAGTCGGGCCGGGTACCCACGCGCTGCGCGCGCGTATTCCTTCCCTGACCCTACGTGCCCCCTAAAAACAATCATTTCTGATCGGGTAAAAACTCGCACCGGGTCCCCACTGCCTTCGGCAGCGCAGTACCGTGTGCGCTGCGCGCGCACAACTGAAGGGATACACGCGCTGCACGCGCGTATTCCTTACCCTTCGTGCCCCCTAAAAAAAAATCATTTCTGATAGGGTAAAAACTCGCACCGGGTCCCCACTGCCTTCGGCAGCGCAGCCCCGTGCGCGCTGCTCGCGCGTATTCCTTCCCTGAGCCTTCGTGCCCCCTAAAAAAAAAATCATTTCTGATCGGGAAAAAACTCGCACCGGGTCCCCACTGCCTTCGGCAGCGCAGTCGCGTGCGCGCGCACAAGTTAAGGGATACGCGCGCGGTGCACTCCTATTTCTTCTCCACCCTTTCAGGCCCTCTTAATTAACCTACGTATACCAATTTTGAACGATCTAACTCATTTGGCTGAGATGCAAAAGAAAACGTAATCAGGACACCTCAAAACGTGTAAATCTGGTGAAAACTTTCGATAATTTAAAAGAACTTTAAAATATTTTTCGAATGATGTATTAAAAATAATTTAATCATAATTAGAAATTGAAATATTGAAATTTCAAAATATTACAGCGCTGTCTGTCGGTAGAAATTTCTGTATTCCACTGTTCCATTCCAATTTAAAAGCGCTTTCTAATGATGTATTACTTATGAAATTATTTTAATTAGTAGCTGAGATACAAAGAAAACTAATTCAGGACACCTCAAAACGTGTAAATCTGGTGAAAACTTTCGATAATACAAAAAAACTTTAAAATATCTTTCGAGTGATGCATTAAAAATAATTTAATTATAATTAGAAATTGAAATATTGAAATTTGAAAATATTACAGCGCCATCTGGCGGAACAAATATCTGTATTCCACTGTTTGATTCCAATTCAAAAAAGCTTTCTAATGATGTCTTACTTATGAAATTATTTTAATTAGTAGCTGAGATACAAAAGAAAACTAATTCAGGACACCTCAAAACGTGTAAATCTGGTGAAAACTTTTGATAATTTAAAAGAACTTTAAAATATCTTTCGAATGATGTATTAAAAATAATTTAATCATAATTAAAAATTGAAATATTGAAATTTGAAAATACTACAGCGCCATCTGTCGGTAGAAATTTCTGTATTCCACTGTTCCATTCCAATTCAAAAACGCTTTCTAATGATGTATTACTTATGAAATTATTTTAATTAGTAGCTGAGATACAAAGAAAACTAATTCAGGACACCTCAAAACGTGTAAATCTGGTGAAAACTTTCGATAATATAAAAGAACTTTAAAATATCTTTCGAATGATGCATTAAAAAAAATTTAATCATAATTAGAAATTGAAATATTGCAATTTGAAAATAATACCGCACCATAAGAGAAAACTGATTCAGGAGACCTCAAAACGTGTAAATCTCGTGAAAACTTTCGATAATTTAAAAGAACTTTAAATTATCTTTCGAATGATGTATTAAAAATAATTTAATCATAATTAGAAATTGAAATATTGAAATTAGAAAATATTACAGCGACATAAAAGAACACTGATTCAGGAGACCTCAAAACGTGTAAATCTGTTGAAAACTTTGAATTATGTAAAACAATTTTAAAATATTTTTCGTATGATGTATAAAAAATAAATTAATCGTAATTAGAAATTGAAATACGCGTATTAGAATATTGCAAAAATGTCCGGCGTGTAAAGATAAAATTTAATTTGCAATTAAAATGTAAATCTTTTGTTTATTGACCAAAATCGATGAAATTTGAAATGCAAGTTTGTTTTGTGAAGTAAATATTATATACTAAATAAAATGTGTAAAGTTTGAAAAATTGAAGAAAATAGAAAATTGCAATTTTTAATCGCAGTACGAAACACGTGACTTCATTAAATACCAAATGTGTTTCCGTTGAAGACTGCTGTAGACGAAAAGTCTGCAAAGCTAAGATTCTTGTGATTTGTTGCCAATATTTTTTTATAGTTTAGTTAATTTTAAAAAATCTAATCGTCCGATCGATAAGCCGTTTAAACCATCGGTTTAAGAAAAAAAAAGCCCTTTCGAATGGTATCTTGTTTGTAACAATACGACTGATATTTCTGATTTATTTTCCACCTTTTCCGTAAAAATGTCGCTTTTTAAGCATTTAATCATGAATTCTGGGTAATTTTTCGTTAGACAATGGTCGACATTTTAATTAATATCTCCGCTAATTAGGGTCGCATCGTTTCGCAAATTACATATCGTACATCTGCGATAAATTCTCTGTCCGACGGTACCTGTTCGAAGTCCGTGCAACCGTTAGCGGCGGAGCCTTTTCCGTTTCAAGCCGTTTCTCTCTCTCACACACACACACACACACACACACACACACACACACACACACACACACACACACACACACACACACATACACACAGAGACAAAAACACACACGCGTACAGATTTTAATAATATAAGGAGATTTTATGCTTATTTAGTAAATTTCAAAGTATGAAAGCACAAAAGTTTTCCTAAACATTATATGCAGGACTTTTAGCAATCCTTTTATTAAATACCACATTTTAAAAACTTCAGTAATGGTTTGTAGTGATTTTCTTCGATTGAATAATATGAATATTTCCATGTATTTAAAAAAGGAAAGAAAAAAAGTGGTATTCAATAAAGGGACCACTAAAAGTACTGTACATAATAAATTACAAGTAGTTTAGTGGATTATGTAATATTGATAATCGGTAAAAAGGTATGACTGTAAAATAGAATTTCTTTCATTTTATTTGAAAAGAACAAGCAAGTAGTACAAGCAAGACAGTACTTCAGGGGCAACTATATATGGTAGGATGATTATATTTAAAAAGCCACTGAGGAAAGTAAAGTTAAATTTAAAATCAGAACCATCTCTTACTCTTGTACACATTTTGCTCAATATTTTACAATGGGTACTTGAATAAAGATTTTAATATAAATATTAACACACATAAAAATAGCCGCATGCTTAAAAGTTGAATTCTGTTTTAAAAAAAAAATATTTTAAGGAATTATTTATTTTAATTAACCCCACGAAATTTATGCAATTTTCTTAGTCGAAACATCATACTTACCAAGGTTTTTGCATTTTGAATATCTCTACATTAAAAAGTTTTCATTGTCTTATTTAATGGAATAATTTTAGTCTGTAAATAAAGCATTTTTAAAACAAAAATAGTGGCATTCAAAAAGCGTTAAAAGTTGGTAAATATAAAGTGTAATGTAACCAAAAATTTTGCAATAAATTTTGCACAGCTGGTAACAAAAGTCTCCGAACACTAGCAAAAATTCCTATGTAAAAAAGCACACTTTTTACAGTTTTGTTAAATAAATCCTTGTCGAACCCTGTTTTTAGACTGACTAAGAACAGGATTCAACAAGGATCTATTTAACAAAACCGTATGAAGTGTACTTTTTTTACATAGGAATTTTTCCTAGTGTTCGGACACTTTTGTTACCGACTGTATCATTGTTGCACTTCAGTATTAGGAATTTAGCGCTAAATTTCTCTATTGACGACTTTTTGAAACATGCATATAAATATGTCAACATGTGCGCACTGCATGAAAATTTACTGCCATGCCACAATTTGGATCATCTGTGCACGTGTGTAAATGCATACCCTATCAAATATTTTTGTATGTAAGTATGCTTGAAAGAACTTATAAATATTGGAGATTTAAAAAGCTATTTCATGTGTGTGATTCTATTTGAAAACCTATGAATGTTATTAAACTTATCTATAAATCACAATGGAATATTATAGTGTAATTGTTAAAATTTTTTGTGAGATTTTAAATTCAGGTCGCACGTTCTATTTATTTTTTGCCGCAATGTTCAAAAATTGTTTTCGCCTTTTTCAGTCATAAAAAATTATTACAAATGATCTCTAATCAGAAATAGTGGCACAAAATTATACGAGAAAACAAAGCTGTGGAGCCCTCATTCGATATCTTCTGAAAACTAAAAAAGATGACAAACTATGATCAAATTTCACGAATTTTCATTTTTCTAAATATATCCAATATCCCAACAGCCACGTGTAGCAACTTGACGTCAGTGTTAGTACATGAATTAGAAAACACTACGTTTATATATATATATATATGTAAGAACATTTTAAAAGCCTTAATTTTTCAATGGAGTTTGACAAATAAAATGTATTTTCTGCATTTTGATTGTCATAAATGTCATTTATTTGTGTATACCAAAGCGATGAATGATTTTTCTTTTGTTTTTCGTTCAGAGCTCAGTTCTAATAAATTCTATTGCCAAAAATTTTTCATAATACTTTCTTTTCCGAGAAAATATTTTGATATATTATATGACACTTCGTTTTATTTAAGTAGCAATGATACGTTTGAAACATATTATCAAAAGTGTTACATAAATTATTAACTCATTTTAAAATTTAATTTCTGTACACCTTAATAGTGACGACCCTAAATATTTGGTATATAAATGTATTACCTCCTAAGAATATTATTGGTACGGCGGGGGAGTCCGTGACACATTTTAAACTTATTACAAAATCAAATAATAAAAGCACCAGAGTGTGGTTTGTACTAAAATACTTCTCGTGATGAAAAATTTTATTCAGGCAAGTAAAAAAAAATAGGTCCAATTAATTCCAAAATTTCGTTTAGTTTAGTTTAGTTTACCCACAGATGGCGCTATACCTTAAAAGAAAACATCCAAGGCAAGCAATTAAAGAGTGTTTATTGTACTGAATTAGATTACTGTTTGGATGTGGTTTGAATTATAATCAGTGTACATATTAAAATATTCCAGTGAATTTCACGAAATAAATTCTCTTTGCATTTTTGAGTTTTTTCTTGTTGTTTTAAGGTGCAGCGTCATCTATGAGCAAAATTTTAAACTTTTTGTTTTTTTTTCGTAAATAATATTTTTTTCATCGTGGTAAACATTCTAGTATAAAGCGCATTTTCTTACATCACTTATTTGATTTTATATTAAAGTTTAAAATGTGTCAGGTACATTTAACCCACCCTGTATGTAGAATTTAAATTTTTTATGCTTCATGAAGTACTCTTATATAGTCTGCAGTAAAAATATTTCAGCACTAGTAATAATTCCTACTTAGAAGATGGCCACCTAATACAGTTTTGTTAAGTTAATATTTGTCGAGTCATGATCTTAGTCTTATACTGTTTAAGTTGATAATAAAAATTAGCTGTCAAACTAAAAAAAATAAAAATAAAAAAATAAAAATAAAAATATTTGAAAAATGTGGATTTTCAATAATTTTGCTGCCGACTGTAGTATTAGGGGGACCGGAAAATTATGTCGTTTTGAATTAAAATACTGACATCGGAAATTTATCCTGGATAAAATTTAAAATATTCTTAGGTAACTTATAAGATGGTTATTTGTAAAGTACCATGTAAACACTGTTAAACAAAAATTTCCGGTTTCATTTTATTAATATTTTTCGACATTATTTTCCGGTCCCCCTAATATATTACAAATACCTGAATCATCAACACATCGATTTTCGTTTATATCGTTACCTCTCAAATTTACAGTAACTGTAATACATTGAAAATAATGTTTAAACACTTGTCATCGTATTAAAAATGCCTTTGCTTGCTATTTACATTCATATAGGGAGATTATTAAAAAAATGAAATATATATGAACTTCATTTTACTATCCAAGAAATTAGAATGAAATTGGGGAGGTATGTATTTTAAGGTGTGTGTTTAAAAATTATTTGAAAAACAGCAATTCAATGCACAGATTTACGGCCACAGAAAAAAAAAAAAAAAAAAAATCAAATGAAAACCCTTGTTTTTCTCTTCTTTGTTTTTCCTCTTTTTTTCTTTTCACTTTCCCTACCTATATATTTGGAAGCGAAATTATTAACTTTGGGTCAAATTTGTGGAATTGAACTTGTGTTATATTTACACGTTTTCAGGTCTCCTGTATCCGAAAATCATGTTTTTAGCGGTTGATCTGTGTGTGTGAGTCTTTGAGTCTGATATCAGCATACCTCAAGTACAAATGGTAGCAGGAAGTCGAAACTCAGTATTCTAAATTTGCAGATGCTGAACTAAACTTTTAGTTGAGATCAGGCAAGTGGTTTAACAGAGGCATCCAAGAGAATTCAAATACATTACGTCTGAGGGGGAAATTTCTGGTAAGTGCAGTGAAATATCTATAGTTTTACCAAAATTAAATGGAATTTTTTAAATGACTTGCAAGCGGGTTCAAGGTTAGCTATCAAGATCAGAGTTTAATGCTTTTAATATACGTACAAGAGAAAGATTATTTTAACAGATTAATACATAACAGGTTTGCATAATGTTAAAAATCTGTTGCATTTCTATGGATTTCTTTTTTTATCTGATCGATTAAGATAATTTTAAATGAAATTTAAACGAATTTAACTAATAATTAACAATAACAAATAATTTAAATAATGCGCAATCATAGTTAGTATTGACACGGGAATATTCAGTTTCCGTTACAGCCATATTCTATGCTTTACTAGTTTTCTTTGTCTTATTTAAATGAAAAATTGTAGTTTTTAAATAAAACAAAAGATTTTCTTAGGAAATAAAGATATTGAAAAAGTCAAGAATTTGGCATCCACAGAGAAGTCTTTGTGTATTTAATATAAATTCTTATGGTGAACTGTTCACAATTTATGAATGCAAACATTATCTGTAATATTTAAACGGTTTGAAGAATATATTGTAATATATATATATATATATATATATATACATTTTTTCTGAGAAATTTTTATTTGTATATATACCGGGATTTGTATATGATTTGTATATATGAACCGGGTGCCCCATAAGTCTGTAGACGTTTTAAAAATTCAAAACAATTGAAGAAATTGACAAAATTGAACTTGGTTTGCAAAAAAGTTATTGTCGTGAACGGGGACTTCTTTTTTTTAAGTAAAGAAAAAATAATAGTTAAAATTTTTGTCGATAGAGGGTGCTATATGTAAGCAATTCCCATTTCCATGAAAAACTACATTTATTTATATGCAAATGTTCACAGGTATAAAAATCTTATTTTTATGTGTCCGCTATCATCACAAATTACAATTTGCAAGCGAGTTACAACACCGCTAACTTCAGCTTCAGTCGGTGATTCTCAGCGGCTGGAAAAAATCCTCATCGAGCATAAAGGTGCCTTTATAGTGGAATTTCCGTTCCGCTGTACGCAAGAACAGAGCTAGAATATGAGGAGTGATAACATCATATTCAATTCAATTCTATTCAATTTCTTATTGAATAGATAGGTATCGCTCCTTATATTCTAGCTCAGCGGTTGCAGACAGTGGAACGGAACGGCCACTATAAAGGCACCTTAACTCATCGTGCTCGATGGTCTAACTAGAACAAATAAAAGACGGCGAATGTGAGGGGAGAGCAAAGCGAGCGCACGATTTTCATAGCCAAATCTGGTAACCATGCAACGCTCATGTAGAAGCTGCTGCCAAAGAACCGCCAAGCTTAAATCTTTGTCTGTGGCGAGAAAACAATTGTCTGTGGCGAGAAAACAATGTAAAATTTTGAATTTTTAATGACCGTTTCTAAAATGATAACCCAGTATTTGGCGGATTCTTTTTGCCAACAGACGATCTGTCACCAAGGCAGGAAATGAAATGATTAAGTACATGTATGTAACGTAATTTCAAAGAATTATTGTATCAGATATTTTTATGATCTAATGTAATTCTGAAACAGATATGATTTCTAAAACCTTGAGAATACCTTTATTAGTTAAATTTAATATCAGATTTTTTTTTTTTTTTTTTTTTTTTAAGGGATAAATTATTAATAAAGTGTTACATTTATATTTTAAACAAAATGAAATTTTTAATTTATGGATTATATTTATAATTCCAAAACGAATGAAATTTAGATTTATGAAAGCTGAATTTTAAAATGGTTTACATAATTAATCAATATTACAATTAATACTTTTCTCCTATGAATTGAAATGTACAGTCGGCTGCAAAATTATTCGAGCACTAGCCAATAATTCCTATATTTAAAAAGTACACTTAAGACTGTTTTGCTAAGTAAATCCTTGTCGAATCATGTTCTTAGACTGATTAAGAACATGACTCGACAAGGATTTATTTAACAAAGCTGTATTAAGTGTACGTTTTTTTGGCAAGGATTATTGCTAGTGCTCGAATAAATTTGCAGCCGACTGTAACTTAACTGCATTCAGTATTTAGAGGATTGCGAATGAGTGAATTTTATGTCCCACTAATTCTACCCGATGGGCAATTGACGATGGTCTAGAACTCACCCTCTAACGATAGTCCGGAGACTTTTGGTGACCCCCAGAGGTTTAATTTGGATGGCAACATGGAGGACATTAGACATTGGTATTTAGAGAGTTACAGCCGGCTGCAAAATTATTCGAGCACTAGCAATAATCCTTGCCAAAAAAAAAGTACACTTAATACAGCTTTGTTAAATAAATCCTTGTCGAGTCATGTTCTTAATCAGTCTAAGAACATGATTCGACAAGGATTTACTTAGCAAAACAGTCTTAAGTGTACTTTTTAAATATAGGAATTATTGGCTAGTGCTCGAATAATTTTGCAGCCGACTGTACATCTCTCATGATTGCTTTACGTAAAATCCGAGATACTGAGTTGACCGTGTTCTTGTTAATTAGTTATGCTCCATCAAGTTATCAATTTCGCGTGAAAGACAACGTGGTGGAAAAAGGAGAGCCAATCTTTCCGTATAAGATCAAAATGTGACGGTTTGTCTAAGGAGAATACTTAGGGATGACTCCCAAATTATCACCAATAGCCAACTACGTATATTTAGTGCTACGTCAAACCCACTTAACCTCAATGTCTCCAAATTGCTGAGATTGGAATTATGGACACTCTAAGATATTTCCACCCATGGATTCAGCAATTATGATCCCTTCACGATCTTGAATAATAAATGTCCAAATACAAAGGCGACCAAATTTTCTAAAGGGAAAAGTGGGGACAAACTAGTACTGTTTTTTCAATTTCAAAATAAAAAAAATATTGACAAAAGCAGTACTTAAAAAAGTGCACTATCATCAATTTGAAATTATAAATTTCGACAAAAGCTTTACTTAGAAACGCAGTTTATCCGAAGAAAAAAAAAAAAAAAAAAACTACAAAAAGTGGGAACTATCTCCACAAAATGGGTCGATTTTGTTAGGTCGACTTAATTTTAAAGCAAAAATTAAAAGGGGACTGTGGAGAAGTTTCCACACATACATTCATTTTTGGTCTATTTATTTTAAAATCTGAATAATTAAATTCTTTCATTTTTCATGAGAAGAAATTCCTTTCAAAATTAACTTTATTTCAAATTAAATTTGCGAATCCTAAAGTATTTTACAGTCGGCTGCAAAATTATTCGAGCACTAGCAATAATCCTTGCCAAAAAAAAAGTACACTTAATACAGCTTTGTTAAATAAATCCTTGTCGAGTCATGTTCTTAATCAGTCTAAGAACATGATTCGACAAGGATTTACAGTCGGCTGCAAAATTATTCGAGCACTAGCAATAATCCTTGCCAAAAAAAAGTACACTTAATACAGCTTTGTTAAATAAATCCTTGTCGAGTCATGTTCTTAATCAGTCTAAGAACATGATTCGACAAGTATTTACTTAGCAAAACAGTCTTAAGTGTACTTTTTAAACATAGGAATTATTGGCTAGTGCTCGAATAATTTTGCAGCCGACTGTACTTAGCAAAACAGTCTTAAGTGTACTTTTTAAATATA